>CM052098.1:12794942-12807417 GCA_028453745.1 Agapostemon virescens
AAGGGTTAACTATATACATTTTTACCTTAATACTAATGTAGAGTCGCATTAGAGGTTAGTCCTTTTCTGGTTTTTTGCTCGAGGGGAATTTTGCATTTGCTCTTGCATTGATTAAACAATACTTTGGTAATTTTTAGTTTTCACTTACATCACTTTACTTACATATTACTTCGTATCTCGTTAAAAAAGCAAAATGTTGCGAAACTAATTATTGTATTATTAGCCTCGTTCAATATCAAACAACGTGTATTAGAACCATTTTTATATACGTATACTTTACAAGTGAACTTAGATGGTATACTTAAATGACTCACCCTGTATATCTAGAAGTATAATGCTGTAATGTTGTACAATAAAGTCGTTTTTACTGCACGAATAACTACAGGAGAACTGCCACAGTATTACCCCCACTGATGTAGAGTATATTCCTCGGGAAGGGGTGTACTTTAGCCTGAAAAAATGACACCACATAACTGCTCCCTTAATACTGAACAACTTTTATAAGCAAATTTTTTTCGTAACATCCGTGCGTCACGAGATACTTCTGTTGAATTATAGAATATTTTGGTAGAACGTTTTGGAGTCATAGTAATAGCATTTAACAAGACTTTAATGTATTTTAGAAACCACTGGTAAAAGGTATTCATTCGAACGAGTTAAGCATTTATCGTGGCATCTATTCAAATTTTTCGGAAAATTGAGAATAGATACATAAAACATCTTACAGTTACAATATCTCACCTGGTTCTGCTTAACACATTCAATCCACAATAATTAATGGTATTCGTTTCCTTTTCTCTCTAGTCAGACGTAGCGAAAAATCTTGTCTTATATTGTTTATTAATCTCAAATCCAAAAGCTTCGATGCATAATTGGAAATTAGTTTAAATAAAATTGAAATGTAGAAGTAACAAATGTATGGGCTGGTCGCATCAACGATTACTCCACGATTCTTTCTAACGTTTTAAATAAATTTTAAACAAAATGCATTCCCAAAAAAGTTTTGGTTCCAAATGACGAGTTAGACAAAAATGAAAGACAGGCATTTTTTATTCCTTTCTCAAAACGAGTATAGTAATATGTAATTCATATTTTACGTTTGCAATATTTTTTGAGAAACAAAGGTGACGTTCAATGTTTGAAATGAAATTTTATATATATGCATGTGTCGTATAAAAGGGTGAATGAAAATGAATTCGCCCATCGTTAGGTAATAATTATTTTCTTTAATTTATTTCTTTCATTTCTGTTCTTTTATGACCTTGACAATCATTGCGTTATATCACATGAATATATTCTTTCTCACCTACGCACTTTTATATGACAGAAAAATGTGTTGAATTATTAATATTTCGACAATTTTTACGATAGAATTATTTAAAAAAAAATAGAAATCTTTATAAAATTACAATTTACTCGAATCGCGAAGTACAGTTTGTTATAACTTTTTTACTTCGACTTGACAAAAATATTTTAATCTGTTGCAGAACAAAAGGGAATGCAATGAACATTTTTCGTAGAAAATAAAATCAGAAAAGATAAAAACAGTTAAATGTTTGCATATCATACGTGCAGAAAAGTGATATTGTAAAATTATGAAAAGTGTTTGGAAATTAATTTATCGTTCACAAAATATAAATTTATAAATATGTCTATCGTTATAGGTGTAGTTTGATAATATTCTAAAATTAAAATACATTATTCTCAAATTTTCTTCCCATTTGATAAATATTTTAAAAATTCTTATACATATCTGTTTTTATGATTTTGTACCTATTTAAACATACGTTTAATAAGGTGTTACGCATACTTAGTTACTTTAAATGTATAATTTAATTTACAATTAATTAATTTATAATTTAATTTAATATAATTAAATTTGAAAGAAAATTGTTTAATACCATTTTTATTTGAAACTGTCAGTTTACTATATGTAGAAAATGATATAATAGTTTTCAGTAGATTTTCATACATATCGCAAATCTATAAATGAAAAAAGTGTCAACTTTGAATATCCTGAAACACGATTTCTACAGATACAACTAAATCTGTCATCAAAGGATGGTTGAAAAAAACAACGTTGTATGATTTTAATAGTAGCATACAATGTCATGAAGTTACCTTAGTTTTCTCTCTACTGTAAATTGTAAATATAAGTTAATAGGTAGTGTTAAAAATATTTTAACACTAGATTTACGGACTGAGATAATTTGACTCATTAAACATTTGATTACTATATATATATATATATATATATAATTTAAATATTATTTTTTTTAAATATATGTTGGTTTTTAGTCACGTAATGAAATATATGTAAATGTTGATTCCTCTCCACCGCAGACCTCTTGACTTCGCATTACTGAATGTGATTCGGTCAAAGTGACAATTCTAGATTGAGCGAAATTCAGTAACATAAAATGATTTAACAGTTAATCGCATAACACATGAAATTTATAGTTTACCACTCATATAAATATTTCAAGAAAACATTTGATTTTTCAATTGGCTGAAGAGCTAAGAAGCAAATATAGAGAAGATGTCGAGAACACATACATTCCATTGATTCATACTACTGACGCAGGGAAGAATTGTCAAGTTCAAGAATTATGTAATAGAAATAGATGCAACAACCTTTGTGTGCTAAATGTAATCGGAATGTTTGTGGAAAATGTATTTCAAAAACAGAGTTTATATGTAAAAAATGTTTGTAATGAATTTTTTAATAATAAATCGTTCATTTATATTGATTTAGAACTATTTTCTTTACAAAAAGCTTCGATTTTCTTGTATGAGTCAAATGGGCTCGATTCAGTAGAAATAGGTATATAATCAACATCCGTAAATCTAGTATTAAGTTATTTCACAAAAGTTTTGTACAGATTCAACAGTTGAGTAACGAGAATTAGTAAGCATTTAAAAATTTTCGTTGCTCGCGTACTAAATAGATTGGCAATCGAATCCTGTCAAATGGAATGAGAAGAAGGTATTCTCTAGTTAATCAACATCGAGATAATTAACATGACTGTTCTGAAGTCCACCCGGCAGACAAGCGATGCGATGTCGAGAAATAGTATCCTCGAGGATCATCAAATTGCACGAGCAAACATCCGCGACTCTCAGATTCGAGTGGTCGGTCGCGATGTCAACAGCGTTCCAAATTCGGCCAAAAGAAACTTCCTCGCGTGCTTAACCCTTTCGCTACTGATGTTGACTATACATATAGCTATCCTGCGTTGAGCACACCGTGGAGCATCGACTATAGCCGCTGTTCATTAAATACTTTTTATATGCGCAGGAAACGATTATAAATGGCCAGCGTGTAATTAATCAATCGGTAATCTATCATTTTCGTTTCCCTTCTAGACAATTAATTAGTGCACATGAAATTGCCATTTTAAACCGGAGAGCCTTTAGGAAAATCTATATATTATACTGATTTTAACGATATTATTTTGTAATTTGTTTTATATTTTATGTTTTATTACTAACGATAGAAGAAAATGTTAATGAGAAAAGTTGTACTGTTCAAGGGGGCAATAAAAAAATATTCCGATTCTAGTCGTTTTCAAGGTCTTTTGAAGGTCATCAATGATTTTTAAACAGCGCTATATATTTTTAATTTCACAGTGTTGTAGCTGATGTCAGTACAGGTTCAATGATGTGATACACTATGATCTACAAATGATTTTGAACTAGAAAATGTATGATAAAGCAATGATAACTTCAAAATGTGCAATCATTTTATTTGAACTAAATTAAATGCTCGAAATTATGACCTTGAGAAGCAACACAAATATTTAAACGTTTTACAAGGCAATCAATTGTACTTTCAATTGTTTCTGTTGGAATTGATCTACAAGATCTAATTATTTTTTCTTGCATGTTCTCTGGTGTAGCCGGTTGATCACGACGTCTACTTTTGTAATAAATGGAAATAAGATCGGTCTTATGCTCGTATAAGTAACGTATCGTTAAACGGTTATAAATAAACTGATACACTCGCAATAATTCGATGAACATAGCTCATTCGGCATACATACCTGCAGTTTGTTAATAATCTTGTTTGTGTGCCGTTAGAAACCACGTTCGGTTAACGGTATACGTGTTATGAGACCTAATAACTGAAGAAATTAAATTTCCGTTGATCAAACACAGTAGTCAAACTATATCTATTAATGAGTCCAAGGTCATTCGAAGGTCATAATGCCCCACATCATTGAACTCGTCTTGACATCAGCTACAACCTTGTCAAGTTTTGTGCAAAACAGGACTTAACAGAATTTTTGCAAAGAAAATACGAAGTCCTGTGTAAATTACAAGAACTAATGAAATCACACTAAAATCAGACCTCTCTGTTGGTTTATTTTTAGGACTCTTACTCGTGACTGAAAGATTGCCTCTTGACACCTTTTAACTTCTTCGTGGCACTTTGCTAAAGGTTGCCGATATACATTGAGTACTTTCGAATTTATTTTGATGTTCGACCAGAGCCATGCTTGCAGTTATTACTAGAACGCGGATATTTATGCAAAGATTCATATTGTGTAAAATATCTATGAAATAAGTCAAACTCAAGATTTTTTCAAATTTTGTATGTAGGATAGTCGGAAAAGTATTGAGAGATTTTTGTCATTTTTTTATTAAATGTTTCCTTTATTAAAAATGAATTTTATTGAAGTATATAGAGGCTATTATTAGCTATGACCTTTTGCCATTTTTGGGGTAGTGCCATAATCCCATCGGAATAAAACTTCTTAGGATTATCGACTACAAACCTGGCTAAGTGATTTTCACAATACTTTTTTGAATCCAACTTTTTACCATCGAAAAAATCCATCGAATCGATTTCTGCGAAGGCAATTTTATAACGTCGGTAAATGTAAAATAGAAAATCTGGAAAGAGTCATTTGACCCCTCGTGGTAAGTTTATGTTAAGTAAAATTAAAATATTTTATTTTATACCAGATTACTAGAATAGAATATTTTATGTTGTATTACAGACTACTAAAATGCGAATATTTTTTCTGTTTAATCAAATTCTATTTAACACTAGACTGCATTTATTAAAACTTCATACAATTCTTATTGTAACATGTACATCATTAAAGTAGTACATCCGAAAAATGATGAAGACAGTTTTGTAACTTCAATAATTGCGAAAGGAAAAAATAGGAACTAGTGAAAATGACTGGGTTGGTAGTTCTAGTGTTAAAATACTATTTTCTTTGAACCAAATGAAACCTAAAATTATGAAATTTATTTGAAATATATATTTCGCTAAATATTTTTTACTTCTGATTCGCAATAATGTACACTTTTCAGTACTAAAGTCATGGAAATTATTTTTATTACACCATGTAAATTTCTGCTCGTTAATCGACGTAGTTTGACAATCTCTGCTTAAAAAACGTAGCATCCACCAATCCTCGTTTAAAAATAAAAAATGGTTAATCAAAGTACACGGATAAACGGAAATTGAATATCGCTCGATTCAGAGGCGATGATTGAATCGAAACGAATAGTATTACCACAATTAGTTTACTAAAAATATATAGACAGAAATCGAAACTGGAGCAGGCACTTTACTGCCAATAATACTAGATCCTGGTACTACAATATAGCCTGATAGGATAGCAATCAATTTTCTTTTTGTGTAAACATGTAATTATTTGTTCCATCATAGTTGTTCCATCATTCGTTCTGATTTACCTGATTGCTAACTGTAGGTCAAACGATCGATGAATGATCCAGGATTAGGTCTGAGTTAAGTTTTTAAATATTTGTATAACGTACATATTGTTTCTCGAAATTCGAAGAATTACGGAGGAAATGGCATTTCAATGAAATAAAGTTCTCAATATCTCTTGAATTAATTTTATAAACGTAAAACCTTGCTAAATAATTGTCACGAATTTATAAACCAAATTTCATTGCTTTATTGTAAATGTTTAGACGTTCTTTCGTAAATTAATTGTTGCGTTGCAACACAATTGCCAAATGACTAATTACCATTATTCAAAGTTTCTTCAGATTTAGTTCTAGTTTGTTCCAAATCGATAATTACCATTTCTCAAAGTTACTTCAGATTTAATTCTTACTATCCCAAATCAATAGCTAATATTTTTCAAGGTTACTTCAGATTTAATTCTTTTTTGTCGCAAATCAATAGCTAACATTTTTCAAAGTTTCTTCAGATTTAGTTCTTTTTTGTCCCAAATCGATAATTACCATTTCTCTTCCTAAACCTTTAGCATTCCACAGAAATAATTAAACAATTAAGGAACTTGATTGTTATTGTTACTATGTAATGCATTACATCTAGAAATATCGAAGATGATTCCCACACATTGGTTGTTACTCTAGAACTTGCATGTGAAATCTGTACTCTTTCGAAGTTTTTGATTTTTTACAAGCAAGTTCTTCAATTTAAAAATCTGAAACAAATTACAAAGTATATGTTTAGATTTTTTACATATCTTAGATTTTTATTAGATTCTTTAAACATTCACACAGGTTTTTACCCCATAACCATCCTCCCGATTGAGATACAGAGTTGAAATTTTACCCAGAATGGTTTTTCATGATGTCCTATCGACTGACGCATCGGTCAAAAAATTAGGCTCAAGGGCATTTTTCACTGCCTTATTCGGCTATACCCTATCCATCGATACAATTTACAGATCATCGAATACCGTTTAACTTCTGGCGAAAACATTTCTTCGTCGGACTATCGAAAGCGGCCTAAAAGTAATGGGGATCAAATTGTAGATTACCCCGTGTGTCGTGACATTGCAATGCTTATTCGTTCGTTTCTATAAATGCGTGGAATCTTACGAAGTGCAGCGTTCCGTATGCAAGTGATCGCGATCCGTGTTCGTCGACTCCCTTTACAGCGAAAGAAAGGTAGCCTTACTCCGCTTCAGTTTGAATAATCGTTTCTCGGTCAGTCTCGGCCGTGACGAAAGGGTTGAAGTATTAGCGAGGGACAGGGGTCGCAGGAAAGATCCTTGTGACAGCGTCTCCGGGAAGATGTTGTGCCTGGACATAAAGCTGGTCTCCCGGTTGCGCGGAGTTTCGTTGACGAGTAGCTCGTCTACAAGCGTGTCACCGGTACCCTCGTCGGCGACCTCGACCTCATCGACGTCGGCCTCTCTGGAAAAACGCAAACGAAGCAAAGGAAGAAGAGAGAGCGGCTCGGTGACGGAAAGCGACAGCGACGAAGAAGCGTTACCTCCCGCTCACGAGATGATCCGACGAAATAGATCCAGATCCGTCTGCGTGTCCGCACTGCCTTCCACGCAGCTCAGATATCTCCATCGACGGGCCAGTCATCATGTGTATGTTGCTAACATCTCGAATTTTATCTTATTTTACTCACGCATCGAACAGATTCGAATACTTTCGACCACCAGAATATACAAGAATATACCAGAATATCCAGGAGTCACTAGTATGTTCTAGAATATACCACAATATATCAGAATATAGTAGAACATTCCCAAATATATTAGAATTCACTAAAATGTACTAGAATATACCATAATATTGCAGATTATACAAAAATATACTAGAATTTAATATACAATTACATTTTAGAAATTAAATAGGTAGAAAGGACGATATAAGAAGCAAATAACAATTTCGATTCACTACGACAAAATTATAACTATACAGAACTCAACTATATTGAAGAATTCTAAAATAATGGCCGGTTGGTAAAGTTTTAATAAATGATTTCGTCTTTCTGTTTCCTATTAGTAGAGTAAACGAAACCATGGCAACCCGTGTTTTTCATGAAATACTCTATAAAAATACATGACACATGTAAGTTAGATTATTTTTACTTTGACAGATTCACATGTGCATTTCGAATGCCAACACATATGTGTGCAAAATTCCGAATGCAGAATGTTCGAATGTTTTTCTGGAAAAAAAGCTAAAAATTTTTGTAAAATCGGCCCCTTGTGGAATCAATCAGAGCGCGGCTACAGCGAACGAATTTCGGCTCGGTGATAAATCTCGTTAATTGCGAGCGTGCTGGTGCCATTGGCCGAACCGAAATACATCCGCTGTAACCGCGCACTGATTGTACCGCGTTTTTTGTTAGTAACTCTAAAAAACGAAACATCAGATCGCAAATTGGCGATGGGAAAAGTTTTTGAAAATTACCTCTGGAATTACGAAACTCAATTACTTAATTACCTCTGAAGCCTTTCAAGGAAGTCGAATATTTTGGGACACCCTGTATAAAAAGAACCGTACCGATTGCCACCAATCGTTCCATTGTGCTTAAAAAAAGAAATGCATTTTAATTAGTATGAATGGAATATGCCAAAGGAAATAGAATATCTCATTACTGTACAAAATGTCAACTTTTTGAATTTCAAGTATTGTTTTCTTTTTTGGCTTTTCCTTCATAATTTACTGTATCAGATAAAAAAGTAGGAATATATGAGTCGTTTATTTTGAAAGTGGCCTAAGTCCATTTGTCAATTATTTTCGGTTGCCCGTGGTTACATGTACAACTTCAAGTTATCTATCAATAAAGCATTTAAGGTTACTTATATTCCGAGTAAATACGATAATTCTGGACACATAAGTTTTCAGAGTTAGTTCAATAATTGAGCCGTTTATTTTGAGAGTGGCCTAAGCCCATTTATACTTAAATTAAATTATTTATCATTGATAATGTCCGAAGGCAGTGATGAAGGTAATTTTAATTAATTAGTATTTAACAAGTTAACCTCAGTTTTTGTACAATTGCATTAGTTGAATAATTAGTACCTTTAATTAATGGAGTCAAACAAAATTTACGCAATATACATATTATGTACTTACAATTAAATATAAAACTTAAAATGTAATATTAAATTTTAGAAATTATTTCACCCATGGGGAAGAACAAAACGACAAGACCATTTAGTTCAGATAGCGAAGAAGAATTAGTAACTAATGATTTCAAAGAAAATCGAGAAAGAAAGAGAATTGTAGAACAGATTCGTTTTCAGGGGATGAAGATACAGATAACAATGGAGAAAAGATTGATGAAACATACATCCAGAAAGTGCGGAAGATTAAATTGAATTCAGGAAAAAGATATTGTACTCAAACTGGAAATATTGTACCTTCAAAAGTTTTCCAAAACAAAGATTTTTAAAAGGGTAAAGAATTCTAACGGAGAATCAATAAACTGGTTAAAAATATGTTGGATGCGTTTTGTCAGAAATGAACCGTATAAAATTTTCTATAAGACATCAATGAATGAGAACGAAAATTTTATAGTCCTGAATTTATTACCACGTCGGGGTAGACCGAGAAAGTTCGAAAATATTGTATTGACACCACTGTATAAAAATATCAGACAAATTACAACAGCAAAATTCAAGGAAATAATTGACCTATTACGATATATACCACCGGAACATCATGATTTCTTCAAATCCCTTTCACACACACAATGTGTAGATGAGTATTAAATTGTTTTGTAATTTATGTTTGTAAAAAATGTTTTGAATCGCATAAATTATGTTTTTGAAGTGTTGTAAACATATCTAAAATAAAATGAGTATTATTTTTTTCAATTTGAAACATCTTAAATTATGTTGAATGGACTTGGGTTCCTTCAAATTTTATAACGAATCTGGTTGTTAATTTAGAAAGTAGCCTAACTCCATTCTTGCTAAGAAAACGCATATTATTCACTTAATAATTGCTATTATTTTAATAGGAACTATAAATTTAACATCTTTAGATACACTTAAGCAGTATGACTCATTAGTATTCTGTACGTATATGTTTAATTGCATTGAAACACAAACCCTTAAATATCTCAATTTAAGTATAAATGGACTTAGACCACTTTCAAAATAAACGGCTCTAAATATATCAACGTTCATTAAAGTGTTTCGTCTATGCGATAGCAAGATGTTTTCTGAAGATTCTTTCAAAATTTGAAGTTGATTGCACCACTAAATCTTGAAATATGTTGTCACTAGTGTCAGAAAATAAGGTTTCCAGAAAAATACGCTTAAAGTGTTGACCATCTCAGCTGTGTACAGCGAGATGTGCATCCTTCGAACAACCATAACTTCGTTATTTTTATGACTGGAAGCAAATCCTCTTGCAGATATATGTTCTTCAAAAAAAGGAATATAAAAAAACAAGAAAAATCGATGTCGTCAAGGTTCTAGACCGGAAACCCTCTTTGTGACACAGACCATAAAACATTTTTGTAACACGTTCTGATGTTATAAGTTAGAATGAAAATGGAGAAAGAAAAGTTCCAGAAAGCAGTAGGTTTAGTTTTGCTGTAACATACGGCGAACCATGACAATATTTGAACGATTTAACACTAGAACTACCGAACAATACATCCAACGATATACATTGCTTTGTAATAATAACAAGACTGCGTCTATTAAAATTTCATACAATTCTTATTGTATGTCATTAAAGAACTACATCCAAAAATTTCTGATGAAAACATTTTTCTAACTTCAATAATTGCGAAAGAAAAATCAAGGAACCAATCAAAACGACTGGTTTGGTAGTTCTAGTGTTAAAATTAAGTGTATAAGGATTTTTAAAAAATGTACTTACGTTACGAATTCCAGAATGTCTTTTTCTGGTAGCAAGTGCCAGATTATTCATGCCAAACCTTATGACACACTAATATGTTAACAATTATTGTAAAATAGTTCTTGGATACATCGATGATACGAAGATCACAAAAACATTCGAACAATTATAAATTTTTCACGGAAACACCAAATTTTAATACTTTGTTGGATCACCATGTGCACTTGCTATAGCTTGCAAACGCTGTTGGCTACCATTTACCAATTTTTTCAATGTTACACTAAATTTTCATAATTTCGTTATTTAATGTTTCTTTTGCGTTTATTAAGTATTTGAATAATCGCTTTTCAATTTCTGCCAACAAATGCTCAATAATGAGATACATAATGTATAATCAATTTCTTTTTACAAGATGAGCGGTATGTTATTAATAATTGTCCTATTGAAAATAAGAATTCTCCGCACTCTGTTTTAAATTTTCGTTTAACGCGTATAAATATTTATGATTCTATAAAATCCCATAAATAATAACCAGCTTTGCTGTCGGACGCCATTACTTAAAATCCATCTGTTTATTCATTTTTCTTCAAATTTTATAATAACCACCCATATGTTAAAATTTACTCTCTTACTATTTTACTTTCTAACTAACACGTGTTTTAGTAACATTTTATCCCTTTTGTTTATCTACTTTGCTTACAATCATTTTCTTGCGGAGTGCACGACCATAGAAACCACGATCATTCAGAATTCTTCGTGAGACATCCGGATGAACATTTTTTCCAAACATGTCAACGATCATTCCAGCCAATTTTAGAGCAGAAATAGTTGGATGGTTCTTTATTTCCCGAATGACTGTATTTTCCTCTCGCTCCGTCAATTTCTTAGGTCGCCCGGAACGAATCTCATTGCAAAGTAATCCGGTGGTTTTTAACTGTTTCGCGATTTTATAGATGGCAGTCTTACTTCCATCCAATAATTTTTTAATTATTTTATACGACTTGTCTTCGTTATACCACTGACTCCGCCACCTGTCTATGGAAATTTGACTTAAATCACTTTCATAATCAATGGCTACGCAATTTCTTTTATTGGCCAACTTTAAATTGAACAAAGCATTGGCATTTTTTAAGATATTAAAAATTAACTAGTTATAAATAAAAGGTTTACACTAAATTAGGCACAAATTACGTGATATCTCAGTTTTAAGAAAATCAATTTGTAGCACTTTCAAAATAAACGGTTCAATTCTCTATAAGAGATACTCGTTTCAATGGTCACAGCCATAGTCATAACACTGATTACAGACCTATACTGTACAGAGTATATACATATACCTACACTAGTACTATACCAACTGATCACGTTCATGTTTACATTCTGATCTAACGACATTATGTTTACGGAGAAAACTTTACGTTGTTCGAATACCTTTGGGACCTTCGTATCGTCGATGTTTCCAAGAAATATTTCATAACTGTCGTTAACATCAATGTGTCGTGTTCTTTTACGTGTATAATCAGGATACTTGGAACTTATTGCTGGAATAAACAGATTATGAAATTTGTAATGTAAGTACAATTTTTAAATTTTATTTACAAGGTACATTTGTACATTATGTACATTTTATTTTATCAATTAATTTCGTGGTACACTGTTTATAATATGGAAGTACGGATTTTATTATTACGGAGACAGATAATGTTTAATTACGCGAACACTAGAATCACCGCACTCGTCGAAATAACGGATTTCAGATCCTTTATGTCGCAATTATTGAGACTGTAAAGATATTTTTGCGAATGCTTATTAAACACACGTACGTACAGTGAGTAACTTTAATATTCGGACACTATAAAATTTTTACTTTGACACTTTTAATTTAAAAAAAAAA
>CM052098.1:12807817-12824086 GCA_028453745.1 Agapostemon virescens
TTTTGTACAAAGTCAAGAAGCTAATTGGAAGTTTATTTCCTTTCGTGAATATAAAGTTTATTACTATCATTCGTAAGTGTAACATTCCAATTTTTACTGACTTCGTAAATGCAAGCACAGCGACGTATAAACTATTTTAAATAACAGTAAGGGAATGTTTAGTGTCGCCTCAGAGGCACCATTGGAGCGCTAAGGATGAATACGTTATTTTCTAAATGCTTTGTACAAAGTCAAGAAGCTAATTGGAGGTAAGCACAAACTGACCATTGGTGCTCATTCAAATGTATAGGTGTTTGTTAGTATACATTTGATATTTTTCAGCAATTAATTTCAGGAAAATTGACTACGAGGTGTTAAAAGTGTGTAAAAGTGTTATTGAGCATTGTAACAAATCCTGAAATCATTCAGTGATGGTCAACACATAGTACTGTAACGATATTAAATAATTATTATGATTAAATTGACATTTTGACTGTGCAATTTATTTCCATTATTTGCGCAATTAACTCACGGTTTAAAGCTTGCGAATGTTTCTCTTAGGGAACTCATTTTAATAAATGTTTTAAAGTAACTTGTCTTCCTGAAACTTTTATTATGCAGATTCCGTTCTTTATGCAGCTGTTCCATAAGACTGCAGCTGTTCAATTTTTGAAGAAGATTCTAAAGCTAACATTTCTTTTTAACAGTTTCACAAGGATACGTATCTTTTTAAACACAGTGTAGAAGTTCGAACAGAAAGTTTTCAAAATCGAAAAATAATTGTTCATTTCGATCTCTACTTTTGTCTATTATATTCAGTTCGACATTGAACAACCGCATATTCAAAAGAATTAATTAAAATTAATTAATTAATTAAAAAAACTTTATTTTAGTTAATTTGCTACGTCAGTATGTATACATTAAGTGATAAAAATAGAAAGGCACACATGCGCCAAATAAACGTGTGCTTACGTGTCAAGACTTGTTATAATAGGAACGGACAGAACTTTCCGGTAGACCTAATATTTGCATAAAACTATTCATAAATTGTGTCAATTTTTAAGTTGCTAAAAATGGATGTAGGAGTGCGGGTATAGAACTATTGATGAAGTAAAGAATAAATACTCTTGAAACTGTACGAATATAAAAATTAATCTATGCAAATAGATACGTACATAATAATAATGCGTTTATTAACACATTTTACAAGTCTTCTTTGTATCCCTTTCAGTTTTCGAAATATTCACGAAAATACAATATTAACCCCCAACTCGAAAGATTGTTTCCACCCTTGCAACGTATACGGTTGCTGTTACAAATGATTATTTACGTGTCAAATATTTCATCGAGAATTATCTGTCACATAAATTTCATTAAAATCGATATGTCTGAATTCGGTGTATCCTTCTGTAAATATTTCATAGCAGTAATATATTACTTTATAAATAATTCTGTACAGAAAACACAAATCTTGTAATGAAAAGTGAATTTGCATACTAGTGATTTGTATAATAATTTTACATACAGCAGTGCCATGTTTTAAAATAAGTAATAAAGAATCCATTTCTATCAATAAATGTATTAATAATTAAATTAATACATAATACATGAATAATTAATAAGTAATAAATAATTGTACTCAATCGTAATGCCGTATAATATACAATAGAATTATTATCATTTATCCAACTATTAAAATAAAATTATTTTTCCACTCTGTATGATGAAACAATTAAAAGATTACTGATAATACTAATTAATGTTAGGTATAGAGCTAAAGAGTTGATATTGATAAAACCAAATCTGTAGAAATCAAGAAATATTTGATATAGTACTGTTTAGTCTTGTAGTTAGTCTGTTCCTTTGATATGTAGTTGCACAAAATGTTCTTGCATAATTGTTATCAATTCTTGTCGTACACTTTCATTTGACCAATTAATAACCATTTAAAAAAGACAGATGCAGTTACATTTTGCATGTCCACAAAACACACACAAAATGCATAAGAATGTTGCACAAATGTAGAACATACAGGACCATTTACTTTTCTCCTTTCGCACTTTTTTCTATTTTCAACAATTTAAAAAATGTAGTTTCGCCCAGTTGCACGAGATACACTGTATAAAATATGTTTTCACAAATTCTGTACAAGTCTCGTGATTGGCAAAGGTATCGAGTCAAATTACCCACAAATCCGACAATTCACACTTTCAAAAAATTTCGTTGCAAGTCCACGCAGGCACAAGAAGCTGGACACAGTGCTGCAATAGAAAGTACAGGAATTTCAAGCGTTCGTTGAAAACGGATTGGAAGGTGACTGCAACGCGAAAAGAATTTCATAAATCCCCGTATACGATGTAACTGTTTTCAGCTGACCCCATAATTCGTAGCCAAGCTCTTCGTTTTGTACCTCGAACTGTCCTGGACTACCTAAGCTTGGTAATCAAGTTACAAATTGCCGGAGAAACGGAGTGCATTCTCAAATGAAAAATTCTATGAAATTTCGTGATAAATCACAACCTGTACTTCAGCTCCGATCCAAATAAATTGTCACATTTTTCATACGTGTTTCTCAATGGTCTTTTTCGCCGCTCTGAATTCCCTAGAGTCTCGGTATAATCATTTAACAAAAATTCTATAAAATCAAGTTAATTTATTTAATAAACCAGCGATTGGAAACTTTAAATGTATGGTATATTGTTATCTATCAATCTTCTTGTATTCTTCAGATATCAACTAAATTCAATGTAACGAATGTATTAACCCCCTATGGGCCAAATTTTTGTTTTTAATCCAAAAAAAATTGGGGGAACGAAAAATCAGAAATTATAAACCTATATATGCAAATGAAAAAAAATTTTTCCGTTTAAACAATTTTATTGCAATATATTCACTATGTGACTTTCAAGTAACAACGGCCTATAAAGTTTGCACTTCTGTACATAAAAGCTTAAGCATGATATTCCATAAAATAATTTACACTTGACGTTAAACATTTTATTTTTGAAATCTCTTTGTTTGATCACATTGCAATGCATGCATATTGGTATAGTCAACTATATTGTTTATAATCTCCTTGTGAAATAGTTTTCGAAAATAGGTCACAGGAGAATGGGGTGCTTCGGAGTCATTAGGGCAATCTCCTTTCCAAGGACGATAATAGCTATTATTATTCGTCTGGGATAGTGGTTGTCAAACAATTCTTTGTGGTCCTGCATCTTCCTCATCTGACGAGGATTGAGTACTAAATTCTTCGTCACTGTCAATGACATTTATTCGTTGTCAAAATGAGTTTGTGATGATTTGTGAAATGAATGAACATGTTAATAAAATGATTACATAGAAAAATAAACTTCTATGTTTCTCATATCATGCAGTTAATGCAAAAACAATTTTCGTTTCGCATAAAGATTCGCCGTCTGCTTATGACAATTGCTAAAAGATTCGCAGTCTGATTATGACAACTGCTAAAAGATTCCGAAGTCTGATTATGACAATTGCTGAAAGAATATCTTGCCACTTGTTTTAACATGCGAGATAGTTATGCTAGGAGGAACCTTTGCAGCAACCTTTGCAAAATGTTCGCTATCCTTTGCTTCTACAGGGACGATGCCCGATTGTCGGTTTCACTCAGCAGGATCCATATTGCGAGACATTACCATAATCCGCAAATGATTTAGATAGATTTCGATACCTTTCATAGTTATCTTCAAGTTCTGGGAACTGTGAAGTGATGGATGAAAGGATGGATAATCATTTAGCCACGTGTAATCAATCTTGGAACCTTGGTCAAAGTTTCTACGGTGCATAATAAATATACACCGTGACGGATTAATAAAGTGACGGATGAAAGATAGTTTAAATAGCAATGTATACGATAACCAACGCAATGTTTCAGACTGAAATTCTATTTTAACACATTGCACTTGCATTATCTACTTCAATTTATGAAACCCAGGGCGATAGAGAATATTGCAAAAGCTTTGCGCATCGTGTTCAGTCGTGTCCGTCTTATAATAAAGAAAATACTTTTCTTGGTATTTAGGTTTTTATCACAATTTTAGTAATTAAAAAATTTCAACTATCGCGGAACGTAACGGTGAAGAAAGTTTCAATGAATTATACGTTATAATGAATATATAACGTTATAACGTTATAACGTTAAAATCAAGTTATACTGAATTATTCACTGGCATAAAAACAAATCCAACTAGAAGGTGTAGAGTATGCTATTCAACAAGAAAGTGGAGCGAAATGAGATATATCTGCAAAACTTGTTGTGTACCATTACATTTAGGATGATACACCCTTACTATGCGTCCAGTTACTTGTAACCAGACTTAGAAAAGAATCTGGGAAACTAAGTTTTTCGACCGATGGCTTACCCCCTCAGAAGTAGCAGATTGGGGGTTGTCGGGATTCACCGATCTGCACATTTTCCGTAATTTCCATCCGATCGACCTGAAAATTGCCATAAACCCCGACCGCGAGTCTAGAAACGTGTATGCAAAATTACAAAGCATTCGGAGACGTGAAATTTTTTCCCCAATTTTTCGCCATTTTCGACAGGTCAGTCGTCCCTTCGGCGTTTGCCAATATTTGGCAATCTTTGACGACGTCCCCCGACCAAACTATTAGAGCTGTCGACATGAGCCCAACTGCAAAATGTTCCCCAAACCTTCCTCTTTAAGAAGAGCACCCTAAATTTAGGCTAGCATTTCAGGGGACTGCAGAATGGTCCCTTTTTCAACCCCATTTTCCCATATTCGCGAGTTTCACCAGACCGAAAATTTCAAAGTCGTGCCACTGCCACAATTCGCTTCCAATGGACCCGGGAATTGACATACGCCCTTACTATGCGTCCAGTTTCTTGTAACCAGACTTAGAAAAGAATCTGGGAAACTAAGTTTTTCGACCGATGGCTTACCCCCTCAGAAAGTAGCAGATTGGGGGTTGTCGGGATTCACCGATCTGCACATTTTCCGTAATTTCCATCCGATCGACCTGAAAATTGCCATAAACCCTGACCGCGAGTCTAGAAACGTGTATGCAAAATTACAAAGCAATCGGAGACGTGAAATTTTTTCCCCTATTTTTCGCCATTTTCGACAGGTCATGAGTCGTCCCTTCGGCGTTTGCCAATATTTGACAATCTTTGACGGCGTCCCCCGACCAAACTATTAGAGCTATCGACATGAGCCCAACTGCAAAATGTTCCCCAAACCTTCCTCTTTAAGAAGAGCACCCTAAATTTAGGCTAGCATTTCAGGGGACTGCAGGAAGGTCCCTTTTATCAACCCCATTTTCCCATATTCGCGAGTTTCACCAGACCGAAACTTTCAAAGTCGTGCCACTGCCACAATTCGCTTCCAATGGACCCAGGAATTGAAATACACCCTTCTTGTAGCCGGACTTAGAAAAGAATCTGGGAAACTAAGTTTTTCGACCGTTTCGAGAATTGGGATCGTGACTTCCCACTTCAGTTTCCCAACTTCGGGAGTTGGCGGATTCCACCGATCTCAACATTTTTTATAATTCGATTCCGATCGACCTGAAAATTAGCATACACTCTGTCTATGCGTCTAGAAACTTGTAACCAAAATTAATTGACGCAATCCAGGGTCATACCTGGCAGACTGGCTTCATTAACCTAGATACTTCGATGGCTGATCGGACAAGAAATTTCCAAGGATATAGGACAAAAGGGCTGCGTATTTTCTTTTCCAATATGTTAACCTTTGTCGGATGGGAGGCAAAGCGAAATTTGATAGCAGTTTCGTAACCAATGTATGGATTTTTGCGATGTTTCAGATCCACCACGGATGCGATTTCCAGGCGAGGTGTCCTCTCCAGGCGGTACTATGGAAGCGTGGAAATGGTGAGAGTATTTGAAAAATATCTAGAGAAATTCGGAGTGGCTCCAAAAATGAAATATTCGGTTGACCGAAATTTCGCATCGCTTGCGATTGATTCGCGGAATGCAAATTCAGAATACAGACTGTTACACAACGTATTCGGACGAAATAACTTTTATAAAATTAGAACAAGCAAGGTAAATCGTGTTAAGTGTATTTTAAAAAATATTGACACGTTTTGTCTTTTTTTGTAACGTAAGTTATTAAAGTTGCACAGGGATAGAATCTTGATATAAATAAGGAAATTCATCGAGTCACGCTGATTTTGAAGAAATTTATTTTTGCGAATTTG
Source organism: Agapostemon virescens (assembly GCA_028453745.1). Classification (NCBI taxonomy): domain Eukaryota; kingdom Metazoa; phylum Arthropoda; class Insecta; order Hymenoptera; family Halictidae; genus Agapostemon; species Agapostemon virescens. The sequence goes on from CM052098.1 coordinate 12,814,004, forward strand.
ATCACTTTACCCGAATAACTTGTTAAATGTTTAAAATTGTCTTTTTTACAATGATTTTTATCTTTTAATTGATTTATTGATTAATTGATTTATCTTTTTGCTACAAAGATAGCATTGTAAATATAAACTCTTATAGTCGTATCGCCTTCGGCTTTTTGTAGACTTCAAATATAATTATATACAGAAGGGCCAGTGTAGTGGACAATATGCGATAAATCTTTTTGTAAATATTGGAATTGACTGAAATGATACAAGAAATATAAAATATAATGCTTTTAAATGTGTTCATTTGAGGTTGCAAAGAAAATTCAAACGTTGCATTTCGCAGATCTCGGTAATTCATATGCATGTTGAAAATTTCATAATTTCGTCATAAGAAATGTACAAATCTTTAGATTTCTCATAATTATTGATCAAATGTGAAAAACTGTGATTCCTATCTTTATTTGCTTGTAGCTCATAATGACGGTAATTGATTTCAATAAAATTTTTATCATGCATTTACAATAAAACGCAATGTTTAAATTCTCGTTACAAGCTCAAATAAAAAGAATTTTTAAGCATTACATTACAAGCATTACACGGGACAACAAGGGTCGCAATACGACATTAATCTTTTGGTGCTAGGTGGAATCGCTTCAGACATACGAAGGTCACTTTTGCTTCTTTTAGTTAGAATGCTATGTTTTGGTACTTTTTCCTAATAGCGACTTCACAGACGAATCCAACGACGCGTAATATTAAGGTTTCTGAAGTTTAAGAAAGGTGATGTCAATAAGGACGGAATAAACTTACATTTAGAAAAGGTGTTCAAAATGATTGACCTTGATGCGAATGCAATGCTGTATTTCTTATTCTATTGTGGCCGACTCGTTCGCCAGACTTGACGCCTCTGGACTTCAGCTTGTGGGGATTCTTAACCCTCAGCACACCAATGTCGTCTCTAAGGCGACACTAAAAATTTCCATGCTATTATTCTAAACGACTGCTATATCGCTTTTATGCGCACGAAAAAAAATATACCATATACCGTTCCAACGCGAAGGAACAGGACGCACAAGGTCTTCGACGACGATGTTTATGACACGGACGTGACGGAAAGGTTATTTTTGAGATGAGAACTTCTTCCGCATTTGGCATCAACTCGGTGTCTAATTTTCGTGTCCATTCCCCTCGATAACCCTGATGCGTTATAAATCAGAAAGTCCGAAGGGTCATCCCAAACCGAACGGAACCTGGGATGACCGAGGGTTGACTTGAAGAAATCTTCGCGATGTCGTTGAAGGCCACGGAGACTCCACGATCATGGAGGTAGCACTACACTCTGTTGGCGAGTGTAGAAAATAGAGCCGCCACATCTAGCAGACTAGTCTTTTTATCATCTAACAAAAATTCAATTGCTAGGTAGAATTTTAAAGGTGTTTCGTTTGAAAATTCTCCTATTTATTTTTATGGCAGACTGTATATCATATGCACAATAAATGCGAAAAATTTATACGGTAAATACCAGATTAGATACAGTTGGTGTGGAAAGTATTCGTACATCGACAAATTTCAAATAATACTGTGTGTGTAAACTTCAGTTATAAATTTTAAGCGAAAGAAATGATTAATAAATATTCTTGGGTATTTGTAGAAGAGATTTCGTGAAGACTAAATTTTATTTTCTTCAAGATTAACAAAAATATTTTTTCATTTATCAAGAGATAAAAGCAAGTGCTTTCTATTCAGGAATTTTATTAACCCCTTACCATACCATTTTCTTTGTAACTACAGCTATTGTAACGTCTTTATAATCGAAAATGTTACAGAAGAGAAAAGAACAATTTATAACATTTGTACTGTTACATTTGTTTCAATGTTTAAATATTGTTTACAAAAGAATAAAATTTTATTTCGTCTAAAAAGTAAGGTATAATATTTATATTTGTTACACTTTGTTTAAAGTCTTCACCACGAGTCTGACTTGTAATATGGCAACGGGTTAACTTCATATTTAAATATTTCTGTTATTTGTAATTCTATTTAAAAAAACACCAGAGAAATTTCCACTGTTCAATAAGGCAAATATAATGGCAAAATAAAACAAATTTACATAAAACATTAAAAAAATATCAAGGTTGCCGTTCCTTTTTTAAAAGGGGCCTTTTCCATATTCTTGCTTCAAAAATACAAATCCAACGATATATAATAAGTTATAGTTAGGGTGAATTTAAAAATTTTCAAAATTCTTTATTGAAATTTTTTTTCTCGCCCAAAGGAACGATTTTGAAGGGTGACGTCAAAAAAATTAGTTGGTCAAAACGAAGGCAACTCTAGTGTATATGTATATGCGGAGTAGATTTTTAAAGTTGATTTCCTCGGAAAGGAAGTCTCAAATAAAAAGAGAGTATTCTATGTATTCGACTTATTTTTTGACATACAACTATCCCTCATCGGATTTTACCACCAGTTACATGACACCCTCTATATATACACGCAGTTTTTAAGTTATGTGATTCCGCAATTATAGTAAATGACTACTACTGTTTAAAAACGGGCTTACGTATATGAACCATTCACTGCATAAATCGATTAACTCCACTTTTTGAAAAATCTTAAATTTAAGTGTCGAACCACTTGATTTATATATATAAATCATTAATTGTGTCATTAATGTGTCATTAATGATAAATTATTAATTTTATATACTGTTAAATGAAAGCTACGTCTGTATATATATGCATTCTACAATATTTATTTGAATTTATATTATATAGGGAATTTAAAAAAAACAATGTACATTATTTCATCGTATTTGTCCACTTTTTGTTTTATGAAGTTAATCGATTTTTGCAATGAACGGCTCATATATCGTAAACACATTATATTTATATCTTCACGAAACGATTTTAACTATCACGAATTGGTAATGCAATATCAGATTCTGTAAATTGCAATCACAATCACCATCACAATCGCCATCACTTGTCAGGTTCGATGGGTAATTCACAATGATTGGACCATTCAATAAATATTTACTCCCTACGCGTAGAATGTATAAATTTTCCATGAATGTTGTCCTCGTACGAAAGTGGTGCATTGAAAATATGTATGCCAACTGTTTGTTACGTACAGTGAATATTTTCCGTTCGACATTCTCAAGAATCTTTCGAATTCCTTTCGGGCAGAAAACGCTCCACATAACCTTCGGTTAACCCTTCTTATAAAATACCAGAATGTAGTTTGGAATTCATTAGAAATTACAAACAACTAGGAATGCAACTTTATGTGACCTAAGCACTCTGTTTAAGTAGTCTTTTCTCATTTTTGAGGATATATAAATCCGTTCATTTTAAATGTCTTTGGTTCATAATTGTAACAGTCATGCGTCGAACACATTATCGTGTCACATTCGTAAAAATAATTCTAGCGAGATCCAGCTAAAATTCCCCTGAGAATCGCGTCTGACCTTATCGATAAAAGTTCTATCCGGTAAAAGTTCTATTTGACAATTTTTCTAATTACTCCTTGACCCTGCATCGCCACCATGCCAACCCCGTGCGTCATAAATAATATTTTATATGTGGGGTTTGAATTCTCAGCTCGCGCAGAAAAAATAATGCCACTCAAAATATTTCTCAATACATTATATTCACAATGTATTTTGCTTCGACTGTACGCTAAATACAACTCCACACAATACTCTGAATGTCACGCTCTCCACATTGAATGTCCACAAAGGCTTTTGCGACACCTTGTTATACAGGGTGTTTCGTCTAAAACAGGACACCTAAATATCTTCACTACCTCTGAAAATACAAAAACTGTTGCTAACGTAATCTAAATGGTTTCAAAAGACGAATCGGATGAAAGAATCGTTTTTTGTAAATTGTAATTTTTTAATCGTTTCTCCAAGGTCACTCGTGTTTTTTTACATATTAGGTAAATCGGAAAGTTCCGTCCGTTTTTTTACAAAAAGTATAGCTTTATTCATGAAAGAAAATGAAAAAGTACGTTAATCAAAATATTGTCCATCGTTAGCGATGACTTTTTCCCATCTTTCGGGCAGCAAGCGAATTCCGCGTCGAAAGAATGATTCATCTTTGGAGGTTATCCAGGCGGAGATCCATTTTTCGAGATCTTCGTACGAATTAAATCGTTCTTCAGCAAGTGCGTGTGCCATCGACCGAAACAAGTGGTAGTCAGATGGGGCACAGTCTGGTGAATAAGCCGCATGTGGTAGCACTTCCCAGCGAAGTGCTTCTATCGTTTCCTTGACAATTTTTGAGACGTGAGGTCGAGCATTGTCATGCAGCGAAATCACCTTACGCTGTCTCATTTCATATTATGGTCGTTTTTCGTGCAATGCTCGACTCAAACGGATAATTTGTTGTCGGTAGAGATCTCCTGTGACTGTTTGACCAGTTTTTAGCAGTTCATAGTATACCACACCTTCTTGATCCCACCAAATGCAGAGTAAACCCTTTTTTCCGTGGATATTCCGCTTTGGCGTCGATGTTGAGGGTTGGCCAGGATCACAAATGGTTTTTCGACGTTTAGGATTGTCAAAATGAATCCATTTTTCATCCCCAGTGATGAGACGATGGAGAAACCCCTTTCTTTGTTGCTTAGCAAGCAAAATTTCGCAGATGGTTTTCCGCCTTTCAATGTCTCTTGGCTTGAGTTCATATGGGGCCCACTTTCCTTCCTTGTAGACCTTCCCTAAGGCTTTTAAACGGTCGGAAATGACAGATTGAGCACAATTATTTCTTCTGCGATTTGTTTTTGCGTTGGACATGGATCTTCATCCACCAACGTCTGCAATTCTTCGTCTTCGAATACTCGTGGCCGTCCAGAACGCTCTTTGTCCTCCAAAGAAAAATCACCATTTTTAAAACGTCGAAACCACTCTCTACATGTTTTATCGGAAACAGCATTATCGCCATAAACGTCTACAATCATTCGATGAGCTTCAGCTGCCGTTTTCTTCCAATTGAAACAAAAGACTAACACTTCGCGCAAATGACGCTTATTCGGCTGAAATTCCGACATCTTCAATGTAGAAAAAAACGAAGTTATTGATGCAAGCGTAAATTGTTGTTTACTGAGTTTTATTAACAGATGTTCAAACTAAAAAGTTAGCCTTACTTTAGAGGTTATAGTTACCCACAGTTCGAGCTACGGCTACTCGACGCTAGATGGACAGAACTTTTCGATTGACCTAATATATATACACAGTTTTTGTTGTTGTATGTTATAGCAAACATTATTGTGCATACATCTATGTTTAATAGCACGACCTTGAAATGACCGTGAACTCTAAAATTTGCTAATTAATGCAGAACTTACGTTCAGCGATATTTCAGATTTCAACGGTAACAGGAATTTGAGGAAATGATCAAACATCGTTGATTTACTTAGTTAACATTAATACACGACTAATACAATTGTACAAAATGGTGATCTTGTACATCGATGCATAGTCGGAAGAGTTGCTCGACGGATAATACAGTATGTCGAATTTCTGTTGTATCTATCGCGGCACAAGCTCTTCTTATACGCTCTTTCATGTCTTCTTTGATTGTTGCTATTTCATTATACGCTTGCTGCTTTAATTTTCCCCACAAATAGAAGTCCAGAGGTGTTAAATCTGGAGAACGTGCTGGCCATTTATGATTTCCTGCACGACCAATCCAACGATATCCGAATGTCACGTCGAGGAATCGAGTAATTATCCGTGCAGAATGAGCAGGGCATTTGGCTTAACCCAGATCACGAATGACCTTTCCAATAGGTCACTGTATTCGTCTTGAAATACTCTATCAGGATGTAAGTAAAAAAACATATCGTTCCATTTAAAAAAAAAAACGAAGATGACCTCCGTATCTCCTTGACGGCTCCACCTACGCAAAACGCAATCACAAAGTCAGTAGGCGTTGCACAATTTTAGAATTACGCCGCAAATTGATGATTCGTCTTCCATTTATAGTTACCAAAGAAAAAATCATTTTCCGAACTTTGGTAGGGACAGAGGACGGAGAGATTCTCCGTATCCTTGGACTTGGATGGTCAGAGCATTTTGAATTTCGAACTAGTGCACATCTAGATAGTTTTGTACCTATCGACCGATAGACGAAAGGATTAACCCTTTCGCTTCGAGCGCCGCTTATAAGCGGCGCGCACAATATAACCTGTTGGTACGAGCGCCGCCTATAGGCGGGTTGTCTTCTGACTTCTGGGTTGTCACGCCATACATTCGGCATCCAAACGATGCATCAGTCGATAATGTTGGATGACCAATCCATAATAACCGCCAACACCGCGCTGGCCTAATGACTCAGATGTTTTCGAGCATTTTCGCCACTGAATCACCTCCAAACCCTGAATCACGACGGTCAGGATTCAGCCCTAAGGCTTGGTCATCCTTGCCCTTTCCCTTCCGCTTTTCTAGGTATAAGTACGCGGATCCCTAGAATTAGTGAGCTTTTATTTTTCTACATCTCCTCTGCGTGACAGTCGGTCATTTTGTTTCCGCGAAGTATACGTTGTATCCAGATCTGTATATCTGAAACGTCCGAAATATATTTGTAAGTGTACAAATCGGTCTCTACGTTTCTCACCTGAATCCCAACAATAATAACAAAGACGTAAATGATACTCATTATATTGTAGCAAAGATTGTTTTATTTAGTAAAATTGTTATTTTAGACCTAGGAAAAAGTATATACAGCAACAACGCATATTGCACGTAGTCACGGCGCGCGCTTCCGCCCAGTGACAGTACTTCGGCGGACTGGACAGCTGAAGCGAAAGGGTTAAAAATTCTGTAATGTCAGAACTACATTTGTCGACTCCAAAAATAAAAGCGAAGCTAATAGTAAAAGGAAAAGATGGTCACTAAAAAGAAGCTTGCATGCAATCGGAACGCATGGACAGAAAATTACCAACTTGAGTAAAGTAAATTGGAAAATATTGGAATATGGATATAAAATAAAACTCCACTCTATTGTAAAATATGAAATAAAATTTATATATTTTAATAGCTTCTCTAGAAGCACGTTGTGAGACACGTCGTTATACTCTACGAAAGAAACGTTGCTACAGACAGACACAAGAGATCGATACTGAGGAGGAACGGTCGAATATAAACAGTTGAAGATCGAGGGTCCCATGCCGGGAAAATATACAATGTATGCATATATAGATTCAACATTCAATCGGTTTAATCGATCCTTCCTAGTAAAGAAATAATAGATTTATTTTGTAATAAATTTATGAAATAAATTCCAACAGAAAAAATGTTTCAAATGTTATGAAGTTAACGTTCTAAAATCAGTTGATTTGAAAAAAGATATTTAATACGGATGAATGAATCGATGATCCGTATGACGCATTCACGTGGGACGATGTACATGACCGTGACTTCTCGTTGCGTGTAACCTTGTTCTTATGTTAGTGCTTGCATTGATAGCGCTCTTTCCCTCCTTCAATAACCTTAGTTCTTATTTTTAGAGTCGATAAATGCGGTTCTGATATTCAAATTGTTGGAAATAATACGTGCTTCATAAAAACATAATGATCAGAACATACAAAAAATTCTCTATTAACGTAGCAACAACGAAATCGATAATTCTTCTTTCATACATCCGGAAGAGTCTCTCTCGTCGCATGTTAAGTTCATTCTACATATACTGTTGGAATTATGGAGTCTAAATACAAATAACTGCACTACTTTAATTTTAATAAATGCTTTATTTTAAACTGGATCAAAGAAACGTCTTTACTGTTCCACTCGATCACAGAGAACGAATACTAAGGAGCTGTTGGTCAAATATCGGTAGACGAACTGCAACAAAGTAATCGGGACTGACTTCGGACTTTTGAAGACGTTTCATCGTTTCTCCGCAGATTCGCACTGCGTTGTTTCAATCTTGCACGGAGGAAATATACAAAATATCCAATATATACAGTGGGGGACAAAAGTATTCGTACACTCTTCAAACCTTAATAACTTTTTTAAGATTGGACCAAACGACTTGACATTTCTGGAGCAACTAGCAGCATTGATTTACTAAATGATATGCAAAAATAATTTTGAAATAATTCTAACTGGTAGAAATGACGTGGGAAAGAAGAAAATACATTTTTTAAAACATTTTTATTTCAACTCGTAATGAAAATTTAAAATATGCGTTTTTCAGAACTGTGTTAGTTATACACATGCTGAAAATCTCACCGAAATTTATTAATGCCGGAAAAAATGGCACGCGTAGAAAGATGTAAGAATTTCTGTAGTTTAAGCAGAAACTGATCAAGAATCGTTGAAAATTCCGATTTTCACCATTTTCGATGGCACGTAGCTCGTGTGTACGTCGATCGATTTTAATGAATTTTTCTGCATGCGTATAACTATCACAGATCCACCAGATGCGTCTTTGAAATTTTTTGTGCGCGGCTCAAATAAAAAATATTTAAAAAGTTCCTTTTTTATTGGTCATATAATTCACATCAATTCCAATATTTACAAAATTTATTTTGTATATCGTTTATTAAATCAATGCAACTAATTGCTCAAAAAAAGTCAAGACGTTTGGTCCAATCTTAAAAAAGTTATTTAGATTTGAAGAGTGTACGAATACTCTTGTCCCCCACTGTAGCAATTTTTCTATACGTATTACCACTTCTGCAGACTTGAATAGTAATATCCTAGCGTCAACGCATTTTTAACGAGAAGATTTGGTGAGAATGACCGAACGGATGTTTATTCCTTGATAAATTGAGAGTAGGGTTTTGTAATGTCTGTGGCCCGTGAAACTATAGAGTCCAGGCGGCGGGCGACACGATAGCTGATGACCGCGTTGGATCTCGCAGCTATCGATTGTCGCATCATTGACTGTTTATCGGAAGCGAGAATGTTTAGAAAAGGCAAGCGATCCGACGTCGTATTGCCAAAGACAAGGGACTCTTTGTCCTGAAGGATCTGGCCACGGAGTGGGGAAGGCTATGCCATTTGGTAAGAGGACTGTGATGCACCCCACGGCACTCACCCCAGAACCACGGGCCTTGAAACGCGCAGTTTCTAATAAATATTACGTTCTTTGTTCGTCAGACACTTTTTGTGGCGTTTATCTTTCATAACATTGAATAAACACAGAACGTAACAGAAAATATGCAAAAGATATACAGTGACTCAGTGAGTATTTGGAGTTATTGTTTTATAATATAACAGAACATTCGTTGTAGTTTGTAATAGCATAAATTTTATTTGTTTGTTGCACATATTTACTATTGTAAACGATCGAAACTAGCAACAATTTTTTGAATAGCATAATGTCCGAATATTTATAAGAGTCACTGTACATAAAAATCTAAACTTTTATTCGAACATGCATACCTTACTTCTATTATGTTATATTCTATACTATTATGTTATAAATACAAAAAACAACATATTATATGTAGATTACGGAATAACTATTTTTAGCGTTGATACGTGAGCTTAGACAGCGACATAAAGTAGCGGTAATAAGCAAGTACGTCTCATCACCGAATACAATAGCCCACCTACGACACGACATCCTATAACACCGTTTCGCTTTAACACGATAAGAAAATTACGAAAAACTTTGTACGACACTGTTGGTGCGACGGCAACCCCTAAGGTTGCATATGTTTCGCTGTGCCCCCAGGAAATTAGCTAGCATACCCGAAAGGGATGCATAAACTACTTAAAACAGCTCCGAAGGAGTCAACCATTTTGCAAGCACCGTAAGCGGACAGTTTTTACCCCGACAGACTGACGCTACGTGAAACGCACCCAACGAAATGATAAACAAACAACGAACTTGTTGATGTTCAATAATCCATTCCACGAACTCTCTTCGCTATTCATGGTCATCAGGCTTCAGTTGTTGTGTTAATTGAATTTTGTAAGCATGGATACACAGATCTTTTGTGAGTATACACTGTAGAGAGCTCTTGAAATTTGAAACTCTTGTCCACAATGCCGAATTGATGTTCCTGAGTTTTCATCAACACTCTCACGCACTGCTTCAATATTGACATTTGAACGGCTTGTTTTTGGACGACCGGTGTGTTTAG
>CM052098.1:12835373-12846099 GCA_028453745.1 Agapostemon virescens
TGCCGGTCGGTAAAGTGTTAAAATATACTTTTGTTTGCATAATGTTCATGATACATTACTGAAAACTTTTTAATGAGTCATTCAACGATGGCAGCAATTTTTATTCTAAATCGGCATGACGTCCTCAGTAACATTATATAATAATTTGGTTACAAGTTACAATGTGAAAGCAGTTTGTTAGGTTTCATTTTGTTACAGTGCAACTATTGAAAGTCTTAATAATAGGCTGCCGGCCGGTAAAGTGTTAAAATATACTTTTGTTTGCATAATGTTCATGATACATTACTGAAAACTTTTTAATGAGTCATTCAACGCTGGCAGCAATTTTTATTCTAAGTCAGCATGACGTCCTCAGTAACATTATATAATAATTTGGTTACAAGTTACAATGTGAAAGCAGTTTGTTAGGTTTCATTTTGTTACAGTGCAACTATTGAAAGTCTTAATAATAGGCTGCCGGTCGGTAAAGTGTTAAAATATACTTTTGTTTACATAATGTTCATGATACATTACTGAAAACTTTTTAATGGGACATTCAACGATGGTAACAATTTTTATTATAAACCAATAACGCATCCACAGTAATGTTATTTAATAATTTCGTTACAAATTGCAATGTAAAAGCAGTTTTTAAGCTTCGTTTTCACACATCACAATTATTGAAAGTCCTATTCATAAGCTTCCGGTCGGTAAAGTGTCAATATATATTGACACTTCCAATTAGTACAAGTATATTATGTATATAAATATATTATGTATGTAATGTATGTATGTAATATATATTATGTATATTATGTATGTAAATATATATTGACACTTTCAAGTACAAATTCATTAAATTAAAACTGTGTTTCTAGCAATTAAAATAAGTGTTCTTTATTAGTACATAACGACGAATTCTTTAAGTCCATTAACAGTGGAGATATACAGCAGAAAATTCTCGAGTATCGTGGTGTCCGAATATTAACCATAACAGCAAAAATTTCTCGAGTAAACAAGTTTCGAAGTAAAGTTTCGAGTAATTTGATGTACTAAATTCTTGTTGATAAACTTTGTGTTTCAAAGTTCTATTTTAAAACCATGTCATGTCCGTGATTTCATTTGGACCGTAACGTGCCGTTTCAATAATTTTAGCAACGAATTTTAAAGCAGCTATATTCATTCCATACTTTTAAAACACTGCTGAGGCACTGACTGATCACTGAACCGAACTTAACGTAATACCGTTTATTTATAAACATCCAAAGAAGCACAAAGCCCTCATAGATTCCAGCTAGCGTTCTAACTTCACGGGTACAAGCTTCCCTAGCATTCAGAGTCATCTCAAAATATATATAACTTTTTATTGAGAATAATCGACTACATAAATCGACCTATCAAAAAATACATGGTTCTTTAAAAAAAATTGAAAGTGACCTTCGCAAGCCCTCTACTTCTTCACCTACAGAAAAAAGAACAATTAACCCTTCGACTGCCAAATCAACAACCTCAAAAATCCCACCAAATCAAAGTAATTTATTTAATGAAGCAACAATTAAAAACTTAAAATGTGTGACACAAAGTTATCCTTCAACCTTCTTCTATTCTTCAAAACTCAACTGAATATAGTGCAACGAACATATTAATGTACAAATTTACTTCTAAATATGAATAAACAATTCTGTCACCCATATATGGGTGACATGGCAGTCAAAGTGTTAACAGAATTTTGCCCTTCCACCTCGAATCCATTGAACGTCTGCTTGAAACATTTTTCAGCACCATTAATAACTTCAGAGATATTCGAATGGTTTAATCCTCTATGGGCCCGTGTAACTTTCAGGTCACATTTTAATTTATCGACATTTTACCAAATAGTTATAGCTTTTTTCATGAGATGGCGCATAAATCTTAATTCTATACCGTTGCCAAGACAACCAATATTAATATTTATGACCGTTGCTAGGCTCATCAACCTGAAATAACAAAATAAATGCTGTGCAAATTGTCTGCAATAAAAATAAGCGAAACCATTTGATCCAATTGATATTATTTGTGCTTTTGTCAGTGATTACCAAACTAAAAATAGTGCACATAATAGCTCTGGGTCCGTATATCAATAACAACCTATTTGTTTGCATTTCAATTTTCAATTTGTTACTGTTTTTTTATAATACAGTTTTGTAACTTTGAGGTTACAGTGGGCTATTATGGCAGATTTCGGTACATTTAGGATAAAGCTTTCAAAACCGTCTCATTTTGTTGTACTCCTTCGACTTTATTATATTGCATTTTATCATTTACCATGCACTTTTTGATTTCCTTTCAAAACCATCTCATTTTGTTTTACTCCTTCAATTTTATGTTGCATTTTACCATTTAACATGCACTTTTTAATTTCTTTTCAAAACCATCTCATTTTGTTGTACTCCTTCGATTTTATATTGCATTTCACCATTTACGATGCACTTTTTGATTTTCTTTCAAAACCAGCTCATTTTGTTTTACTCCTTCAATTTTATGTTGCGCTTCGTCATTTGCGGTGCACTTTTTAATTTTCTTTCAAAACCGTCTCATTTTGTTGTACTCCTTCGATTTTAAGTTGTGTTACACCATTTGCGCACTTTTGTGTTTTTTCAAAAGCATCTGAGTTTGTCGTACTCCTTCGATTTTATGTTGGATTGCATTATTTGCAATGCACTCTTGTCTTCTCTCAAACAGGTCCGATTTTGTTGAGCGCCTTCGATTTTATGTTGCACTTCATCATTTGCGACGTACTTTGTCTTCTTTCAAGCTTTTTTCATGAGATGCCGGATAAATCTTAATTCTATAACGTTGCCAAGACAACCAATGTTAATATTTATGACCGTTGCTAGACTCATCAACCTGAAATAACAAAATAAATGCTGTGCAAATTGTCTGCAATAAAAATAAGCGAAACCATTTGATCCAATTGATATTATTTGTGGTTTTGTCAGTGATTACCAAACTAAAAATAATGCACATAATAGCTCTGGGTTCGTATATCAATAACAACCTATTTGTTTGCATTTCAATTTTCAATTTGTTACTGTTTTTTTATGATACAGTTTTGTAACTTTGAGGTTACAGTGGGCTATTATGGCAGATTTCGGTACATTTAGGATAAAGCTTGTGCTTTCTCCTGTTTTCAGATTTATACATCATGTACTCAAAATATAAATACAAAATTAGATAGAAATAACAGAGGAATTAGAATTAGACGAATTAACGGTAATAGATCCGATGATTCCTTATTAGATTCCGAGTCCGATGAAGATGTAATAGTATTTCCCCGACGACGGATAAATGTCATTGACAGTGACGAAGAATTTAGTACTCGATCCTCGTCAGACGAGGAAGATGCAGGACCACAAAGAATTGTTTGACAATCACTATCCCAGACAAATAATAATAGCTGTTATCGCCCTTGGAAAGGAGATTGCCCTAATGTCCCCGAAACACCCCATTTTCCTGTGACCTATTTTCGAAAACTATTTGACAAGGAAATTATGAGCAATATAGTTGACTATACCAATATGTATCTACTGCAATGTGATCCAACAAAGTGATTTCAAAAATAAAATGTTTAACGTCAAGTGCAAATTGTTTTATGGAATTTCACGCTTAAGCTTTTATGCACAGAAGTGCAAACTTTATAGGCCGTTGTTACCTGAAAGCCACATAGTGAATATATTGCAATGAAATTGTTTAAACGGAAAAATTTTTTTTCATTTGCATATGTATGTTTATACTTTCTGATTTTTCGTTCCCCCAATCTTTTTTTGGATTAAAAACAAACATTCGGCCCATAGAGGGTTAATATTTATTTAATTTGAATGGAATATCTTGTGTTTATCCGTTTGAGTGCCACGTGTCTTTGCTGTTTTCCTGTCCGAAAGTGCCAAGGAGCGCTTTTTCGTTTGTCTTAATTGTACATTTTAATGATATTTGTATCCAAATGTTCGACTGAAATTAAAATTCGTTCTTTTACCAACTGTCTCATTCCTTTACTTTTACCTAAAATGGAATGGTAAAAGTAAAGTCACGCATCGACGGAACCCGAGCGTGTCGCAGTTATCGGCTTCGCAGCCTAGAGCGCTGGCGCTGTTCGCGTGACACAGAAGAAGCGCAAAATCGCTCCTTGCCACTCAAACGGTTAAAAACATGCAAAAGTTCGATAAACACAGTTTTACTGACAAATGGACTTGCCTGGTTGCTGCACCAAAGATTATAATAATTTGTTGTCCGGCAGAAACGACGAAAGTATTAATCCTTAGCGCTCCAATGGCGCTTCTGAGGCGACATTAAAAATTCCCTTACTATTATTCAAAACAGTTTCTACGTAGTAATAGTAATATACATTTTCTATTCACAAAAGGGAATGAAGCATATACAATGGAACTATTTTAGGTTAAAAAAATGTCTCGATTCTGGAATAAAAATAGCTTGGAGTGCTAAGGGTTAAAGAACGCAAGATAAAAGGAACTCTCTGTAGATAAAAGACAATCTGAAGCGAATTTGATTTGAATCTGATTGAAATTTCAGCAACTTCTTCGGACTGGAGAAGCTCGATAAAGTACCACGCGAAGTTTTCTCGCCAGAGATACAGAAGGTGAGTTCCCCTGCTCATACCCCTGCTCAAACTCATGCTCGTACCCAGACATATAACCCGATCGGACGAGTATACTAAGTTTCGCGCCGCAGGATCTGCTCTTGCTGGAGGAGCAGGAGGGCTCAGTAAACTTCAAGTTCGGCGTGATATATGCGAAAAAGGGGCAAACTACCGACGATGAAATGCTGTCTAATGGTAAATTGATTAGTGGTGAAACTTTAACGATTAAATAGGTCAGCTGTTACCGTTCTACACAGTGTCTCGTTTACAGAGCAGGGTAGTCCGGAGTTCGAGAACTTCCTGGAGATCATGGGCGAGAGAATATGGCTGAAGAACTGGGACAAATATAGAGGTGGCTTGGACGTGAAAGGTGCCCGCCATTTTCTATATTACAGTAATTCTTCCCCAGCTTGTAGAACTGGTCTTTTTGCTTCGAAATTTTCATTCCCGCCGCTATCGAACATCGATTAAAGCGTGGACTCAGTCGCAACCTATAACGGAATATCTATCTGAAATCTCGTGGAACCTTCTTATTTTATCTTCTATTATTATGAAAATATTTTTTGCCTATCGGTAAGAAATATTAAAATATTGGATAGTTGGAAAAGTATTGAGAGATTTTTCTCACTAGATGTTGTTTGCTGTCATATACCGGGCAACACTTATCAAATTGCGTCATACTGATGCGCATTTCAGTCTACAATTTTCATGCAGACAGTTTTGTATTTCGTCAATCGTATCAAAAGTAACATTAGTGTAAAAAAGAGTGAAGTTTCTGAAAAAAATCGCTATATTTTACAATTTTATTAAAAAATGTCTAATATATTCTTGTATAATCTGGTATATTATGGCATATTCTAGTACATTCTAGCGAATTCTTGTGTATTCTGGTATATTATGGTGTATTCTAGTACATTCTACTGAGTTCTTGTGTATTCTGGTACATTCTTGTACGTTCCGGTATATTATGATATATTCTAGTATATTCTAGTACATTCTAGTACACTCTTGTATATTCTGGTATACTATGATGGTATATTCTGGTAGAATCTAGTGATTTCTAGTATATTCTGGTACATTCATCAAAAGTAATATTAATGTGAGAATGAAGGAAAGTTATGAAAAAATTCGCTGCGTTTTGCAACTTTATTACGAAAAAGGCAAAAACGCTGTACAAGCCCGGGGAAAGATTTGTAGTTTTTACGGTCAAGATGCTTTATCAAATGCAACAGCATGTAGATGGTTTGCTCGCTTCCGTTCTGGAAATTTCGATATTAACCCTTTGCACACGAATGGCGACTCCGAGGCGCCAGTAAAAGTTGCCACATCACGGTTTAAAACAATTTTTACATCGCTATGCTTGTGTCTAAAATATTTGTAAAAATCTAACTGTTGCAAGGGCGAGTAATAGTAAAAATATTCTTATGCATAAGACGAGATAAATTATGTGAAATCAAAATATCCTAAGTCGGAAAAGATGCCTAGGTTTTCGAGTTGAATCAGCTTCGAGTGCAAAGGGTTAAAGATGCACCTCAATCTGGTGAACCAGTCACCGAAAAAATCGATGAAGTAATACAAACGGTTGAACAAGATCGACATATAAGCAGTCATGAGATTGCTAGGAACGAATGTCATGTAATTATGATGGAAACGGTATGTGTATATGAGCCGTTAACTGTACAAATCGATTAACTCCACTTTTTGAAAAATCTTAAATTTAAGTGTCGAAGCACTTGATATAGTCATAACTTTTTATATTTATAATAACTTTTCCTAATAATTAAGATTAACACCATTAAACGAAAAAAATTTTTTCGCCACTGAATAATAAATAATTTATTTCAAAGGCCATTTTGATTAACTCCGTATTCTAGTGTAAATCGTTGCAATAATGCAACTCAAATGCACTAACAAGCGTCGAATAATAACGGTGAATTTTTTAGTGCCGTCTTATCAGAATTAAAGTAAAATATTGAATAGTCGGAAAAGTATTCACAGATTTTTGTTACTGGATGTTGTTTGGTGTCATGTATCGGGCAACACCAATCAGATTGCGTCAAATTGACGCGCATTTCAGAGGTGACATTTCAGTCTACAATTTTTGACACTGTTGTATTTCGTTGATCGTGTCAAAAGTAATATTAGTGTGAAAATGAGTGTTCTGAAAAATTTGCTATGTTTTGCAATTTTACTACAAGAAGGTAAAAACGCTGCACAAGCCCGGGAAAAAGTTTGTGGTGTTTACGGTCAAAATGCTTCATCAAATGCAACAGCATGTAAATGATTTGATCACTTCCGCTTTGAAAATGTCGATATTAAAGATGCAACTCGCTCTGGACGACCAGTCACTGAAAAAGTCGATGAAATAATGTAAATGGTTGAGCAAGATTGGCATATAAACAGTCATGAGATTGCTAGGGAACTAAACATTCACCATTCAACCGTTTTGGATTATTTGCAGAAGGCTGTATACGAAAAGAAGCTCGATGTTTGGGTGTCTCATGATTTAACACAGAAAAATTTGATGGATCGAGTTTCCATCTACGAATCATTGCTTAAACGTAATGAAATCGAACCATTTTTGAGCTTGGCTGGAAAGTTTTGATGTATCCATCGTATAAGCCAGACCTTGCACCATCAGATTATCGTTTATTTCGATCTCTTCAAAACTACCTTGATGGTAAAATGTTGAATTAAAAATAGAATTGTGAAAATCACTTGGCCAAGTTTTTAGTCGGTTAAACTACATAAGTTCTATTCCGATGGGATTATGGATCATAGGTAAGAATGGCCAATATATACTTGAATAAATTTCATTTTGAGATAAAAGAAACATTTAGTAAAAAAATTACAAAAATCTCTCGATACTTTTCCGGCTATCCAATATTTATGTAAATGTGATTATGGTTTAAACTAAAATAAATTAAAAATCTTGATCGTTTACAAAATGGTCGCATTCAACGGTAAATTAAACAAACTCTTGCGTGTGCATGTTTAAGAACATTTATACATAGAGAAAATGTAAAAAAAATTGATTTTTAAAAGTTTTAAAACAGAATAGTCCTTTAACAAGTTACGAACACAACAAACCTAGATCTCGTAGCAACTATGCTTAAACTAATATGAAATATATTGGGTTGGCAATTAAATGATTGCGGAATTTGTCGATGGACTGTTTTAGCACATTCTTGTTGAATAAACTGGCAGAAAGTCATAGATAATAATGGCCAATATTTACAATTACAATTATATACAAATGACGTTTATTCGACTCAGAATTCGACACTTTCGCACGAAAAAGATATACGTCGCTGATACACAATCATTACGTACAACATTACATAGATTTATTATATACAATATTATATATAATCATTGTAGACACATGTGCAACCTTACATATGACGTCTTACACCTGACACAAGCCGCCATAACTTACTGGGTGCGCTATCTGATCTCAAACAGCGGAGACTTGTTTGTACGCCCAATATATACAAACAAATGAAATTTTTGGTTCAAGATGATTTGAATTCTACGAGAGTACAAATTAGAATCGCTTAGGTCCTTCCCATTCCGAATAGTTAGAAGATATAAGGAACTTGTGTCTAGAAATAGATAACACGATCGTGATATTAAATAATTAATTTTGGCTAGCTCGAATGACACGTAACGTGAAATTTCAGGCGACATGACGGGCAAAGAAAGTTACTACACTGTGTACGCGGGCCACGAAGTGATGTTCCACGTTAGCACGATGCTGCCATATTCAAAGGACAACCCGCAGCAACTAGAGAGAAAGCGGCACATCGGCAACGACATCGTGAACATTGTTTACACAGACGATCCCAACGTGATAGACACATTCAACCCAAATTGCATCAGGAGCCAATTTACGCGTAAGTCGTTTACCCTTGTGGAGCGACGAAGGCCGGCGGGGATTGAACCCGATCTTTTGGCGCAGACGTATTCGCCGTTGTATCCACCGAGCAGAACAACAAAGGATGGCGCGTGGCCATCTATTGCGACGAGAGCGTCCCTTTGTTCGGACCCAGCCTGCCCTGTCCGCCTGTCTTCGAAGACCCGTTCACCCTACGGGAGTTCTTGCTCGTCAAGCTGATCAACGGCGAGAAGGCCACCTTCAACACGCCCACGTTCTCGCGAAAGCGAGAGAGGACCCTGGATGCCCTCCTCAGGGACATGTACCATGAGCACACGCAGGACAGCAAAAGCAACGTAAGTTTGAACAGATGGAACCCGAGATTGCAAACGTAGAGTTCGAGCGTAGTATTTTCCTTCGAGAATGCTTCCGGCATGGACTTACCAATCGCGAACTGCGAAATTTCGATCTGCTTGAGCCGCGCATTGGCTGCGTCCCCTCTCCCTCCTAGAACGAACACCCGTTGCATTTTCACAGAGCATGTTAAACCGACGAGCTTTGTCGGATGTGGTGGAGGCTCCAGGTCGACGTCGCGAGGAAACGCGTGCTGTCGAGATGGTACGGGTCGGCCAGGCCTTGAAGCTGGAAGCTATCGTGCGAGGACTAGCACCCACTTCGCTGGCCACTGCTGGTCCATTGAAGCCCAGACCTTGGGAACCGAGATGCATCTATCCGGACTTCCCTCACGAAGTCGTCTGCGGAGACGTTTGGCTGGACAGTAAAGTAATCCTTGCTACGGAGAATGGTACCTTTTTAATAGAAGGTAATGTCTTCTCATGGTTATTACTGCTGCGTAGATAGAATCATAAATTGTCTATTGCACATGTTTTGTTTAACCCTTTCGCTACGGGTGGGTTCTCCGCCGCGGTACTTCCGCTGAACGGGCCGCTGCGACAAAAATGCACGCTACGCGCTATATCCGGGCTGCTTTAACAGTGTTTTCAAAGAAAAAAAAACATTTATTTTGTGAGAATAAACAAAATACTAAAACAGCACGTCGAGAGTGATATACAGTGAATCACTTTAATATTCGGACACTATCCGATTTTCACTTTGCCGCATTGTAATTTTGTCCACGATGAAGAAAAAAAAATTAATTCAGATCAACTTATAATTCGTTTGTAAAAATAATTAAAACGCGTTGTCGTAATTATTTAGAATGTAATGGAAAGACAATTGAGCGTTTCGTTTAATAAAGATATTTTTTTAAAATACCTCGCTAACCATTTTATATTAACATTCTTATACGTAGCATGAGAATATTCAATGCATATAAATAAAGCGAAGGTTCTTATTTTAAAAATTTGTTACAACTGCAAAAATGTAATCGCGAATATTATTATGTGGTCCACTTTGAATCGTTCGCCTTTATCTTCTAACATCTTTTTTCTAGTTAAAAAAAAAAGAAGATATTTCTTGTTACAGTTGCGTGAATTTTCTATACGATTTGATATCTTCGGATATCTATCGGAAGATTGCGGCAAGCTATTTATTAATTTTAATATTATATAATAATTTTGGTACATTGTGTAACAGCCGTTCTTTTACGGCATACGTCAAGCGCTTTGGGTCGTTGTCATGCTGAAAATAATACAAGGCAGGCAAACGCAAATTTTCACCCGATTGCTTCGAATCCCTAGATACCCAAGTTGTAGCTATTTTCATATTTCCCACACCGTTGCCTGCCATATAGCCACACAGCATTAATGGTCCTCATCGACGTTTCATATTTGGTACGGCAGTACTCTTATTAGACACCGTATTTGGTTTCCGACACGTTATAATTCAACTATCCAAGTTAAATAAATTAATTTTTATCTCGTCAGGAAAAAGAAATCACTATTCCAGAAACTTCAATCATAATATACACGGCATCGTGTAAGTGCCGGTACAATCGGGTACGGACTGATTCTCAGTCATAAAATAAATCGAAAACATAATGTTATGCGTCGTGACAAAGCTCAGCAATATTGGTGAGCGATAATCGGATAACCGGTACACGAACTTTGCATCTAAACTTGTGAATTTTAATGATGATACAGGGTGTCCCAGGTTTTAATGTTCAAACTTTGTCAGTATATTCTATGGCACATAGTAAGAAAAACACGTGTCCAATTACATGTAGCCAGCGTTAGAAACAAATCGGAGAAACTAAATTTCTTGACCGTTTCGGGAGT
>CM052098.1:12851099-12897104 GCA_028453745.1 Agapostemon virescens
CGTGTCAAAAGTAATATTAGTGTGAAAATGAGTGTTCTGAAAAATTTACTATGTTTTGCAATTTTACTACAAGAAGGTAAAAACGCTGCACAAGCCCGGGAAAAAGTTTGTGGTGTTTACGGTCAAAATGCTTCATCAAATGCAACAGCATGTAAATGATTTGATCACTTCCGCTTTGAAAATGTCGATATTAAAGATGCAACTCGCTCTGGACGACCAGTCACTGAAAAAGTCGATGAAATAATGTAAATGGTTAAGCAAGATTGGCATATAAACTGTCATGAGATTGCTAGGGAACTAAATATTCACCATTCAACCGTTTTGGATCATTTGCAGAAGGCTGGATACAAAAAGAAGCTCGATGTTTGGGTGTCTCATGATTTAACCGAGAAAAATTTGATGGATCGTGTTTCCATCTGCGAATCATTGCTTAAATGTAATGAAATCGAACCATTTTTGAGCTTGGCTGGGAAGTTTTGATGCATCCACCCTATAGCCCAGAATTTGCACTGTCGTTTGTTTCGATCTCTGCAAAACTAACCTTAATGGTAAAAAGTTGGATTCAAAAAAGGACTGTAAAAATCACTTAGCCGATAAACCACAGACGAAAGGCGTTTTTGCCTTTTTCGTAGTAAAATTGCAAAACATAGCGAATTTTTTCAGAAATTTCACTAATTATCACACTAATATTACTTTGACACGATCAACGAAATGTAAAACTGTCTGCATGAAAATTGTGATTTGAAAATCTGACATCTGAATCTGATTAGTGTTGCCCGATATATGACACCAAACAACATCTAGTGACAAAAATCTCTCAATACTTTTCCGACTATCCAATAGATAATATTACTTTCATCTTGCAAGATCGCTGTTATACTGACTATGAATACTGCTTTCAATGTATTTCTGTCTGGTTTGCTGCCTTGCCGATGCGATTTTCTTATCGGTACTGTTGTGGAGAAAGAAGGGTAGAGGATCTTGAACATTTTAAATGAAACAGAATCGATGCACGATTTTCGGCGTCCGCCAGAGATAGCTCTTGACGTCTCGGAGACGTCAAAATCTACAATGGCGCATGAAATGGATGACGTCTAACGGACGTCATTGTATGCCATAGGGTTAAACTTTTTCCACTGCCATAAGTGGAGGATCGCGAAGAAAATGTCGATAAACAAATTGTTCGCGATAAAAACTTTCTTGTGGCGTGACCTAGACGAAAAGATGTGATTGTGCTGTTGTTTCGCAGATAGCCAGAACGACTGGAAGCCGATAAGGATCTATCAGATACCACTGCAAACGTTATCGAAGAGCAGCCTGTCGACCTGCGCCCAGAGGCGATGTCCCAGCCCCGTAGAACCGGAAATCACTTCTGCACCCCCAACTACCGACAGGACGTTCCTCACCGTGGAGCCTCACAGGGCGCTGAGTCGATCCTGTAGCAGCAGCCCTACCCCGACACCGACGAACCTAATGCCACCTAATTCCCCGTTGAGAAAATAGGGCGTGTGTCACGAACGAGCTTTCGAATCGGTTCGAAAGATTGCGACAGATTGCAGGTACCTGATGCTTGTGCCTCGGTAGGATCGGCAAGAGAGAAGAGACGGAACAGCGGCCAACCAACCACCATGGTGCATCGGCCGCTCGGCGATACTATGCGCTTATTGTAGTTAGATTTACTGCCGTTGCGACGCGTTTTGCTATAGGTGTAACCGTACGCGCGAGAAGTGCCCTTGGTCGCTAAAGTGGAAAGACTATCTGTCCGTTGACGACCGTTAATCCAATTAACGGTCCTCGGAGAGCCAACTGGTCGAGACGGTAACAAGATTTATGAAATTTTCGAATAATTATTAAACGATTTAAACGTTGATAGAAAGTAACGGGGATGAAACGAGTCCATTCACTTTTTCAAGACTTCGTCCGCCCCGAGCTGTATCGCGCATGTTATTTTTAAAAGAATTGTCACTATAGTGGTTTCGTCTATTTACATTACTCTGAAAATCGCCTTACGTACATAACACACAATATGTCCAAATGTACATATAAAAAGTGATTAATAAAATGTACGCCAATCAATGATCACGTTTCTCCTGTTGAACGCGTCCGTCGGCCGACCGACCATTCACCGAGTTACCGTCACATGTTACGCATGGTTCCGTTTCTACATTTGTGTATCTGTTGGAAATAAAGGAGGAGCATTCCGACGGAAATGCGCGTTCGCCGTCGTTACGAAACGGCGAATTTGAAAAGTAAAAACGATCCTTTTACGTTCCTCGTAACGCATTGTTATTTGATACGCATGCCCGCGGTACTTTTATTCTTTTCGTTTTGCTTTGCACGTTCTGTCGGTTTTAGCAGCTCCGTTTATTTGGAAAAATTTCCATGATTAATCGAACAAAGCGGAATACGTTAACGTTGATTGTTATTTTGGTTGATTTCCCACGGATCGGCGCCCGTTCGAAAAAAATCCAATCGCAATAGTTCGAGTCACTCGGCAGGAACGATCTAATCGATATGATCGTCACGGTGGAAAGGACTAACTCACGTTTCCTGAAACGCGTTCAAACGGGTTCGAATCAAACGCATTCCGCGACTTTTTTGCTACATTGCCGGGAATTATAAATGCCAATCGCTGTCAAGCGGAGCTGAAGCAAAATGCTTTGGCGACCCCGGTCAGCCTCGAGCATTGAACCATGATGATTTACGTTTACCCGATTTATGCTACTATGAACCAAGCCTTGCTACGCGAACATTTTACTCGCATTTCTTTTTCGCCGTGCTGTTTCTCCGAGAGGTTCATTAATGTCGACCTGTTTCGAGTGAAAACGAGCAATCTTAAAATTTGCTGCCGTTCCGTTCAAGTGTAACCGTAGGTAATCAAAAACATCATCGATCCTTTCTTTCGGAGACACGACCGATAAGTGGACCTTCATACTCAAGTGGATCTTATATTTCTATTTAATATTCATCTCTTTCGAAACTGTAAATAGAAACGTAGCGAGATAGCAAAAGTTCCTCTAATTTCACAAATAGTTATATCAGCCGTTTATTTTGAAAGTGGCTTAAGTCCATGATGCTCGAATCGAGATATTGAAGGGTTTGCGTTGGATTAAATTTAAAAATATGGGTAAAAGATAACATAATAGAATAATGTTTTTGGGTTTCTAAAGCTGTCAAATTTATCATCCCAATTAGAATAATTAACATTATTGAAGAAATAATATGTTTTTGATGGCTATGAATGGACTTACGCCATTTTCAAAATCAATGCAACGACGTTTTCAATTCTTAAGAAAGCACAAGTCCATAGGAAAAGTAAATTTCCCTTGAAATTAAAATAAATGAATACACTTTTATGTTATAAAATCAAAAAAATATTCATCTCTCATTCTTTGTTAAATAATTTTTACATTAAAATTAATACAGTTTTATTAATTATTATTCAGTCTTCTCCAATTTGTGTACGCGGGAGGGATTTAAAATAACTGTGGTGTGCAGGTGGTATATAATGTAATAAATCCATTAAGTCCTTATATTTTAGGTTTGTGAGTGGTCTCGGTTTTTTGTATAGTGATGCCAACTGGATATTATTAAAGTTTTTCTACCTTCCCCGTTACGGTAGTAAATCCAATGTTTTGAATGGTGCATCCTCGTTCATTGTCGTTTCATAGAATAACTTATATATCTCATCCAACATACTTTAAACCAATTTACTCTTTCACCGTCAGTATTTTTTAGCCTTTTAAAAATCGCATTTTCTGTGGACAGGCACTGTTCCATTGTTTAAAACAAAGACATTGCATATTCATGATTCAACTGTTACTTTGATAATTGAACATAAAACTGGGATTTCATAAAATTTTATTGCATAATTATTTTCCATATGCATTTGAAACTCTCACAATGGGACTTACGCCACTTTCAAAATAAACGGCTCATATTATTAATAGATATACGCTCCGGGACAAAAAGGTAGCATACTTTAAAATTAACGTAATTTTTATCTATTTAACATTACAATCAAGATTTGGTTTTTATACATTCTTGCAAACTACCTTTATAAACATACACAAACGAAATTGAATTGAATTTCGCCAGTCTATACAATTTTATTTAAAAAAAAGAACTATTAAGGAAATATAGTGGGACAAAATGATTGCACATTTAACTTAAAATTATATGTAACGATAAATCGACGAATGATATTTAATGCTTAACATCTTGTGGCTCCTCCTTTACATTTAATAACAGCCATCATTCTCTTTGACAAAGATTTATAGAGTTTTTTATTAGCTTTTTGCTTCAATTGCTCCCACTCTTCTTGAATACATTCGTTTCATTCGGCAATATTTCCAAATTGTCTGTCATTTCCATATACAGCTCGGGCAAGATTCTCCCAACAATTTTCAATAATGTTAAGGTCGAGTGACTTTGTTGGCCAATCCGAAACGCGAATTTTTTCTCGGGAAAAATACTCTTTTACTACTTTTGCAGTCTGTACTGCGGCATTATCCTGCTGAAAAATAAACTTATCTCCAGCAATTCTGGCGACGTACGCGTTTATTTGTTCCTTAATCACTTCCAAATACATGTTGCTATTCATTTTTCCTGTTATAAATTTTATTTCCATTTCATCATGGTGATACCGCGCCAAATCATCGCACCACCACCTCTTATTTGCGGACGACTCAAAAACTGTTCCTCTTTTCGCATGTCCCGAAAATAGTAACTCAGACCATCAGATTCATCTAAGTTAAACCTCTTTTCATCCGTAAACATTGTTCTTCTTCATTTTTTTCGCATATAAATATTCTTTTCCGCAAAGTGTAATCGATTCATCATATGTTGCACAGTTAACCAAGGCTTTTTCTTCAATTTTGAATATTTGCAGTTTTGTAAAGGACGTCTCACATTTTTTATATCAGAGTCTACACCAACACTTTAAACAATTTGCCTTACAGTCATCTTAAAATTTGATGCTGCTCTGACACAGTTTTTTCAAAATTGTTGCCATAGTCTTTCAAAGTCTGATCGACCAATTCACTTAAAATTTTGAGCGGATCTTTTGTACATACCTTGTTATCGTGCAAAACACTATTTTATAATTTCTTGGTATTTTTAACATATTAATTATGGAAAACGGTTAACACATTTGTGATTCGAGTTGAAAATTAGATTGTAAATAATAAAAATGTTTAATTTATGCTGGTTCAAATTACAGCCACATTTATACTGATTAATATGCTTTCTAATTTTTTAATTTTCATTTAGTAGGAGGACCGGGATATATGGTAACAGTCAGCGCGTATTTTGTTAAAACATAGTTTCCTATAATAAATTACATCACCCATGTAATTTTTTGTGATGTACATTCCAAATACTAGCATATAAGTAGAAAAATTCCTAATGCACAAAACTTATTAGATTTTTTTTTAATTCTTAAATGTTGATGAAAAATTGGCGGCGAAACTCAGAATATCTTCTTAATGTAACATTTTAAAAAAGTGCATTGAATAAAAGTGTTCTCGGGAAATGGCTGCTGTGTCTTTCTAGTTTAAGATATTTACTGAATTTTTCAACAAATAATTACTACTCAACCCCTTACCCTAAAACAGCGAGTCAGGCTTGCGATGAGGATTTCGAACAGAATCCAATAAATACGTACATTATTAATTTCCTTTAAGATAGAATAAAATCCTATTTTCCTGTTGTCGATGTATAGCCCGTGGAGACTAAACGGACTTATAACAAACGTTAATTCTCCTTTTCTTCTGCGAAACTATGAACAATGCAGAAGTTCTACTCACTGTAATCATGAAAGTAATCATATAAGAAAAATGTATATATTGGTTTTTTTAAAGAAACGTGACTTTATATCTGATCAATTTTTCAAATTTCTCTAATTTTTCAACTGTTTAAAGGTGTTTAATCCCTTGGAGAAATTCAACTTTTTATGCCTTCATGTATAACAGTAAGATCACACGTAGATTGTAAAGATTTTTGTGCTTGTAACACCCTTTGTAAAGTACAAGGAAATACATTTTCAAGCATCAACGACGTTTCTACTTTCTTGTTAGCATTCAGGCGCGGTTAACTGAAAAATAAACTCCTTTGTTTCGATGTTTAACGAAGTACTCTGCTGAAACGCGAAATAACATAATGTATTTCAGTCTATCTGTTACACGGTAGGCCAGAAATGCAACAATCTGGACAAAATTCATGTCTTTGGTAATTATACATTATCAATTACTAACAGAACGATTTTACGGTTTTTTGGGATCGTAGCAAACTAATTCTGGCACTACATAAAAGCGACCTTCCATCTTTCTTTCCATCTAATAAATTTAATCATTACTCGTTAATTTCAAATGAATACACCCTGAGAAGCAAGTGGCTAAACAATTAATATTAACAAATATTACGATTTTTAGTGATTGTTAGTAATTTTACCTCCCTAAATGAATTTTAAATGAATAGATGCTTAAAATTAATAAAAAAAGCGTACTTAGAAGGAATGTTAACATTGAAATTGTTATTAAAGTATTATTAGGTACATCGCATTCGATTTTCGGTCCATCGCCAAATTTAACTATCAGCGTAATAAACTATTTTTTAAACGCTTCATTCTTTTATCTTCAATCCTGATGTTTCTTTTTCAAATTTATTCTATTATTAAGACGAAATAGTTTTATATGCGGTAAAGGTATTAATAAAAATACTTTCACCCAATCTGGCTTTCGTTTATCCCCACATTCATTTTTATAAATATGTGAATCGGTACCACAAATATCACAACAAATGAAAACACACAATTATGTCTTATGGCAAGGAAAAGTAAAACGCTGTATTAGCCATAAAAATTCATGTCCTTAATAATGCGGTGGTGAGGAGTATATCTATGTATATGTAACGTGTTATGCAAATTCTTGGAGTATCACCTTTGTCTATTGAAAGATCAACTTGCAACACAAAACGCAGTATCAACATTAAAAATATTGTTCCTAACAGTTTGTTATTATTTATGACATAAGCTCAACCAATTCTCTTTGCACGAAGTGATAGAATATTACATATTTAACCCTTAACACTCCAATGGCTCCTTTGAGGCGACCCTAAAAATTGTCACACTATTATTCAAAACAACTATTACACGGCCATAATTGCATTTAATAAATCGTTAAAAATTGAACTGTTGTACGTACAAATAACAGTAATAAATTAAATATGAATGAAAAGAAATGAACCATGTACAACTTAACTATTTCAGGTAAACGAAATGTATCGATTTTGGAATTAAAATTGTTAGGACTGCAAAGGGTTAATAATTATTAGACTGCGAGTTAATATGTGAAATAAAAATCATCTGTGCACATGGTAAGAGACAGAAGCTACATTAACATTAATTTCTTATTTTAATAATTGTGGTATTTATTAATTGTTATCTTAAATGCATAAAATCCTAAGTCTAATAATTACTAGTTAAGTAGCAAAAGGTAAAATTCTCCAAAGACGCGTATTTAAAATTACAAAAAAATAATTCAAATTATTAATGTAGCCAGTTCGTATTGGTACCAGTCATTAATACGATTTTATATTAATCGCATAACACATAAAATTTATATCTTACCACTGATGTAAATATTTCAAGAAAAGATTTTATTTTCCAATTGGCTGAAGAGCTAAGAAGTAAATATAGACAAAATGTCGAGAACACACCCATTCCATTGACAAAAATGCATACCACCGACACACGGATGAATTGACAATTGCAAGAATCATGTAATAGAAATAGATGTAAGAAACTTTGTGTGCTAAATGTAATCGAAATATTTGTGCAAAATGTATTTCAAAGACAGAGTTTATATGTAAAAAATGTTTTCAATGCATTTTTTAATAATAAATCTTTCATTTAAATTGATTTGGAACTATATTTTTTTGCAAACAACTTCAATTTTCTTGTTTGAGTCAAATTGGCTCACTTTAGTAAAAATAGATATATAATCAACATCCGTAAATCTAATGTTAAATGTCACAGTTGCGCTCGCTTCCGCATATACTTCAGGATAATTATAATTCTTCTATTCCTTTGCAAACAACGTTAAAACAAAAATTTAATTTTTCGTTCAAATAAAGTAACACAATAATTTAAAGAAACATAAAAAAATGTGATAATATTTTTACGACGATATGGAATTGCGACAATAATGAAGTGAAGTTCCCGTGCGATATTCTAAAGGTATCGGAGATATTCGAATTAGAACTATTCTAACAAGAGAAGTCGAATTTCTTCTCGATATTGTGATTTTTGATAAACAGGGTACTTGTCGACGAGAAGGACAGATCTATTCGAGATATTAGAGCAGAATACGCAGTACGATCCATTTCATATTAGAAACATAATGGGGTATTATTAACTCTTAGCACCCCAATGTTAACTCTAAAGCACCACTAAAAATTGCTACGCTATTATCTAACACTAGAACTACCAAACCAGTCAAAATGACTGGTCCCTACTTATTTCTTTCGCAATTACTGAAGTTATACAAACGTTTTCATTAATGACCCACATGTTATAATAAAAATTGAATGAAGTTTGAATAGATGTAGTCTTGTTATCATCACAAAGCAATGTATATCGTTGGATTTATTGTTCGGTAGTTCTAGTGTTAAATGAGTTACGCCTAGCCGTAATGCATATCCGATTCAGTTTTGCATAATCTTTCTTTTATTATTTTTGTCAAAATGTTTATTCCTAACGTTTCTGCAACGTTTCTTGACAGAGATGTTAGATCCTGTCAATATTTACAGATAATTTGACAATCTTTTGCACAGTGATACATCGTTTGCGTTGATGTAATAAAAATTACGTAATAAATATTTTTTATTAGTTTTGTAGTTTGTAGTTTTAAAAACATTGCCCTTCTCGACTATTAAAGGGTAACTTTGCTTTTTGCAACAATCCAATACAATCGAGCATTGAATTTGCTTTGAAACTTCATTTTCGTCCTTTCTCGATTATTTTACGGATGGTGTTATGTACTATAATTCGTAAAGTTTATTTCCAGGTGAACATTCATTATGTTTCTTGATAAATATATTATAAAATATATTTATTCATAATAAATTTCCATTAATCAAGACCAATAAAATTATAAATTAAAATGTCGCATAATGTAAACATATTTTTTAATTTATTCAAATGCAATTTATTAAATATCTCGAAACAAGAAATATATGACTTAGACCACTTTCATAATTATGGGCAGATATAACACCAAACTACATTTAGTGACAAAAATCTCTCAATACTTTTCCGACTATCCAATACACTATTCCTTACTAAATAATTTATGTATTGTACGGATACAGAATAAATAAAAATTTAACTTCACAAGAATAATGTAAATTTGAATAAATACCATTAATACATTTTTTCTCCTGCTGTCCGTTTGTTTTCGTTCGCGACAGTATATAAATTCAATAGCCACGTAAAGGTTAATCTACTCTGTTCTATGAAAATTTTCGAATTAATTCGACGTGTTTGTCGGTAACGTCCCGTTGGTCGCCAGTCGAGAAATTACGAAAGTCTATAAAATAGGCTTTTTTAAATTGTGAAGGGTGCGCGAATCTTTTGAGTGGCAATGTATATAGAGACAGAGTGGAGGCGCGACAGGATGGACCATCTGGTGGTGATGCACTGTACTATCGGCAGTGGCTCCGTGCACGAGCGTAGAAAGAGAAAAAGAGAGAAAGAGAGACACAGGTACGAGACGAGGTTGTGGTGTGAGGTAGCCACCAGTCAACAGCGGAGACGGAGACGGAGACAGAGAGTCCGAGGTAGCCCGTGCCTGTAGCTGCCCGTGGCTTGTTGTAACTCGTTGTAACGTGACGCGAAGGTGTGCCATGCTCTTTCGGGTGCCTGTTACTTCGTCCGAAGACGCCCGATCACGAGTCTGCCGAAGTGTCGCGTATTCAGTGTCGGTAGTGTTGTGATCTATCTGGCTGTCTGGCTTGGCTTCGTCTACCAATGAAAAAACTGTCGCCGACACACATCATCGTGGAAAACTGTCAAGAGTGTCGTCGTGTCTCGGACGCTGCATTCGAACGCGAAGCGATCGGATAAGTGTCGGGATCGCGGGCCATCGTTCCACGAACGACGAGCATAAGGTAAGGCAGGCAAGCTAACACGCGGAAGCATAACAGCGGAAACGAGGCGAACGTTGAAACACGTCTCTGGCCCTCTCGAGGCAGTCGAACGTCGAGCGTTCAGAGGTTATGTTTCCCGATGACCCCTCGACGCGCTTGCTCCTCCTTTTCCTCGTCCGTCCCCTTTCCTTTCCATTCCATTCCATTCCATTCCTTTCATCCTTTCACCCTTCTCTTCCTTTCTCTCTTCGTCTACCGTTTCTCCCTCTCGTTCCCTGTCTCCGTCGTTCGTCTTTTTTTTTTTTACTGTTTTTTCCACCGAACGAATTTCTCGCCGATAGAAAATCGTTATCTGCTTTATCAGCCGGCCAGGGTCCCTAATGCCGCGATAAACTAGACGCGTCCAAGAATTTCGCGGCGTTCGGTGAACTCGCTCGATCCACGGATCGGCCGAATCTTTCTCCGCTTTCGGCGTCTCTCCCTTTTGTCTCAGCGTATCCTTCTCTTCTTCTTCTTTTTCTTTCTCTTTCTCGTTCTCGTTCCCGACCGCGGAGGTACTCGCTCACGCACGATCTCACACACCCACCCGAGTATTCCGCTTCTATCCTGCAAGACCGTGTCGCAGCCTTTCTCGTGGTAACGAGTTTCGTAACCTTCCCCGATAGCCGGAGTCACAGACTATCAGCTGGCACCCTCTGCGCTTTTACCACCTGTCCGAAACTTTACCATGCTCTCTTTCTCTCTCTCTCTCTCTCTCTCTCTCTCTCTCTGTCTCTCTCTCTCTCGCTTCCCCTCTGTCTGCCCGTCTGTCTTTCTCTTTCTCCCCACCCTTCCCAACCTTTATGCCCTTTCTAAATCGTTCTACTGTCCACTTTGATGTCATCCGCGGAACAAAGTGATCGTTTGCCGGAGTTTCTCATGATTCCACAAATTTCGACGTAGACACGAGACAGACGGGAGATAGACGCGCGCGTTCAAGAACGTGGAGAGGTAATCGGAGCAACAAGCGGAGGCTAACCGAGTTGGACAGTCATGTTGATATTTCGGCGCGCAGGCTTTCTTGCTTGACAGCGTGACCGGCCTTGAGCCCCTCTGCGTCCTCCTCCGGCACCCTTCACCACCATCCCCACCATATCCAGACTAATACACGATATATACTGCAGATCAGTGCTCCTCAACGCGAGATTCTTGCGCCTGAAGATTTTCTTCGATCCCGCGCGCACAGCACCGACTTCTTCTTTCTCTTCTAACCGGCGCGGCGGCTGCATATGGACGTTTCGCGTTCCAAGTGAACCCGTTAAGTCACGAAGACGAGTTATCGTCTCGGTCAAACAACCACCGCCCTGGCCTACCTTCTTCTCCCCCTGTTCTTTGCTGTTCCACACTGCAACCGGCAGAGCTTACGACGATTTTATAATCTCACAAATTAACACTAGGAACTACCGAACAATAAGTCCGAGCGATGTATATTGCTTTGTAATAATGAGAAAATTGCACTCATTCTGATCTCGTACAATTTTTATCGTAATGTGTCTGCTTCAATGAAGACATTCGTTCGAAACTTTCTGGTGAAAATGGTTTTATAACTTCGGTAATTGTAAACCAAAAAATCAGGAACCAGTCATTTTGATTGGTTCGGTAGGTCTAGTGTTAACTATCGGGTAGTGGACTGTTTGAAACTCAGACGAATGGAGGTAACCTAACTTTACCGTCGGTTAATTCTTCCCGAGAAGTCATTTTAAGGTTACGTTCGCTTACAGTGAAAATCGTAGTGTGTATCGACGGATGCACATATCGATGTTTTAATAAAGATTTTGACAAAGTGTATAATAAACTTCTTGTTTAACGCATCTTCGTAACTTGTACAAAAACTAACGAAAGTAGAAGTCATTTTTTATTATAAAAATGTAAGAGAAATAACAATGTGATCGACGTTGATCTCACATTTAAATAAAATAACGCATAATTGGATGATAACAGTGAAAAGAATCAATTAGTATTTGGATTCTTCTAATCGATTTTTGTTTTATGTTTTAAATTTTTGTGAACTCAAGTCCGGTGACTGTGGCGGGGCTTGAATCGCTGCGTTATCTGCATGAACCATAAACGAATTCAGTATTTCTAATCTTTCTGCACTATCTTCCAAATTTTTTTTAAATAGTTAAATAAATTCATTTGTACATCTATAAATTCTAAATTTCCGGCTCGAAGTGCGAAAACATAGACCAATACCGTGATGCATACTCTATTACTGCCACGCTTCGTGGTGAAATTCAAATTTTTTATTCGCCACTTATTCTTCACTAATATATCCGTTTAAATTCCAGCTCCATTGGCAGGCACTTTCTTTGAAATTTTATTTTATTTTTCTAATTATCCCTCTTGTATCACATTTCGTTAACTTTATGAATTAATTTTTTCTATAATTAATAATAACATAAGTACTACATTTTGTTACATATTAATTTGTTGGAACACCTCTGTTTATTATTTTCGCAATATTCGTACGAGACGTTTCATTTCTCATATCCTGAGTTACAAGTTCTGCAATTGCTTTTTTCCTCATATTTCAATTATTTTTATAAAAGTCGCCTCGTAACTGTACACCAGTATTCAGCGTCTAAAACAAAACAATACATTTATTCAAATAAATAATTCAAATGCTTATATTCTATTCTTATATTTATATTATTCTTATCTTCTAATTCTAATGTCGTACTTTTAATTACTTTATCTTAAGAAAAAGTAATTTCTATTTCTTTTATTGTTTTTTCTTTTTTTATTATTTCTTTTATTCATCTATTCTTATATTATTTTTATCTCTTATTTCTAACATCTTACTTTTATTTACTTCATCCTAATAAAAAGTAATTTCTATTTCTTTTACCTTTTGTGCGAATTACGAAAACATACTAAACTAGAATTCGTAATTCGGTAATTCAATGTTTGTCCAAATCTTTTTTCTGTCCCTAAACTTAATCCCTTGCCATTCTATTTCCTTTGTAACTAAAGATATTATAATATCTTCATCGCTAAAAATGTTACAGAAGAGAAAAGCCAATTTCTATCTTTTATACTGCTACATCTACTATCAATGCATAAATATAAATAAAGGTATAACATTGTTACGGCGGTTGTCCATATGAAGTCGCCATAACGAAGAATTATTTCATGCTGAACAACCCGTAAGAAAATAATAGAATATTGTGTTTGTCAGGGAACTGTTGTACCGACAGACAATCAAGAGAAGTCGAAGTTTGCCTGTCGAGCAGACTGGACAGCAAATTGATTAGATTTATCCAAATTCTACTGATATTTTACATATCTATTAATTTATACATACATATTTATTAAATAAACAAGCTGCACGTCGTTCGCCCAATGAAGAACATAAAGCGCGCAACAATATTTATATATGTTAGACTTTATTTAAAATCGAGGGGTTAACCTAAAATATCCGTCGATACGTTAACCTCTTAGGTACGATGCATCACTATAGCGGCTTTTGAGAATGTCATCGTATATTACGACGTGACATTATAGTGATTTCAGCACACCCAATTGTATCACTAATTATTATAGTCGAAGCATATGCATCATATCATTAAGAAAAATTATAATTTAGTAATCAGAAACTTCATTTCAACGTGCCCCGTCGTACAGAGAAACAGTCTTGCGCAAAAATTCAGCCGTACCTACGAGGTTAAGTACGATTTCCACTGCGAGCGATTGTAGGTGATCGACGAAATCCCCGACAATACAATCTTTTCACCGATGTTCGCGCGAATTTCCAGCCGACTCTGCTCAATCGCCACAGCGATAAGTGCATTCCCGTCGGAACGTTATCCTAGCGTTATCAAATCGAAGGTCGAACGCGGAATCTAGCTCGTAGACGCGTTATCTTCGATCAAGGAACTTCAAACTGAACAAGGCTCCGCGACGTATTCTACCTGGGAGGCATGTCGGTTAAATCCGTTGAAAGCGCGACACACCGACGCTTCCAGCGTAACCGTTTTATAATCGAGGAAAGAAAGCGCGAAGACCGCTCAGGACAGAGCGAGAGCGAGGGAGAACGAGAGAGCGCGCGCGAGAGAGAGAGAGAAAGAGATAGAGTGACGACGGTGGAGAGGGGAGAGTAGACATTGGCTCGAGAAAGAGAAATAAAAAGCGTGGGTAACGGAGAGGGAGAAAAATAGATTGAAGAGGTGGAGGCGCGCGAGAAAATCGCTCGCTCGAGGCTGACTGTTACAGAAAAAAGGAAACGGGATCGAATGGATGGGGCGTTAGCCTATAGCGGTATATGTATATGTGTACACAACGAGTAATAACGCGATTAACGCGACATTGAAGCCTCATACTCATTACCGATACGAAACTGCAGCGAGCTGATTAACGTTTAAATGAGTCGGAATTTCGTCGGCACTAGAATTTTAGTTACCATCGTTTGATAACAGTTTATCGTCGATAGTTTTTCCATTTTATTGGCCGACGTGCCGGCAAATTTACCCACTTTATGTTGCCTCGAAAAATCTCTCTTTTTCTTTAGAATACTCTTCACAGTTCTTTTCTCTATTTTCTTTTTTCAATTCTGCGTATTACGTTCTACGTAACCTGCGTTACTGTACATTCGCAGCAGTTATTCCTGAACCGTATCTTAGTCAAGACATAGCCATGAGTTACTGTTAAGAATAGTAGCGTTACTATCGTTAATACTTGATTACGACTATTTAATCTTGGTCACTTTTACCGATAAAATTTGATGTCATCGATAACATCGCGTGTAGCGTTTACTTATATCGAAAGAATTATTAATAAAACTTGTTTTCGTCGGGAAGATTTTCAACGGAACTGAACAGTGAAACTTTCCTGTTGCGAATGTTTAGTCGCTGGAGTAAATACAGTAAATGTAAAATTTAATTATTGTAGCTGCATTGAAGGTGCATAGTAACCCTTTGCGCTCGAAGCTACTTTAACTAGAAAACCAAAGCATTTCTTCGGACCTAGGAAATTTTCATTCTACATGAATTATTTCACCTTATGTATGTGGAGTTTTTTTTTCCGTTATTCGTCCTTATAACCGTTAAATTTTTACCAATTTGTTAGATATGCAGATAGCGATGTTAAAATTGCTTTAAAGAATGGCGTTGCAATTTTTTGTGACGCCTCAGAGTTGCCACTCGAGTGCTAAGGATTAACCCCTTGCACTCTAAGCAATTTTCATTCCAAAATCGAGACATTTTTCTACCTATAATGGTTCATTTTATTTCGTGCATATAAAGTTTATTGCAATAGCAACTAATTTTAATTAAAATAATAACTAAATAAACGAGTAATATTTTAGCTAAGTTTGGGGACACAAAAAAGATTTGGACAAATATTAAATTACTGAATTACAAATTCTAGTTGAACCCTTAACGCTCTAATGGCTTCTGAAGAGACACTGAAAATGGTCATACTATTATTCGAAACAGCTTTTGTATCACTGTATTTGGATTCAAGAAGTCGGTAAAAATTCAAGTGTTGCACGTACGAGTTATAGTAATAAACTTTCTCGATTTTCGAATTAAAAGAGTAAAAAATAAACGAAATAGAAATTATATTATATTTAGAAGAAGTAATTAAAAAATAAGATATTAGAATTATATTATACTTGTGTTGAAAATAGTATGGCAATTTTAAGTGTTGTCTTAGAGGCGTCATTTGAGTGGTCAACGTTAAAAAGAAGCAGCAAAAGCAAATTGTATCGAGCGGGATTATCAAAATATTCGAATTCTGAGGCAGCGGCGGCGTCGCAGTTGTACACGTTGCCACTGCAGACTTATAGTCACTTTCTGTTGTAATTTGTCTTGTAACCGAGCGACTAGGAACATGCGACACTTTCGAGTAAAATTTCCTAAAAATTAAAAGCGATTCTGACGAGCGGCACAAGGGGTTTTGTAACGTTAGATACATTGTAGAAGTTGTGCCTAGTGTCATTCCAAAAGCGATCTCCACACCTTGGCACTCCCCTTGTTAGTGCGCTGGGACTGGGAACACACGCAAGTAAACGCCGTTGGCAGTGGCGGCGACGGGTCTGTCCGTCTGTCCGCGACACTGCCTCCCGTGGTAATCGCTACTCGAGATTGCGCAAGCTTCTTCTCGATCTTATCATGACCGCAGAGTGTATACATTACACGTGCATGCACGAGCCCGATCGTGCGTACATGCAATGCAAACACGGTCTCCATCCCTGGCTACGTTCCCCAAGTGTGCAGACCGCCTACCGAAATTGGCGCCAACTTTGAAACGGTCTCGCTCCGCACGCGTCACCGGCGAATTACATTCGCGCGTTAACCCTCCGCACTCGAAGCTATTTGAACCCTTAGCACTCGAATGGCGTTTCTACAGCGTCAATATAATTTTGCCATAATATTACTTGGTACGTTGAGACCGGCGTCGGTCCCTGGGGATTGAATTGCGGGGATTTAATTTTTTTAATTAAAAGAATAGATCTGTTCTTCTCGTCGACAAGTATCCTGTTTACCAAAAATCACAATATCGAGAAGAAATTCGACTTCTCTTGATAGAATAGTTCTAATTCGAATATCTCCGATACCTTTAGAATATCGCACGGGAACTTCACTTCATTAGTGTCGCAATTCCATATCGTCGTAAAAATATTATCACATTTTTTTACGTTTCTTTAAATTATTGTGTTACTTTATTTGAACGAAAAATTAAATTTTTGTCTTAATGTTGTTTGTAAAGGAATAGAAGAATTATAATTATCCCGAAGTATATGCGGAAGCGAGCGCAACTGTGACATTTAACATTAGATTTACGGATGTTGATTATATATCTATTTTTACTAAAGTGAGCCAATTTGACACATACAAGAAAATTGAAGTTGTTTGCAAAAAAAATAGTTTCAAATCAATTTACATGAAAGATTTATTATTAAAAAATTCATTGAAAACATTTTTTACATATAAATTCTGTCTTTGAAATACATTTTGCAGAAACATTTCGATTACATTTAGCACACATAGTTTCTTACATCTATTTCTATTACATGATTCTTGAACTTGACAATTCTTCCGTGCGTCGGTGGTATGAATTTTTGTCAATGGAATGGGTGTGTTCTCGACATTTTGTCTATATTTACTTCTTAGCTCTTCAGCCAACTGGAAAATAAAATCTTTTCTTGGAATATTTACATCAGTGGTAAGATATAAATTTTATGTGTTATGCGATTAATATAAAATCGTATTAATGACTGGTACCAAAACGAACTGGCTACATTAATAATTTGAATTATTTTTTTGTAATTTTAAATACGCGTCTTTGGAGAATTTTACCTTTTGCTACTTAACTAGTAATTATTAGACTTAGGATTTTATGCATTTAAGATAACAATTAATAAATACCACAATTATTAAAATGAGAAATTAATGTTAATGTAGCTTCTGTCTCTTACCATAAGCACAGATGATTTTTATTTCACTTATTAACTCGCAGTCTAATAATTATTAACCTTTTGCAATCCTAGCAATTTTAATTCCAAAATCGAGACATTTCTTTTACCTGGAATAGTTAAGTTGTACATGGTTCATTTCTTTTCTTGCATATTTAATTTATTACTGTTATTTGTACATACAACAGTTGAATTTTTAACGATTTATTAAATGCAATTATGGCCGTGTAATAGTTGTTTTGAATAATAGTATGACAATTTTTAGTGTCGCCTCAGAGGAGCCATTGAAGTGTTAAGGGTTAAATATGTAATATTCTATCACTTCGTGCAAAGAGAATTGGTTGAGCTTATGTCATAAATAATAACAAACTGTTAGGAACAATATTTTTAATGTTGATACTGCGTTTTGTGTTGCAAGTTGATCTTTCAATAGACAAAGATGATACTCCAAAAATTCGCATAACACGTTACATTATACATAGATATACTCCTCACCACCGCATCGTTAAGGACATGAATTTTTATGGCTAATACAGCGTTTTACTTTTCTTTGCCATAAGACATAATTATGTGTTTTCATTAGTTGTGATATTTATGGTACCGATTCACATATTTATAAAAATGAATGTGGGGATAAACGAAAGCCAGATTGGGTGAAAGGATTTTTATTAATACGTTTACTGCATATAAAACTATTTTGCCTTAATAATGGAATAATATTTGTAACAATATAACACAAATTTCTGTTTAAAAAACTTATGAAATCATGTTGCTAATTATATATGTATGTCCAATTACATATGAATGCATATAAGTGTCGTAGTATTTGTATAAATTCTTCCCGGAAAATCATTTCAATTAATCTCGTAAATATCTCGAAGGAAATACATATATATAATTATAGCCGTGATTATAGATTATAGTCGTGAAATTACGTAACACTAATGCCCATGACAATTCCTTTGATTATCAAAGAAACTAGTAGCGACGTATAAAACAGCATTAGAGTTCAAAATAAAAAATTCGTGTTACTAACGTCATGAAACTAAATTTGTGCATAGTCCTTATTATATGATTTAGGAGAACATTATGCATATAGAAAGTATTGTTATTGTATAGCAAAGAAGCAAAACATTTCGTAAAATTCGTGTAATCAACTTGGGTTTATAAAACACACACTCAAGTTTATATAAAGATGGGGTAATTATTAGTAAGAAATGGAACGTGAATATGTATATTCAAATTTTTAATATACTATCTAATGATTTTTTCTTAGTATTTCTTGTACGTATGAATTCTTTACACTAGAACTAGTAATAAACGCGACTGATGTATATTGTCTTGTAATAATGAGAATGTCCCATTTTTATTACGATGTCTGCTTCAATGAAGAAATTCATTCGAAGCTTTCCACTGAAGATACTTTTATAATTTCTCGAATTGTGAAAGAAAAAATTATGAATCAGTCATATTGACTGGTCCTGTCGTTCTAGTGTTAATTTGAAAATATGCATTTAAAGTAGTTATATTTCCTACACCTCCTGAATTCTTGTTTGAGTTTTAGCTCCCTGCTTTGTAGATTGTTATAATGGTTTAAAAATATTTTTTCAAGTACTAGCATAAATTCTATCAAAACGTGCTTATGTAACTTGGCTTTATATAACCCTCGTAAATGTTACTTTTACTGTTCATACAAGAATTTCTAAAACCAAGACAATTTAAGAATGTACATATAATCTTCGCAGTATAATAAAAATGATAAAAATTCATATTTTTTTTATATAAAATTTCTATGTTACTCGAGCAAATTGTTCCAGTTGTATTTATAAAAATTTCTGTGTTACTCGAGTACGCTGTTACAGTTGTATAATATAGATATATTATGCGTAACACACAAACGTTACTTCACGTAGAAGATTCAAATCTATTGAATTATTTCACCACACACGAGCTTCCCCATCAAATGAAATAAATCACTTTCCTATTAATTCCACAGGAGTAAAGAGCGTAAATTAGATACATCACGGTCATTATTATATGTAATTGGAACTTATTATACGATACAATTGTAACACATTTGTAAAATGAATTTAAAGATGAAATGAAAACCACATTACTTTCTAGGATCTTACAAACCAATAACAATACCGCTTCTTACATTTATAATTCTGGCAGACTAGACTGAAGGTATTTCCCACATCATGTTAACAACTAATTACATTATGCAGTGGTTGACTACATCTATTAACACGTTAATAAATGTCCAAATGGTATTCGGCTTGGATATTATGAAAATAAGCTAAAATCAAAGTTTAAAATCAAAATCACTGAATAATACAAATATTGTAAATATTAAAGTACATTTAATCTTATAATGCAAAAGTTCATTTTTAGTTTTGGGTAAATAATTCCGTCATTTCAAATAATAGTTCTGGCAATATTATCAATATTTTTGTATAGAATTTATTACTTCCATGAATATTTCTGAAGTTAGCAGAGTATCGTGAGGTAACATACTCTCTGAACTAGTATGTCGAATAAAGTCGCGTTTTAACGTAGTTATATTATCAACTTTTATTTGAACCATTTTTTATGCATATCACTTACAAGTAATTTTAGGTGGCAAAGATGAATGGTTCACCCTGCATATCTGGAAGTACAGTGCAGTCACGTTAAATGCCACAACTTTGGGACTTATTGTTTTACAATTATACACTTTTGTGCATGAAAGTGTTAAGTTCTGAGCCAAATAAACGTTATTCACGGGAAGTTCTGATTTACTTCTTTAATTTGACGAAATTTGCTGTTGAGGCGCATCGATTGCTTGTAGAAGCATATGGTAAAGTTGCATTAAGGGGGGAATATACTTTAGAGCGCCTAAAAAATAGTTTTTTTTTAGGAATTTTTTTCTCAATAACTACAAAGCGAATCACTCTCAAACGTTCGTGATATTATGTTCTATATTTAAGCAATACAAAAAATTTTCTATTTTAATGATTAATGTACTTTTTTCGCAATATTTATAAATCTTCACAGCTCCGCGCCACGCGCATCGTCAGTTTGTGTACATCCTAGAGCTTCTAATTTTCATTTGAAACGGGAAAACAAAAGTTTTTTTTAATCCTTATAAAATTATCTCGTCGATGAACTAAAAAAATTCCAACAGAAAGTACAAAAATGCAAAAATTTTGAGTTTTATTGAAAAAGTTACGATTTCTCGCTAAAAATTTCGACTTTATGATGTAAATTGAAAGGAAGAAATGCAACTATTTAGGAATTTTTTTAGTTCATCGACGACATTTTATCATTACCTAACGAAAAATCGCCTTAGGAGCTCAATTGATCTAATAGATCGTTCTGTATCGTGTACACAAGATTCAGAAATATGATATTGAGAAAAACGCGTTTAAAGTTTTTCGACTGTTAAAGTAGTAGTTATTGAACACTTACTTCTGAAGGAAACTAATCCGTTATACGAGGGCCATATAGTAAGCCTTCTGTGGCTTCAAAAAATTCATTTTGCTACATTTGGTGCATCCTACGAGAGATTCGTGCCTCTTTTGTGCTGCTTTGTCTGCGGCGTTCCTGTCTCGTTATGCGCTGCGCGTTATACGTATCGGCAAAGAATTTGCATTGTTGCCCGATATTAATATTTAATACATTCATTACTTTTAATATAGCTGAGTAGCCCTCGTTAAAAATGCCAGCCATAATAAAGGCGGAGGTTTCGATAATTTTTGCTTCGGAATTTAGATACTTTGGATTTAGGCATCAAACCGTTGAATTGAAACTTTCATTGCAATTCTGTGTGTGTCCACCTAGGCACCTGGTTAATAAATCCTTCTTTGAAAGTTCTTCATATATCGGTTTTAAATGTTTAAGGACATCTGGGTGAAGTGGACTATGATGATTAAAATTATCTAATTCACCTTTCGCTTCAGCTTTGCGCCACTTGCACCTGACGCTCACCTGTTCGGCTAGCTGTATCTCCCAAAATACATAAAATTTTGCTCCGTAACTTTATACACGTATTCTAGACACATATTGGAATCAATTTCAAACAAAAAAAAATCTAAAATTTCCATCTTATAAAGTGTATTCCTCCCTTAAGTGAGAGAAGTTACCCTGAGTGGTTTCAAAAGTTTAAGAACGGTGAATTTGACATGGAAGACAAAGAACGTAGTGAAAAGTCGAAAGTGTATGAAGACGCGGAATTCGAAGCATTATCGAATGAAGATTCGTGCGAAACGCAAGAAGAACTTGCATTTGCATTATTAGTGTCACAAACATCGATTTCACATCATTTAAAATCATTGGGAATTATTGAAAAGCAAGGAAATTGGGTTCCATATGAACTGACGCCGAGAAACATTGAACGCCGATTGTCCACATGTGAAATGCTGCTTGCCAGAAATCGGTCAAAACCTTCTTGAAAACACTTAATTGGCAAGTTTTACCCCACCTGCCGTATTCACCAGACATTGCTCCTTCTGATTACTACTTGTTTCGATTGATGACGCATGGCCTGTCTGAGCAGCACTTCGCATCGTACGAAGATACCAAAAATTGGGTCGATTCATGGATAGCGTCAAAAGATGAAGCGCTCTTCCAATGTCCCTTACTATTTTTTTAAACAGTTTTTACATCGCTGTGTTTGCATTTAACCAGTTAACTGTGGCGATCTCTTTTTAAAAGGCGCACCTATGTGTGCAGCGAAAATCAAGAGAAGCAGTTCCTGCCAGAGCATACGGAGATGCATAAATCCATCTGAAATTATTTATATTGTTTATTTGTTCGTTTTATTTCATCTTGACCTCCTAATATTCTAGACATACTGAAATTTACGAATACATTTTAGTTCTCGCTAAAATTACAATTTAAATAGTTGATGATAATTAAATTTTTCGCATGACGAGTATCCTCGTCAAACACAGCTAATTGGTTAAGATGAAAAACGGCGAAGATTTATTTGTACGTGCAGACCAAAAATATCAATAGCAACTCTCACACCACGATCCGTTGAATATACCCGCCTGGAAGAAGTATAGACCGGAACCGGAAGAACATCTAAATAAGTCAATATCTGAGAAGAAAATTCTCAAAAGAAAGAGGCGAACCCTTTCGTAATCCCCGAGGCCGATACAGGCACCGACCCAGACCGCGATCCAGTACCGTAAGCAAACCTTAACGTAACGTTAATGGCCGAAATAACGACCATAACAGCCTTATGCGCATTCTTATCCAGCTGCCAATGCAAGAACAGACAGAACTCGTAACAGATTTAAATTATCGGAAATACACCCCGGAGCGAAAACGCGATCGAAATATTTATTATTGCTATAAGAATGTTAGATCGAGTATTACACCTAAACGAGGACAACAAGGAAATCAATATTGCAAAAGTTTCGATTTATATACAATAGCTTACTCGATAAACTTCTTAAAGATCTTCAAAAGGAAGAGCTAAGCATTATTAAAACCAGATCGTATCTCTTTGTTAATAAGATCGCGCAAAAGCGAAAACGGGCCAACTATCTCAATGAACTCAGAAGCCAAGAAAACAGTTATCACCGTAAGCAACAAAACACAAGGAAGCGATGACAACACATTACGCAAGACCGCGAGAGAGGAATCCAAAAATTACGACGAATTACGGCTCGTTGCACGCCTAAACGCACAATTAGCACTGTTAGCCAAATTCCTAAAATATATTCATATTCGGAACAGCTTTACAGCCCAAGGAGCTACTCAAGCTTCGAGTGCGACGGATCGTGACACAGCACATCTCCCTCCTGCACATGGTACAATGACCTAAACGCGTCAAATGATGTTGTTAAATAGGTCAATGGCGAAAAACACCGCTAACGTCGACAATCGGCCCAAAATACCTCTTAACAACGGCAGAGCTCAACTCACAATTAAACGTGGCATCACGGAAGTCTGCCACAACATCGCAGGTAGACGCAAAATACTCACGGCAATGCTCAAAGTTTGCCAAATCTTTCCGGCTCCATTTAGAAACAACCTTGAGTGGATCGGGAACCAATCTCCAGACAGTATCTGCCTCAATTAAATATTTTTAACAAAAATATAGATGATCGGGCCGCAATATCTTAACCTCCATATTGAACAATAAGAAAAAGAGAACTTTGCTTCTCTGCAACTCAACAGTGCGAAAAAGCAATGAATCGCCGCCAGAGAACGTAGCCATGCC
The DNA here is from genome assembly GCA_028453745.1 of Agapostemon virescens. Taxonomy (NCBI): domain Eukaryota; kingdom Metazoa; phylum Arthropoda; class Insecta; order Hymenoptera; family Halictidae; genus Agapostemon; species Agapostemon virescens. Next base: position 12,874,913 of record CM052098.1, read on the forward strand.
ACAATCCCTCAAGTCATATACAGTGGGGGACAAAAGTATTCGTACACTCTTCAAACCTAAATAACATTTTTAAGATTGGACCAAACGTCTTGACCTTTTTTGAGCAACTAGCAGCATTGATTTACTAACTGATATGCAAAAATAATTTTGAAATAATTCTAACTGGTAGAAATGACGTGGAAAAGTAGGAAAGACATTTTTAAAAACATTTTTATTTCAACTCGTAATGAAAATTTAAAATATGCGTTTTTCAGAACTGTGTTAGTTATACACATGCTGAAAATCTCACCGAAATCGATTGACGCGGGAAAAAATGGCACACGTAAAAAGATGTAAGAATTTCTGTAATTTAAGCAGAAACTGATCAAGAATCGTGAAAAATTGCGATTTTCACTATTTTCGATGGCACGTAGCTCGTGTGTACGTCGATCGATTTTAATGAATTTTTCTGCATGCGTATAACTATCATAGATCTACCAGATGCGTCTTTAAAATTTTTTGTGCGCGGCTCAAATAAAAAATATTTAAAAAGTTCCTTTTTTATTGGTCATGTAATTAACATCAATTCCAATATTTACAAAATTTATTTTGTATATCATTTATTAAATCAATGCAACTAATTGCTCAAAAAAAGTCAAGACGTTTGGTCCAATCTTAAAAAAGTTATTTAGATTTGTAGAGTGTACGAACACTTCTGTCCCCCACTGTACAGTAGCCAGCATCGCCATCGACACAACCGTATTACCGAAAAACGTGGATGCATCACTAGACTTACGCAGATAGTAAACGAGCAACTTCAAACCGTTTCACCGATCATGCAAGACGACCCAAAAGGGAGGCATCCCAAGAAGAGCACAAAGTTCACACTGAAACTCTAGCAATAGCTCACCCTGACCTTTATCATCTTTACTTACGTACACCTCCTATTGTTTCTTCATCCGGCAGACATTAGGCGGATGTAACGCAGAAACTTCCTGCTGCAAAGTCAGCAGGACTCATATCGGTATATATCTGGAACCTTGGGTCAATAACAGTCGTCAACCGCCTGTCTAACTCCCGAAACATCGGACAGAAGATAACGTTGACCCACTTCTCGTGGTAAACAATAGTTTGCAGGCTTGGGTATGTTTATATCTCAGACTTGTCAAGAACTGGCTTCGACGTACGCTTTATCATGAATGAATAAACATTAAGCTCCTAACCCCAGAGAGCCCTAATATTATCCACGCAAGCTCTGGTGGCAAGCGGCTGCGTAGCTAACCGTTTGTACTTCGAAACAACCTGTAAGTATTAAAGGGGGGAAATCCAATTGAAAGCCAGAAATTTGCAAGATTTTGTGGAATTTTTTTCGACAGAAAGAAATGATGGTACATTTTTGAAACTTTGGAATCTATTAATATCTATATTATAGTACAAAAATATATTTTTTTAATCTATAAATTTTCAAAATGGCCGTCTTATTGCTAACATATTCCAACAGGTCCGCGCGGAAGGTGGAAATCGGCGTAACATGTAGCGCCTGTTCTATCCTTCTGAATCACTAAAAACAGAAATAACGTATTATTCAAATCAGTAGTTTCTAATTGAACCTAAACCCAAATTAAAAAATTGAAAATTGGAAGAAAGAGGTTTTCTTGTGTACTTTTTTTTATATTTTTTGCAATAAAAAAGTACTTTTTACAAAAACAATTAGGTTTAGCGACAAGGTAGTAGTGTTGTGAAGTTGTGATTAAAATTTCAGAAAGATTGGTTGAATAATTTTTGAGTGACATTTCCCGCCAATTTGAAAAATCATGTTTCGAGAAAAACGAGTTTAAAGTTTTGATACGTGAAAACTGTATAATATTTACAACCTACCAGTTAATCGGCAATTCCAGGACCATATAATAGTCCTTCAGCTTCCTCGAAAAACTCGTTCTTCTGAATTTGTTGTTCTCTTTGCCTTTTTCGGGTCTCCTTAAAGATTGAAAGGCTACGCCGTACTTGTCTAACCAGCAGGTGCTCGTTCATTTTAGCAGCGTACTCCTTACACTGTCTTCCTATTATTAGTTGCAGCTCTGCCATAAGTTGCAACATTGTAGCGTGGCCCTCATTAAAAATTGTAGCCGCAATTAAAGCGGCTATTTCTACAATTTTTGACCCTGAATTTAGGTGTTTACGCGCGAATCGCCAGATGGTTGCATTGAAACTTTTGTTCGCATTCTGGGTATGGCCGCCTAAACACCTTTTCAATATGTCTTCCTTCGACATATCTTCATAAATAGGTAGAATATGTCTTTGAACTTCTGAATTGAGGGGTTTAGGATGAACAAATTTTTCACCAGTCGCTCTGCTTTTCTGCCATTTATACCAGCTGTTTTCTCCTGGCGGACAGTAACTGTGTTGTGGATTTTCGTTTGTGGAGCACAAGTGGTAGAACGTAGCCATGATCTTTCTCTTCATATCTTCAACACTGTTAACATTCCTTCGTATGACTAAGCCATAATAGGCGGTAAGTTTTTTTATTAACATTTCTGTTAACTTACCCTTCCCACCGAGTTTTTCCTTCTTTTTAACGGCTCGGAGTCGAGTGCCTATTCTCTTTTCGACATGACCGATGCACTCACTTTTTATCACGATTAAATCGTCGCCATATGGATTGACCTCTAAAATACCTTTAAAAGGTAAAAAAATAAACTGTAAATTATCGGCGTGCTGCTTGGCCTCAGCGGCGCTCAAGAGGCGTATCACGCTTGGAGGCTATAGCTTCAAAAGTACTTCGAATTTCTTTTTCAAATTTTAGGATTATATTCTTGACATGTTAAACTAACCATATATGCAAAAAAAATTGCATTTTTTGAAAGTTCTAATTGGATTTCCCCCCTTAATGAAAGTCTGTCTAGGAGTGTTTCGCTCGGGGTACCTCTCTTCATAAAGTAATCGGGCCTGCACTGCATTTTGTCTACATTCACAGTAAATCGTGATCATGTCTCACTTTTCAGTCATTGAATAAGACAAAGCGGAATCGCGTTTGGAAACATACTGATAGTAAATAAGAATGCTGAATAACAGTAACATTGAAGGACCTTAGTATGTTTACTTTAACTATGACCATAGTATGTTTACTATTTACTACAAGTCTCAACGACCTTAAAAATCATGAATGCAGATATTAAAAAATAATTGAAAGCAAAGTGCAGAAAAATTAGAGCTAGTTGGTAATTTTCATTTTCAGCAGGACAATGTTCCTAAACGTATCGCACATATGGTTAAACAATGGACATTTATAATGTACCTCACATTTTAGAAACACCTCAACAAAGTTCGGATATCAACTCCATTGAACACTTATGGGTAGAAATTGGCAGACAACTTAGTAAATATAATATTAATTCCAAGGAAGAATTAAAAACAAAAATTTTAGATGTTTGGAATAATATAGGAAAAGAAATGACTGAAAATTTGGTTGACAGCCTGCAACGACGTTTGCAAGCCATAATAAGTGCTGATGGTGGGCCGACAAAATATTAAAACTATACTTTTATGTTAACAATAAATTACTCGTTCAATCGTTCGTATACTTTCGTGGCGTGTGTTCAGCCGATATTGGCAACAAATCTTTCATAAGTATTATTTATATTACCGAAGACACTTCCAATTTAACACTTTATCAACCGGCGATTATTTCAGAATTTTTGTAAGACCCATGATCCATGACTGAAAACTTTTTAATGGGTCTATCAACGCTGACAGCAATTTTTATTGCGGATCAACAATGCACTCCCAATAATATTGTCTAATAATGTTGTTACAAATTGAAATGTAAAAATAGAATTTTAAGTATCATTTTGATACAGCGCGAATATTGAAAAGCCTATTATAGGCTTCCGGTCGATAAAGTGTTACCATATATAACCGTGCTACTTGTATGTTATTACACGAATAAATATATTCTGTAATTGTTAATGTGACTCGCATTTTTTACGCGTGAAACTTTTCATTTGAGAACGTTCGAATACTTTCGTTACTCACTGTATGTCACCCTTGAAACGCAACAAATTTCGTCCATATTTTTTGTATTACCAACAACAGAAATCGAGTTATTCAGGTGGCCTGTTTCAGATTCCTCACCCTGTACAGTGAGAACGAACGGTGTATTGTCCGTGGAATGTCGTATTTCACTACTAGCCTTAAATCAAACTCGATAGAATAAGTTGGTCGAATGCAATGTTGCATCGGTGCAGCTCGCGTCGAATAGCCGGTAAAAGGAAAACGCTAACTTGATATGACAATGTGCATGTAGAATGCAACGTAAATAACTAGGTGAGCACATGTGCACATTACGCGGAGAATTGCAAGTCGCGCGAATGTCTCTGACCGTGCTATATGCAGTCCCACACCCTGGATGAAAAAAGAGGAAAAAGGACGAGAGAAAGAGAGGGACAGGGCGTGAAGGAGGGAGCGAGAGAGAGAGAGAGAGAGTGTGAGTGAGACGGGGAGAGAATGAGTGCTTGCTGGAAACTCCTTGAATCCTTGAGACGCGGATAGGCCTAGTGCGACTTATGAATATTGATGAACCTTTCTCGACGTATTCTGCCCCGGCCGTTCCTCGATCTTTCGTTATTAGTCAATGCCGATCTTCTTCTTTTCTTCCTTCTGCCTCTCCGTCGACTTTCCGAAACTCGACCTTTATCTGAATTTACCGTGTCCGGTTACAACATGAATTCTTGATTCACGGGATCCATTTTGATAACCGGTTAATCTTTTTCATCGTAAACATCCACATAGGCACAATTAATTTATCGTACGTTAAACACGCTGAGGATGTTATTTATATCGGTGTCAATATAAATGCGATACAACAAAATACCTTGGAACGCACTGGCGGATAAAAGGAAGTTTAAATAGCTATGTATACGACGACTGCCATAACCTTTATAAATGAAAATTTTATTTCAGAATAGTAGTGCTTCTTTTACAAAAGTAATGTCAATGTAAAAAATACAAGAGTATTGTACAAAGTCCATTTTATTTATACATCAAAGGGTTAAGAATGATTAAATTAATTCGTTCAAGTACACGCTGTTACAAAAAATGTGAAGAATCTAAGTAAATTCAGTTTTATAATTTTTATAAGACAACATATACCAGTCACATTTTGTGCTTGGTACGGTTAGTGTTAAGGAAACCGAAATCCGGAAAGTGATACCATAACGATACACTTTCTCGTCGCTAATAACCATGCAGTTAATGCGACGTAAAACCTTCAATTAAAAAAAAAAACTGAAACTTTCTTTTGTTCGTGACTGTAAATGGAAGAACTAAAATTAATTGGAAGATTTAATTCGTTTCGGTTCTTATGGGCTCTAAGAGTCGAAAGAAAATGGCTGTTTCTTGATGTTATTGAAAGTATTAACCTATTAACACCTTGCCTTACAACAACGAGTCAGACTCGTGATCAAGATTTCGAGCAGAATCTTCTAAACATGTGTTTCCTTAATTTTTTTTAAATTGCAATATTCTATTTAATCTCTGATCGTATGCAATCGGCGGAGAATAGCTACGCACACGTTAAATCCAAGTTAAATTTCTTTTCATCCGTAAATATTATTTTCTGCCATTCCTTTCGCATATGAATATTCTCCTCCTCAAAGTGTAATCGATTCATCTTATGTTGCACAATTAACCAAAATTTTTCGTTGTGCTATGTATTTGCATTTTTGTAGAACACGTCTCACATTCATTATATTAACCCTCTATGGGCCTGTGTAACTTTCAGGTCACATTTTAATTTATCGACATTTCACCAAATAATTATAGCATTTTTCTTGAGATGCCGCATAAATCTTAATTCTATAACGTTGCCAAGACAACCAATATTAATATTTATGACCGTTGCTAGGTTCATCAACCTGAAATAACAAAATAAATGCTGTGCAAACTGTCTGCAGTAAAAATAAGCGAAACCATTTGATCCAATTGATATTATTTGTGCTTTTGTCAGTGATTACCAAACTAAAAATAGTGCACATAATAGCTCTGGGTTCGTATATCAATAACAATCTATTTGTTTGCATTTCAATTTTCAATTTGTTACTGTTTTTTTATGATACAGTTTTGTAGCTTTGAGGTTACAGTGGGCTATTATGGCAGATTTCGGTACATTTAGGATAAAGCTTTCAAAACCGTCTCATTTTGTTGTACTCCTTCGATTTTATTATATTGAATTTTATCATTTACCATGCACATTTTGATTTCCTTTCAAAACCATCTCATTTTGTTTTACTCCATTAATTTTATGTTGCATTTTACCATTTAACATGCACTTTTTAATTTCTTTTCAAAACCATCTCATTTTGTTGCATTCCTTCGATTTTATGTTGCGTTTCACCATTTACAATGCACTTTTTGATTTTCTTTCAAAACCAGTTCATTTTGTTTTACTCCTTCAATTTTATGTTGCGCTTCATCATTTGCGGTGCACTTATTAATTTTCTTTCAAAACCGTCTCATTTTGTTGTACTCCTTCGATTTTAAGTTGCGTTACACCATTTGCGATACACTTTTGTGTTTTTTCAAAAGCATCTGAGTTCGTCGTACTCCTTCGATTTTATGTTGCATTGCATCATTTGTAATGCACTCTTGTCTTCTTTCAAACAGGTCCGATTTTGTTGAGCGTCTTCGATTTTATATTGCACTTCATCATTTGCGACGTACTTTGTCTTCTTTCAAGCGTTTTTCATGAGATGCCGCATAAATCTTAAGTCTATAACGTTGCCAAGACAACCAATATTAATATTTATGACCGTTGCTAGGCTCATCAACCTAAAATAATGCCGGGAAAGTTTTACTAGAATAATAGAAAAAGTAAATATCGTTTGAATGTATTTCGTTTTGCACACGTTATGTGCATCGTGTGAGTGGATAGTCAACGGTTGACTGATCAACTATAAGCATTCAGATACATTCAGAGTAAACAGACGTGTGTACGAGCAAACACAGTTGATCTCCGATCGTTTGTATTGCGATATTCGCCGCAAAACAATTAAAGTGATTAATCTGAAGCGGTTGCATCGATGGTCCTTCGGAACAGAAAAACCAATCGGACTTCGCGTGCGTATTCAGGATATCGTCAGGGTAATAGAACGTTGCGAATGTTCATGGAAAAGAATCTATGCACATTCGCACGGACTCGCTTGCATACGATTCTGTACCGGCTCTTAAAGAAATATTTCATGGGTACATTCTAACATATCGCTGGAAAATCGCTTAATTCAAGGCTCCGATCCGGAATACGGGGGCGAGTTGTTCTAAAGGCCTTTCTGCAGAAAATCGGGATAAATAATCTATGAGCTATGTCTAATGAGTGTTCCAATAATAGAACAGTTCTCTAGCTATAGCGAGAGATTAAATCATTAATGATTTCTACAATAAATCGTGTCGCCTATGAATTCGCTTCACATCGAACTGTTTCCCCGTATTCGGACAATGGAGAATTTAAATATCGATTCGAATAATCGAGATTGTACTGAATCGTCAATTTAACTCTTTGGCATACAATGACGTCCGTCAGACGTCATCCATTTCATGTGCCATTGTAGGCTTTGACGTCTCCGAGACGTCAAGAACTGTCTCTGGCGGACGCAGAAAATCGTGCATCGATACTGTTTCATTTAAAATGTTCAAAATGCTCTCCCCTCCTTTCTCCGCAACAGTACCGATAACAGAATCACATCGGCAAGCCAGTAAATCAGGAAGAAATACATTGAAAGCACTATTCATTGTTAGTATAACAGCGATCCTGCAAGACGAATGTCATATTATACAAGGTGGTCCACGCAATTGTTTCAAGTCAAAACTCGTATAAGGTCACCGATGTTTTTTTTAAATGGAATAATATATTTTTCTTAGGATAGCATGATAGACAATAAAAAACTGAGTTTAGTGGATATCACTTTTTTGACCTTGAAATGACCTTGAGCAAGAATAATCATGTTGAAGCGGATGAAATGTGGAAGTTTAAAACTTACGTGTTTCAGCAAAGATTGCGCATTGTTTACGTCGGATTGGCCTTTACATATCATAATAAACGTTCGAAATAGTTTTCATAGTAAACAGCGTATGTTTATGTTAGAGTATGCATCATAGAGATCGTGAACAGAAGGTTAATCGGTTAGAATAAGTACGTTGTTCCTTCTGCATTATTCGAGTTCGAAACGTGAAAGTGATAACAATGCGTTATACTGTAAAGGAACGAATCGGTCTGGTTTTCACTTATGGCGAAAGCTACCAACCTTTGAGGCAAGCAGTACGTTTGTATCGTGAAAAATTTGTGAAGCGTATTTGTCCTTCGTTACACGCATTTTCCGTCGTGGTAAAACAATTTAAAAATACCGGTAGTGTAAGTTCTAAAAATCGTAATAAACAAAGAATTGTAACTCACGAAGAAAATAGAATTAATATCCCAGCTGCAGTATCTAATGATCCACATGTAAGTTTGCGACAACTCGAACAAGAGTCCGGTATTAGCAGAAGTAGTATTTCACGAATACTGCAAATAGAAAAGTTTCACTCATGTCACTTGAGTTCACATCAGGAATTGTCTGCCACCGACTATATTAATCGTGTCCGGTTCTGCCAGTGGGAGCAATATCAATTAGAAGTGGACAATACTTTCTTTCTCAAAGTTCTTTTTACGGATGAGGCATCTTTTACCAATCATGGCCAAGTAAATTTGCACAATATGCACTTCTGGTCAGCTGAGAATCCACGACGGTTAAGAGAAGTAGAAAAGAAAGACCGTGGACCGTTAATGTATGGTGCGGAATTTTATGCAGTAAAATAATAGGCCCGTACTGTATACAAGGAACTTTTACTGGTACAAAGTATGCTGCATTTTTACGCCAGGATTTGTCGGGCCTTTTAGAAGAAATTACGTTATTCGATCGGGAGCGCATGTGGTTTCAACATGATGGTTGTCCAGCGCATTATTCTAAAGTTGCTAGAACGGTACTAAATACGAAATATCCTGGACGCTGGATTGGGCGACGAGGACCAATTCCATGACCAGCCCGTTCTCTGGATCTGACACCATTGGACTTTTATCTATGGGGCAAGATAAAATGTATTGTGTACAAAGATAAACCCACAACGCCAGAGGATATGCGGCAAAGGATTACTGCAGCATGTGCTTCAATTACGTCTCAGAAAATGGACAATGCCTACAGATCATTTGTTAAAAGATTGCAACATTGCATAAATGAGGATGGTCAACATTTCGAACATTTATTATGATATGTAAAGGACAACCCGACGTAAACAACGCGCAATCTTTGCTGAAACACGTAAGTTTTAAGCTTCCACATTTCATCCGCTTCAACATGATTATTCTTGGTCAAGGTCATTTCAAGGTCAAAAAGGTGGTATCCAATAAATTCAGTTTTTTATTTCTATCATGCTACCGTAAGAAAAATATACTATTCCATTTAAAAAAACATCGGTGACCTTGCAATTTCATTAAAAAACACGACATCAAAAATGTTTTTCTTCACCATTATATTGCCTCCCTGCAATAGTGCCACTTTGTCCTGTGAAGTTTTCTGATAGGACTGTAAATACGAAAGATATTTAGGTGTCCCCATTTATGTGGGACACCCTGTATATTACATAAAAAATATATAGTATAAGTCTCATCACTTTATCGACACACTTCATATATCGTAATGATATGCATCAGTCAAACGATGTAACACCAGTCTCGTTACTTCATAGATATACTTCATATACGCAAGAAAACATGTCGATTAAAATATATCGTTTTTAAAAACATCTATACGGATGTATCGGGTAATTCGAATTTTCGTCTATATTTTTGAAAGGAAAATGTCTACACATTATTACAAAAGGGTTTGTGAGCTGCATTATACAATGTACAAGAGGAGCGCCTTTGTGGTAATGTTTTCGTTAAAATATAACATGCGATAAACTGTTTTCAGAACAAACCTAAATATGTTTAATTCTTTGAATCAACCTTTGATGTATCTAAATACTAAATACAAATCATTTAGTTACTCTATAGACAAATTTTAGTGCACAGTTTCCTTTTTACACAGTGTTACAGATACTGATACACAATTAAGTTTTACAAAAGAAATATTTCTAATATTTGAAGAAATCTTTGTCCGATTTGCAAAGTTTAAATACCGAGTAGGGTTCACATTGTATTAAAAAGTAGGCTTGTTTAAATTCTACTATTATATTTATTAAATAATTCGCAGCTATTACGACTTCAAAATTATTTTTTAATTTCAAACTAAGAAAAGTTTAGATGAATTGTTGATTAAAATGGATTTCTACTACTGAAATCAAATTCGCCTAATTTTCACAACGAAAACAATTTATTAACAGTCAATGAAAACACCAAACATAACAATAACAAAAGAATAATCTAATAACGATACGTCGGTGCTACTCTGCGGATGAAATTTCCTTCGAACAAGGAAACTTCTGGGGTGGGGATATCGCTTTCCTGTACGGGCCCCTTGGAGAAATTTCGTGTCCTTGGACCGACCAGCCGTGTCCTTTGAAAATCGAGGATTGGCGGCCAAATTTGCACGCCAAGGAAAAACCTCGAACCTGGTCGCCAAATGTACACACCAGGTAGGGATCGGCATCCGGCGTCTAAACGTGCGCTCGGAAAGAGCTTGGGCCTACCTGAGTCCGCTTGACTTTTCTCCAAGAGGTCCGCTACAAAAGAAAGTAATATTCTCTTTTTCCGTGGATAATTTTGTCATAATACATGTAAATTCGGTACACTAAAAAACTACTGTTTAAAATATAATAATGTAGATTATTTACAAATCATATATTCATGTAAATGATAATTTAAATAAAATAAAATTATTTATACTTTCTATTCTACGGGCATTCTGCTCCGATATCCGTTATGTATACTCTCTACAGAAATCATAATAAGCAAGCCCTTGCTGACAATCACTAATGATTGTCGATGAGAAAGATAGTAAAGAGAAATGGAAGATTGCAACGAAAAGTGTCTGCTCAACGTCTGTAACTGATTTTAAACGTGTCGAGTTGAAAGCTTGAGACGACGCAACGATGATACTAAACGAAGAAAACTGACGAAACGTAGGAAACTTTACCCTATCGCATGTAAAGAAAAAATTCTGATAAGCCGCGAAGAAGGAAAGAGAGAACTTGTAGGGATACGCGCATTTCACTGTAGACAAGTCGGATCGTTATGAAAATACTTTCGAGCCGAGAACCCCGCACTGGGTAATAGTGAAAGCAAAGATTCTACATCATTTGACTTGGCCGTGCAAAGCCAGCCCGACATGCTACCGAAGTGCCACCTAAATTGCTTGTAAACTATTTGTTATATGAAAAAATGGTTGAATCGAGAGTCGTATAATTTCAAGAGTAACATAATACAATGGAATAAATACATTCCGGGACAAAAAGATAGTACACATTAAAATTAACGCAAGTTTTATTTATTTAAATTTACAACCAAGGTTTTGTTTTTATACATTTTTGCAAATTACCTCTGTGAACATACACAAATGAAATTGAATTGAATTTCGCCAGTCTATAGAATTTTATTTAAAAAAAAAAAGAACTTTTAAGGAAATATAGTGTGACAAAATGATAGCACATTTATCTTAAAATTATGGATAAGAATAAATCAACGAAGACTCCTCCTTTACATTTAATAACAGCCATCACTCTCTTTGGCAAAGATTTATAGATTCTTGAATACATTTTTTTAATTCAGCAATATTTCCAAATTGTCTGCCATTTCCATATACAGCTCGAGAAAAATTTCCTCAACAACTTTCAATAATGTTAAGGTCGCGTGACCTTGCTGGCCAATCCAAAATGCGAATTTTTTCTCGAAAAAAATACTCTTTTACAACTTCCGCAGCGTGTACTGCGGCATTATCCTGCTGAAAAATTAACTTTTCTCCAGCAATTCTGGTAGTGTACGCGTTTATTTGTTTCTTGATCATTTCCAAATACATTCTGCTATTCATTTTCCCTGTTATAAATTTGATTTCCATTTTACCATCGTACTCGATATCGCACGAAATCATCGCATCATAACCTCCGATTTGCCGACGACTCAAAAATTGTTTCTCTTTTCGCACATCGTGAAAATAGTAACTCAAACCATCAGGTCCATCCAAGTTAAATCTCTCTTCATCCGTAAATATTATTCTTCGCCATTTCTTTCGCATATGAATATTCTCTTCCGCAAAGTGTATTCGATTCATCTTACGTTGCACAATTAACCAAGATTTTTTCTTCAAATTTAATTCCTGATATATGTTTGCATTTTTGTAAAACACGTCCCACATTCTTTATATCAGTGTCTACACCAACACCTTGAGCAATTTACCTTGTACTCATCTTACAATTTGATGCTGCTTTTAGTGTCGCACGTCGTTCCCGAGCATTTAGACTTTGCGAACGCGCAGAACTCTTCTTTTTATCATAGTTCTCCGGATTTTTCAAGAAATTCATAATTACTTTTCGACTTTCATTCATAATTTTTGCTATTTTCGTCACTGAATATTGTTCTTCTTTCAATTTTATTATGGCGTCCATTTCACACGCGTTCAATCTCTTTCAGCGATCCATTTTTGATAATATTTCGCCTTGTTTGAACAAATATACAACACGAAATAATATCCCGGACTTTATTAACTACAGTGGCTCACGAAAGTATTCGGACACTTTGTAAATCTAAATAACTTTTTCAAAATTGAACCTAACTACTTGATTTTTCTGGAGCAATTAGAAGCATTAATTTACTAAATGATGTGCAAAAATAATTTTGAAATAATTCTAATTGGTAGAAATTACGTGGGAAAGTAGAAAAGACATTTTTTAAAACATTTTTATTTCAACTCGTAATGAAAATGTAAAATACGCGTTTTTTCAGAACTGCGTTGATTATACGCATGCTGAAAATTTCACTGAAATCGATTGATGCGGAAAAAAATGATACGCGTAGAAAGATGTAAGAATTTCTGGAGTTTAAACAGAATCTGACCAAGAATCGTGAAAAATTGCGATTTTCACCATTTTCGATGGCATGTAGCTGGTGTGTATGTCGATTGATTTCAATGAATTTTTGTGCATGTATATAACTATCATTGATCTACCAGATGCGTCTTTAAAATTTTTAATATGTGGCTTAAATGAAAAATATTTAAAAAGTTTCTTCTTTATTGATCATGTAATTCATACCAATTCCAACATTTACAACATTCATTTTGCATGTAATTTATTCAATCAATGCAACTAATTGCTCAAGAAAAGTCAAGACGTTTGGTCCAATCTTTGAAAAAGTCGATGAAATAATGTAAATAGTTGAGCAAGATCGGCATATAAACAGTCATGAGATTGCTAGAGAACTAAACATTCACCATTCAACCATTTGGATCATTTGCAGAAGGCTGAATACAAAAAGAAGCTCGATAGTTTGGTTGCATCATGATTTAACAGAGAAAAATTTGATGGATCGAGTTTCCATCTGCGAATCATTATTCAAACATAATGAAATTGAACCATTTTTTAGCTTAGCTGGAACGATTTGATGCATCTACCGTATAGCACCGTATAGTAATATAACATTTGTTTCGATCTCTGCAAAACTACGTTGATGGCAAAAAGCTGGATTCCAAAAAGGACTATGGAAATCACTTGGACAAGTTTTTAGCCTATCAACCATAGAAGTTCTATTCCGACGGGATTATGGCCCTACTCTAAAAAATGGCAAAAGGTCATAGCTAATAATGGTCAATAGATACTTGACTAAAATTCATTTTGAATAAAAGAAACGTTAAATCAGGAAGTGACAAAAATCTCTCAATACTACTACACAATTCACTACTACGCATACAATAATATTCGGTATTCTTTATATTGACGCAAGATAGGAATATTGAAACATTTGGCATGGTCAGATACATCAAAACTTTTCCATGATTACATTTAGCTTACTGCTATTGAGATTGCAAATTTAGTTGCAGCAACTTACAGCTGAAACCGTGAGACACCTTTTTGTTTAAAAAAAATAATTATGTAATAAGTAGAAGAGATTTTAATGAGAAAATCGGATGCGATAATACTTTAATAACAATTTCAATGTTAACTTTCCTTCTAAGTACGTTTTTTTTATTAATTTTAAGCGTCTATTCATTTAAAATTCATTTAGGGAGGTAAAATTACTAGCAATCACTAAAAATCGTAATATTCGTTAATATTAATTCTTTAGCCACTTACTTCTCAGGGTATATTCAGACGACATTAATTGCTAAAAATCACATTTGAAATTAACGAGTAATGTTTAATCAAGAAATGAGAAAAATCTGTCAATACTTTTCCGACTATCCAATATTTACCACGATCTGTGAAAGTGGAAAGAATGTGAATCCAAAAGAAGTCTACATAATGCCAATCATGATGTCAGTCTCTTGCCCAACATCATACTCATGGATTATGAACCTGAAAAAAAACTTCAGCTGGATGAACACACGCATCAAACCGTACAGGAAACAAATTATACTGAAAACTTGCTATAATGGTATAAGACAAGCGTGGACAACGAATATTTTTTGCCTTGGATTGGAGCATTCTGGATTGCTTCAAGGGTTATGTTTCGAAGCAAATGACGTCAGATCTATTAACAAAAAAAAAGTAAGATAGAAAAACTTACCATGTTATTGAATAAATCTACGAGTATATACATTCTTATATTAAATTTCTGTCGAGCTAAAGATCCTTATATTATTTCCGACTGATTAAAGTTATGAACACTAGAACTATCAAAACCAGTCATTTTTACTGGTACCTAGCTTTTTCTTTTGCAATTATTGAAGTTATAAAAATGTTTTCATCAGAAATTTTGGAATGTATTTCTCTAATAACGTACATGTTACAATAAGAATTATATGAAGTTTTAATAAATGCAGTCTCGTTATTATTATGAAGTAAATATATCGTTGGATTTATTGTTCGGTAGTTCTAGTATTAAATATAGGATAAACATCTGAATATGAAACAATGAATTAGAAATATTTTTGTCAATGAAAAATAACACACACACTCTGGTTGTAAAATTACATCTGAGAAATTAGAAACTAAAAAGCTATTTCTAACAAAATTATAGCATAATATACCATAATATACTAGATTGTATCAGAATATACTCGAATTCACCAGAATATACAAGAATATCACCAGAATATCCAGAATTCACTAAAATGTATTAGAATATACCATGATATACTGTAATATACAAGAATATACTAGAATTCACTAGAATGTACTAGAGTATACCACAATATACCAGATTGTACAAGAATATATTAGAATTTTTCGTAGTAACATTGAAAAACACTGCGAATTTTTTTCAGAACTTTCACTCATTTTCACACTAATGTTACTTTTGACACGATTGACGAAATACAAAACTGTCTACATGAAAATTGTAGGCTGAAACGTCACCTCTGAAATGCGCGTCAGTATGACGCAATCTGATTAGTGATGCCCGATATACGACACCAAACATCTAGTGATAAAAATCTCTCAATACTTTACCGACTATCCAATAGATAGCTAACATTAAAAAAATAAACGTTTGAGCGAAACGGTACAATAAATATGCTCTAGGAAAAGGAGAAACTAGGAAATTATTTATCGTGTGCAAAGAAATAAAGAAAACATACCATAAGTAACAGGTACTAATAACTATGATACTCCAATAACTAGAATAAGGTCAAATATATTCACAAAAAACCATATCTCTCATGTTCGACTATCTAGAAAGCAGTCTTAATTAAAACTAGCAATAAGTTAGAAAGTTCTTACATCAAACTTTACATAACATATTAATGAGAAATTCAGCAAACCTTGACAGCAGCCCGGCTGGACAAATCGACATGGTGTGAAACAAAAAAGTTACATATACAAAACTTGCAACGGTACAGAGGCGGAAATATTGTAACGTAAATATTTTTTGTATTGGTGAAGGCGTTTAGGAGATTTCAAGGTCATTTTGATATTTTTAAATAGAATCATGTACTTTTTGTATCGTGAATCGATTGTGTATAAAATCTGTGTAAACATTTTTTGACTTTCACATGTCCTAAACCTGATAGTTAACGAGATATTATCGAAATAATTTACCATATGGTTAAATTGAAGGTCATACGTTCAAGTACCTGTTTCCAAGTAAATAACACCGTGCAACATCAAATTTGATATTCAATATGAGCCGTTTATTTTGGAAGTGGCGTAAGTCCACGTAAAAGAAATTCGAGTAAGCTAACATAATAGTTACATTTTTACAAGATCTTTTCATTCTGAGGCAACTTGTTACCAATATATTTAAAATAATTTTAATGTAGAAATTATTTAACAAAGAATGAAAGTTGAATATTTTCTTGATTTTATAACATAAAAGTGTATACATTTATTTTAATTTCAAGGGAAATTTACTTTTCCTATGGACTTGTGCTTTCTTAAGAATTGAAAACGTCGTTTCATTGATTTTGAAAATGGCGTAAGTCCATTCACAGCCATCAAAAACATATTATTTCTTCAATAATGTTAATTATGCTAATTGGGATGATAAATTTGACAGCTTTAGAAATCCAAAAACATTATTCTATTATGTTATCTGTTACCCATATTTTTAAATTTAATCTAACGCAAACCCTTCAATATCTCGGTTCGAGCATAAATGGACTTAAGTCACTTTCAAAATAAACGGCTCAAACAGTAATTAATTTCATATGCAGGAAAGGAACTAACCTATTTTTAAGTAAACAATGGAGCTATTATAGATAAAAATATTTCTTCGATTTTGCTATGGAATTGCTTCGAGTGCAAAGGGCTAAACTTTGTATACACGAAAGGAAACGAATCATGTGCAATGGAACTAGTTTAGGCCAAAAACTGTATCGATATTGATCGATTTTTGTATAGATTGTTATTCTAACACCAAATCCCTAAGCAGAATTGCTCTATCGCTCAACGTTTTCGAAAAACATTAGTTTTTGTAAAAATGTACGGATGTTACGCGAAAACTAAACATGCAAGAAAGTTCAAGTTTGAGTCCCGAGATAAAGAGAACCCTCTACATAAATATCTTTATGAATATTTAATAGTGTGCATATATTTTAGCATAGTAAATATTGTGATAATGTAATGTGCATACATTAATATTATGTTAGACAAGGAGCCATGTAATCAGTGGTACAACCGATAGAGGCTGATTGTATGTAAAAACATACGTTGAAAATGTAAAATAGAATTATTTCATTCGAGACTTCGCGTTCGAGAAGTTCAAGTTTGAAAATCTACTCCGCAAACTTTCGCTCAGCTAAGTTTCATCTTATGATCACTGTAGATTATCTTTATTCTTGAAACAAATTTTCGTATTTGTAAATATCATCAGTGTTATCATTTTTTGTACACTTAAAAATGCAAAACCATAGTTTAGAAAGTGTGCATAGAAATGTGCACATAAAAATCCGTAAATACACGTTAAAAATCATAAGAAAACAAATCTATCATAATAACGAAACCATTGTCATTCGATAATTTCAATATAAAATCAGTAATTTTAAGTTTCAGGAATTTTTCAAAAGTCGCTTTTGCAATAACAATGTGGCAATAATTCACAATCGTGCGTGTTATTAGGTAGAACGTTCACGAATTCTTTCGTAAAAGTTGTTTGAAGCAGAACAGAAGAAATAGAGCATAATTCATTAAATCGTGCTCGACGTATAACTTCACCCTCGTGGTAGGGGTACCGACTTGAAACTTGCCATATAGGGTTTTATTTACAGGTCCTACCGAATGGCACGAAGAAGCATTAATTTGGTTCAGATTCGCATTCAACTCTATTATCCGGCTGTACCGTTTATGTACAGTGGCTCATGAAAGTATTCGTGCACTCTTCAAATCTAGTTTAACAAACTTCAAAACTTTTCTCAAATTTAACTAAAAGACTCGACTATCCTAGAGCAGTTAGAAGCATCGATTAACTAGATGATTTTTTATTTATAATATATAATATAATTTTATTTTATAATATATTTTATTTATAATATAAAATAAAATTTTTATTTATAATAGTTCCATTGTATATAGTTTATTTGCATGTAAGATAAACAAGACACGAGACACCTTTTACGGCATGGTTAAAACGATCGCATGTTCGTAAATTACTAGACATTTATCGAATCTACCGCTTGACTGTATATACTCAGTTATGTTTATTTAGCAATTAGTAGACCCTCCCTTATTTTCTATTAGTTTTACCGTTAGCTGTAAGCGGTAATGTTTCTGAACTTTTCCTTGGCTTCGATTCGTCACACATGTGCTGTCTTTTTAGCTAGGAGTGTATGTTGCCGAGCCTGTTTGAGGTTTGTCGAAGGAGCTAACAATACGTGGAATTAGTGAGATACAGAAGCGTTTATATGTAGGTAGACCTTAAGCCTTAAGTGTCTGCGAAGCTAGTTATATTCTATGAATATTCGCGATCGTTCAGCTGCAGCGGCAAGTTATATACTGCTTAAAAAAAAAAATCTTGAGGACATTGGAAAGGTATCCACCATGGTTGAAAACTTAATGCGATCTCTTTAGAATAATGGGCGGTGTCAGATCCGCCTATTTTCCCCTTCTTGCTTACGTTATGCAATGTGGAAGCCCAAAGTTCATTCGGTACTGTTATGGAAAAGATCCCTTGTCTCTTAATAAATCGTCGATCGTTCACTCAACGATCACGAAAATTCGATATAAACAGAGCAATTTATTTGATAAAACTTAGTCGATTAAGACTTAAATTAAAACTAAAGACTAAAACTATTTTTACATTACATTTCAAACCAACAGATTATCCTTAATTTACAGTGGTCGGCGTTAATATACGGACACCATGATACTCGAGAAGTTCTTGTTGTATATCTCTACTGTTAATGGATTTAAAGGATTCGTCGTTTTGTAATGATAAGAAACACTTATTTTAAATGCTAGAAACATAGTTCTTATTTATTTAATTTTTACACTTTTTGCGTTAATCAATGTTAAACGATATAA
This sequence comes from Agapostemon virescens, assembly GCA_028453745.1. Lineage (NCBI taxonomy): Eukaryota > Metazoa > Arthropoda > Insecta > Hymenoptera > Halictidae > Agapostemon > Agapostemon virescens. The sequence continues at coordinate 12,894,023 of CM052098.1, forward strand.
TGTTCAATTTTGATACCGTGAAAATATTTGGACACTTTGCAAATTATAATTTTGTAATTAAAAATGTACATATACTTATAACAAAAGGATATCGATTTTAGTACTTTGTTGGGTTACCCTGTTGTTTAGTTGCGTTGGCTCAATCGTTTGGGCATACTAGAAATAACTTTATTTAAATATTCTAGAGGAATACATGACATTCCTCACTCGTTCGTAATTTTAATTTTTCCTTCGACCTTATCGGTGATATTCTGATTCGACGATCTAAATAGTCCCATCAATTTTCAATTCGGTTTAGATCCGATCACTGTGGAAGAGGTTCCAGTACTTTTCGACAATTACACAATAAATATTCTTGAACTACACGTGATTTGTCTCGGATCATTATATTGATAAAATTTGGAACTGTGGTGAATGTTCATACTAGTGGCACTTTTTATTAAATTTTGTTCATGATCCAAGCTGTGAAAGCTTTTGGCGAGTGACCAAACTTGTATGAGGTTTCGCATTATCTTGGTGGAACACTACACCTTTTCTGTTGAAGTGCATCACTCAGTTTGTCCAGCTGATGACAGTAGACTTCCGAATTAATTGTTGTGTTATCCGGTAAAAGCTTAAAAAAACGATTCCTTTAAAAATCCCACCAAACAGACAGCATCACCTTTTTTTTAATGGATATTGGCTTTGGTTTACGGTTTTGGTTTTAGAATGACAAACTTCATGAAAATTAGGAACTTAATACTGTTAATCACGGAAAAGGTTTTATTTTGTTAGACTATGTAAGAGATGTAGTAAGTTAACTTCTTCGAGGCGAAACTAAAAATTGTCAGACTATTATTTAAAGTAATTGTTACATTATAATGTTTGTATTTAAGAAGTTTGTAAAAATTGAAGTGTTTAATAGTAAGATTAATAATAACAAATTTGATGTGCACGAAGGAAATGAATCGCGTACAATAGAATTCTTCTGGGACAAAAAGATGCCTTGAAGTTAGGAATTAAAATTGTTTGGAGTGCAACGGGTTAAGATATACAGTATACGTAGGACAGTATATGTATATATACAATATATGCTATATACAATGAAGGGTATAATTGAATTAATAAGCACAAGTATTGTATAAATCATTATTTATTGGCAGGAGTATAGAAGAATGACGAGAAATAAATATTACAATTATTTTTGTCACATGTAGAAGTTGTTACTTCCTACGTTTAAGAATTTTTTCAATAATTAATGTCTCCTCGTTTAGCAATGACGAAAAAAAAATGGATTGACTCAGTTTTGTACCGATCCGTGAAAGGAATGTTTATATGGAATGTTCAAGCAGTACATTTGCAACTAGCAATTTGGTATGTTTACAAAATGTTATTTTACGTCTTAGAAAGTAAGTTTCTTGCAATCAGTTGAACGGAAATGCACGCGAGCGAAGTGAGAATAAATATGAAGTCAATTGCTCGAAATTGTTTAGAAAAAAGTCATTTACCTTTCGAGTGACAGCTTGTCAACGTGTTTGACGACGGAAAATTGCAGTCTTGGTCACTCGACAGTGCAGAGAATAAGAAAAAATTCACTGTAAAAGTATATTATTAAATGTCGAAGGCAGGCTAAAAAATGATCACAGCAGAAAAGATTCTGCCCGAAATCTTGAAATTTTTTACTTAACCCTTTCGCGACGGGTGCCGTGTATATACGGCAGTCGCTTATTGGTTTGCAGCGACTGACGCCGTGTATATGCGGCAGTCAATTATTGGTTTGCAGTCATCATACATCACAATTATATTATTATTTTATTTCAATAGCAAATTCAAAATAAAGCTATAAATACATTGGTGGCGAAGTATGGTTCACTTACGCTTTCGCGAAAAGTGGCAAAGTATGGTCAGTCGCACTGTTGCGAAAAGTAGCGAAGAATGGTACAGTTGTGCCGTCGCGAAAGGGTTAAATCGAATTTTCTCACGATTTTTGAAGTTTTGAATAATTCATGGCTCGTAGCAGTCCTAATTGATTACGTTATATCTGTATGTGCATGTACGTATGTAAATTACACAGATTTCCCAAAGGCATATTGTAAATTTTCATTAGCACAGATGAAAATGTTAAAAATTATGACAATCAACAATCACTTTTCTCTTCAACTCTTGGATCAATAACAATTTTTAGAAAGTTCTTTACACATTATCTGGTAAACTAATCTTTCTAATACCTAAAAAGAAAACTCAAGTCATTTGGACCAATTGCACGAAAGCTAATCGTTTTCAAAGTGTGCGCTCGAGTAACTGGTTGCCACCGTATATCTTCAACATTTAAAATTCTACCGAGTTGTTGTATCGTGTAAGTTGCTAGAGTAATAAAAGCAAACATTAATCACATTTTATCACGTTCTTGTCGCGTATGCACAGCAAAGGCGATTGTTACGGCTGATAAGCAACCGGTGCACCATATAAATTACAAATTATTGTAATCTACTAATTTTTTATCGTTAGAAGACGTGAGTTGTATTATTATATCTTCCGATAACTATTTTTTTTAATTACCATTCTGTACTGCGCATAGAGTGTACTGGTTTTACTTCAAAAAGTGTTTTTTTATATGTTCAATATTCCTTACAAGATAACATACATATGTACGTATACATACAGTGGGGGACAAAAGAATTCGTACACTCTTCAAACCTACATAACTTTTTTAAGATTGGACCAAACGTCTTGACTTTTTTTTGAGCAATTAGTTGCATTGATTTAATAAATGATATATAAAATAAATTTTGTAAATATTGGAATTGATGTGAATTACATGACCAATAAAAAAGGAACTTTTTAAATATTTTTTATTTGAGCCGCGCACAAAAAATTTTAAAGACGCACCTGGTAGATCTATAATAGTTATACGCATGCAGAAAAATTCATTAAAATCGATCGACGTACACACGAGCTACGTGCCATCGAAAATGGTGAAAATCGCAATTTTTCACGAGTCTTGATCAGTTTCTGCTTAAATTACAGAAATTCTTACATCTTTTTACGTGTGCCATTTTTTCCCGCGTCAATCGATTTCGGTGAGATTTTCAGCATGTGTATA
>CM052098.1:12924697-12942475 GCA_028453745.1 Agapostemon virescens
TGCCCACATGTAATCGAAACTCCCGCACAATCACCTGATTTGAATGTAATCGAACATCTATGGGCGTACTTAGAAGAAAAATTGAAAAGCCACGTTATTTCTAATGCTAAAGATTTAGAGAAAGCATTAAAAGAGGAATGGGTAAATATTGATCCTTCGCATTGCGAAAAACTAGTACGGTCCATGCCGAATCGATTAAAAGTTGCAAAAGCAAATAAAAGACTACCAACAAAATATTAATATCAAATAAAAATAGCATAAAATATATGTACATATCTACAAGAAAATTGTCTACTGTCCAAGTTTTATTTTGAGGTCAACTTCCATTACTTTTTAAACTTCGTTTTTTCTATGACTTAATGTAAATAAATTTTGTTTTTAGTGAATTTATATAACCTTGAATAAAGCTTACTAAAAATAGCTTTATTTTTATTTATATTCTTTTCTTACCCTACCAATCGCTTCATGAGCCCCAAAAATGTCAGTGTCCGAGTTTTACTTTGAGCCACTGTATACACTTTATGAACGATGTTTCTCGTACAACACTTATCATTCTTGTGCTATAATTTTCTCTTGCGCGGGCACTACAAAATTTTTGTAAAGTCTCGTAGAAGTGAACATTGGAGAAAATGTTGAACACGTCACACGCACGAGCCTGCTGAAAACTAGTAATAACACGAAAAATATATTTTCACTAGTTTTCACTACAACTCCTTAAAAAATACAAGATTTCTGATGCTTCCTTTGATGTATACATTACTCGGTAAAAAAAAAGTCCCATTTTCTTAACGTTACAATAGACTCCTGCATAACGCGATCAAACAGCTGTTTAAAATAGTCGAATATATGTATTTTATGGAACAATAAACGTACAGTGAAATAAATGTATAAGAATGATTAAGCTGTACATTCACTGTCACAGAAGATAATTCTTTCATCGCGTTAAACGCTAGTCTACTGTATTGTTTAAAATCAAACATTTTATAAACAACAACCTGATAATATCTCCTCGGCTCTATCATAAAATGCGCAAGGTGTGCGCGCATCGTGTTAACGGCTCCTCGGCATGTTCTAGAGTAAATGCTTTCCAGACGTTAATCGTGTACAGGTGTAAGAACGTTCACTGTTATTTCAGGAAAAGGTATCTGCAAGTACCTTAGCGGTCAGAACGGCGTAACAGTGTCGGTAGTTTCGAGCTGCGGGTCCGTTCTTGGATGCGGGAACGCGAACGTGGTGCCCACGACAGGAATTGGGACAAGCACAGGCACCCATAGCATAGGCATCGGGATTGGAGTCGGTGTCCTTGGTCAGAACGCCGTGGAAAATGACGCCGAGGATAGCGACGGCGAAATAAGCAAGATTGATTTCCGAGGCGTCAATCTACGTACAAAGAAAAAACGGGATGTGTCCGGGAATGGCGAGAAAATCGGCGACGGAGACGTCGAAGACGGGAATGGCTGTTACGACGGAAACGACGTCTCGCAACAGCAGCCCGAGAGACCCATGTCGTGGGAAGGAGAATTATCGGATCAAGAAATGTCTTCCAATACCATCACAAATCAGGTAAACATTGCTCACCGCTCTGTTTTTCAACCATTTGCGATCCTATTAGGTGTGCAAATAAGTTTTGAGGTTTTCTTTTTGTAACTTTGAAGCTTTATTCAGGTAAATTGGTACAATGTACGGTGGCCGGCGTTAATATTCGGACACCATGATACTCGAGAACTGTCCTTGCTGTACAACTCCGGGACAAAACAGACAGCACATTTTTAAATTAACATAATTTTGATTTATTTAACATTACAATCAAGGTTTTGTTTTTATACATTCTTGCAAAATACCTCTATAAACATACACAAATTAAATTGAATTGAATTTCGCCAATTTATATAATTTTATTTAAAAAAGGAAAGAACTTTTAAGGAAATATAGTGGGACAAAATGATAGCATATTTAACTTAAAATTATGTATAACAATAAATCAACGAATGATATTTAATTCTGAACACGTTGACTGATGAGCGAATTTTGCATCGTTGCTTCTTCAGAGTTTACTTAAGGAGGGAATACACTTTAGAGCGCCTAAAAAATAGTGATTTTTAGGAATTTTTTTCTCAATAATTACAAAGCGAATCATTCTCAAACTTTCATGATATTATGTTCTATATTTAAACAATACAAAAAAATTTCTAGTTTAATGATTAATGTATTTTTTTTCGCAATATTTATAAATCTTCACAGCTCCGCGCCACGCGTATCGTCAGTTTGTGTACATCCTAGAGCCTCTAATTTTCATCTGAAACAGGAAAACAAACGTTTGTTTTAATCCTTATAAAATTATCTCGTCGATGAACTAAAAAAATTCCAACGAAAAGTACAAAAATGCAAAAATTTTGAGCTTTATTGAAAAAGTTACGATCTTTCGCTAAAAATTTCGACTTTATAATGTAACTTGAAAGGAAAAAATGTAACTATTTAGGAATTCTTTTAGTTCATCGACGACATTTTATCATTACCTAACGAAAAATCACCTTAGGAGCTCAATTGGTCCAATAGATCGTTCTGTATCGTGTACACAAGATTCAGAAATATGATATTGAGAAAAACGCGTTTAAAGTTTTTCGACTGTTAGAGTAGTAGTTATTGAACACTTACTTCTGGAGGAAACTAATCCGCTATACCAGAGCCATATAGTAAGCCTTCTGTGGCTTCAAAAAATTCATTTTGCTCCATTTGGTGCATCCTACGAGAGATTCGTGCCTCTTTTATGCTGCTTTGTCTGCGGCGTTCCTGTCTCGTTATGCGCTGCGCGTCATACGTTCCGGCAAAGAATTTGCATTGTTGCCCGATATTAATATTTAATACATTCATTATTTTTAATATAACTGAGTAACCCTCGTTAAAAATGCCAGCCGCAATAAAGGCGAAGGTTTCGATAATTTTTGCTCCGGAATTTAGATGCTTTGGATTTAGGCGCCAAACCGTTGAATTGAAATTTTCATTGCAATTCTGTGTGTGTCCACCTAGACACCTGGTTAATAAATCCTCCTTTGAAAGTTCTTCATATATCGGTTTTAAATGTTTAAGGACATCTGGGTGAAGTGGACTAGGATGATTAAAATTATTATATAATACCTGCCTGACGCTTACCTGTTCGGCTAGCTGTATCTCCAAAAATACATAAAATTTTGCTCCGTAACTTTATATACGTATTCTAGACACATACTGGAATCAATTTCAAACAAACAAAAAGTCAAAAATTTTCATCTTATAAAGTGTATTCCCCTCTTAACACTTTATCGACCGGCGACTATTTCAGAATGTTTGTAAGGCCCATGATCCATGACTGAAAACTTTTTAATGGCTCTTTCAACGCTGACAGCAATTTTTATTGCGAATCAACAATGCATCCCCAATAATATTGTCTAATAATGTTGTTACAAATTGGAATGTAAAAATAGAATTTTAAGCTTCATTTTGATACAGCGCGAATATTGAAAAGCCTAATAATAGGCTTCCGGTCGATAAAGTGAAAAGTATTTTCTTGCTTGCTTTTCGTTTATGCGTCCTAAATTGCCGAGGACAAGGTTAGACACGTGCAACCTTCGGTGTTGTTGTTCTTCAGACGATATTCGCGTCTTAACAATATTGTGTCAAAGTAATTAAATAAATTGCAGTCTAGGTGGAAAGACATATCACTAGCTGCTAAGATCGCAAAGGGTTGACTCGCAAACCCTACTCGGGAAGGAATGATCCTACTTTTTGGTTTTTATACTGAAAATCTACTATTTCTTTTTTCTGTGGTTGCGTCGTAATCTGAAATTGCGAATGCAGCACAATTTCTTGAACTAAGATCAGAGAAAGAGAGAGAAGCTGCACCTGCATGATTTACGTATGCATCTAAAGTATGAATTTCTCTGCAGGACACACACGAGGAAACATCGATGGAAGGTGTCCAGGTTTGCGGTTCGAGTCCCGGACCTATGGAGCAGAAGTTCCCCATAAAACCGGAACCGGACTTCCGATCCAGTCCAGGATTTACGTTAGGTTCTTTTCACGACGCAGGGATCTCTCTGAGCCATGGTCAGCAGATGCAACAGCAGCAGCAGCAGCAACAACAACAACAACAGCAACAGCGGAACATAGAGAACATCGAGCAAACGCAGCAGAGCGATTTGCCTCTTCTCGTGGGCAAACTGCTCGGCGGTTACAACAGCTCCACCCCGAATCACAGTCCTGTGTTGAACCCGAGACATCACTTGACCAAGCATAGCCACACGAGATCTCAGGTATTGCGAGTAAACCGACGGATTTACTTACACGGGAACACATTCAGATGCGAAAATCCGATTTTGATGAAACTTACGGGAGCTTATAGTTCTGTGAAAAATATTTCACACGTGTTTTCTCTTATCGGCAATCATCCACTTTGAAGGGTTGAAAACAGCCCTCAAAGTTGGGGTATTTTTGAGATATCTCGGAAAACAGAGGTCGAAAAAATTTGAATTCTTTTTGAAATTGTGTGTGTGTGTGTGTGTTTTTAATGGGAAATGTAATCAAAGAAGGAAATGTTTGTTGAAGAAAATTTTGACAAAAGTTTTTGTTTAAACAATAAAGCTATGAGCTCCCATAAGTTGATCATGAAAATCGGATTTTCGCATCTGAATATGTTCCCTTGTTAGATATTCTCGATAGCAATTTTCAAAATTGATCGTACGAATCCTGACGTTATGGTATTGCTCAGGTGCCGTCACCAGATTCCGCGATTCACTCCGCGTACAGTGTGTTCAGCTCGCCGACGCAAAGTCCGCACGCTGCCCGCCACTCTGCCCTAGGAGCAGGAAGTCCAGTCCCGTCTTCGTCGCTGTCCCTCTCCCGACACAGCTTCAACAACTCGACTTCCTCGTTATCGTTGTCGCTATCACATTCGCTCTCGAGAAACAACTCGGACGCCTCGAGCAGCTGCTACAGCTACGGCTCTCTCAGTCCACCCACGCATTCTCCCGTCCAACAACCAAGGCATCCGCAGCATCATCAACACCAGGTTGCTCAAGGAAGTCCGCTCCACTTGCCGGCCACGGCATCGTCCAGTGTACCCCATCACTATTCCTCATCCGTGCCCGGTTCCGAGCTTTCTCCTGAAGCACACCCCACCGGAGACGATCAGGAAGACTGTCGAATACCCTCAGCTCCATCTGGTATCTCTACCAGACAGCAGTTGATCAACAGTCCTTGTCCAATATGCGGAGACAAGATCAGCGGTTTCCATTATGGAATATTTTCCTGCGAGTCGTGCAAAGGATTCTTTAAACGCACCGTCCAGAACCGGAAGAATTATGTGTGCCTTAGAGGCGCCGGTTGTCCGGTCACAGTCGCCACTAGGAAAAAGTGTCCGGCATGTCGGTTCGACAAATGTCTTAATATGGGTATGTTGGAATAAATAGACAGCTCGGAAGCCAATCAGTGCACGTACGTCCCTGAGCATGGAAACTTGACGTAATGAAATCTTATAAAATGTAGTTGCAAAAAGATATACCGGGTACATATATAGGTTTCAAAGATTATACGCAGGAGCAAAATTGAACCGGTGAAACCATTTTTCTGAAACTTATTAAGATAGCATGAAAAAAGTCTCAAGAAGCGTATGATTTTTTATATGTTAGCTTAAACAGTTAAAAAAGGGATTTTAAATTCAATCATTTTTGTCTTATCTTTTGAAATTCAAGATTCTTGAGATTCTCCCAATAAATCGACGCACAACGTAAACCTGTCTACTTTTATAGACTTCGTATAGAGAAATCGATACTTAGCAAATAAATTGTTACTTATGTTAAGACGGTATAACTTGAATAAAACTTGCTTTTAAGATATACTCTCTACAATCTGAAGAAACATATGATATTACGTTTACTTTAACTTAAGATGCCACTAATATTGGAGCTCTGTTATATTTTGTTTGTTATTTACATTATTATATAACTGACTTGACCTTTCATCAATATAAAACCAATGGAAAGATATATTTAATATCTTGTAGAATGACCTGTGATGCGAAATACCAAGAATAGTAAGGCCAAGCATGTCTACACAAACTAATCATAAAGTTAAGGTAGAACAATTTTTATAGATTTGTATGAAACATTAAACAAAACCCCTCAGAGTACCATAATAAAACGAATCACACAGGACATTAAAAGAGAAATACTTAAAAAATGGAATGTCAATATGTAAAGTGATTAAAAAGTGTGGAATATTCTTATCAAATGTACAAAGTCATTGCAAAGAAAACAGTAGAATTTTTTGAATACTTATGGAGGTAGACCAAAAATTTATAATTATTGTAATTAATTATTATATAATATTATTTTAACATAAATATATAATTCGAAAAGCGTAATCAAAATGAGCCTCGATGGCAACAGAAACGTTAAAAAACGTTATTGACAGAAGATGTAGTAGGTAGACAATACGCATAAGTTTTTGTTTTTGGTACAAACTATGGAAAACACGAAGCGATCTTATCTGTTAAAAATGAAAATATCAATGCTAGTTTAGTATTTACAAACCATTAAAAGCTGTGAAATGTTACATGATCAAATGAATTGAAAATTCATAGATAATGAAGGAAGTAATAGAGGACACAGTTACTGTTGGATTGGACAATAAAAAAATTACATAAATGGCGCGTGAAAAATGTTGTAAAATTTTATAGTAGTATATACATGTTATATAAGTGTTTTACACGGTATAACTTTAAATTACTGCGTCATGTATTAAAGGAAAATTATGGTTATATAAAGAAATATTACGAATACAGTTAACAAAAAAAATTGAAAATTTATCAGTAAAGAAGAGCATATTACTTTTCAACAAGATTGAAATATAAAACACACAAAAAATAATGTAACAATAGTTAAGTTGTTAGCTATTCTTAATACTAGATTGGTCAACTCAAAGCCTATATTTAAATCCAATAGAAAAATATTGACCTTTTGGACGAATAAAAAATGTCACTCTTTGCCATCTTTGTTGACACAATTAGTGATAAAAGCAAAGTAGTAATAATAATAATAATAGAATTATTTCAAGACGATTTGCATCTACTAGAGCAGTCAAAGGTTTTTTGTATACTTATTAACAAATATGATTCAACTTAAGCTTACGCATAGGAAAAGTAAAACTAAATCACCATGGTTCGAAAAAAATATGAGAAAATTTCGCTTACACCGATTGGCTTCCGAGTCCTTCAAATATTACTTGAAACATAACGAAAACTCATTTGACTCGTTTAGTGCTGAATGATAGTTGTGCATTGATAGTTAGCATTGATTTTAGTACTAAATTATGACTTTAGTATCGCTTGTTACGATTATAAGTGACTGTTACAAAGTAATAATCTTGTAAGGACATAACAGACTTGTAGCTCCAACGAACCCCATGTAAACAGTTTATCAATACAGACTGATTTCCACAGGTATGAAGCTCGAAGCAATTAGAGAGGATCGAACAAGAGGTGGAAGAAGCACTTATCAATGTACCTACACTCTGCCTGCGAATCTGGTTGGTAGTCCTGCCGGTGGCATGACTGGAGACAAACTGGGAGCTGGCGGAAACTGTAGTCCAGCTCCAGCTGGCAGCGAACACCATTATTCTGTTAGGCATCATTCGAATCATTCGCATAAGATGCAAGTAGTGCCGCAGCTTCTGCAGGATATCATGGATGTTGAGCATTTGTGGCATTACAACGACAATGATCGAATGTCTGGTGTACAGCCAGGAGGTGGAAGTGTTTCTAGAAACAACGAAGCTATGCTGTTAGGAGGTGTGGGATCTGGAACGGGGAATGATGCTGGATCAGGAGTCGAATGTTCTTCGAATGGGACAGCGGGGAATGGCAATTTAAATAACAGAAGAGATGGCAGATCGTGTCCTAATATTTCTAGTGTCGGTAATGACCAACGGGCTCCACCTGTCAATAGTAATTCTCAGTTAGGGAACAACACGAATGGAAATCCTACTCAGCATCCTGATTTTCTCTCGAACCTTTGCAATATCGCGGACCACCGACTTTACAAGATAGTGAAGTGGTGTAAAAGTCTGCCGTTGTTCAAGAACATCTCGATCGACGACCAAATCTGCCTGTTGATCAACTCCTGGTGCGAGCTGCTGCTCTTCTCGTGCTGCTTTCGCAGCATGAGCACGCCCGGTGAAATCAGAGTGTCTCTCGGCAAGTCGATTACATTAGAGCAAGCCAGACAACTTGGTTTGGCGACCTGTATCGAGAGGATGCTCGCATTTACCAATAATCTGAGAAGACTCAGAGTGGATCAGTACGAATACGTTGCGATGAAGGTAGTTAACAAATGAATATATCGATGGACTATGAAAAGTTTGAATTGAACGAAGCAGTGGACCTGTATTTTTAGACAATATAGCGTTGTCGTTGATGTTCGATCGTTGTATCTCTGAATGGTTTATGTTGTTATTAACACTGTCCTGTAACAAGGGGTAAGACCTAATAACGCGAATCTAATAGCACCATGAATCATTAAGAGGTACTTTATATTATAACCAGTAAGTACAACATTCGTTGCAGATCCAATCTTTTCAGTTTCCATCGATAAGTATGCAATTTGTGCTTGTGATTGTATAATTAACGAACATTACTGTCCATTAGGTGATAGTGCTATTAACCTCCGACACAAGTGAACTGAAGGAACCAGAGAAAGTGAGAGCATCTCAGGAAAAAGCTCTTCAGGCGTTGCAACAATACACCATAGCAAGGTACCCTGAGATGCCTGCCAAGTTTGGCGAATTGTTACTGAGAATTCCAGACTTACAAAGGACGTGTCAGGCAGGGAAGGAATTGTTAAGCGCAAAACGTGCAGAAGGAGAAGGCAGCTCGTTCAACTTGTTGATGGAATTGTTGAGAGGAGATCATTGAATCTTCACCATAGCCGTAAGTTGAGCGCATCGCTAAGGATTATACAAGATCGACTAATAAAGAGAGTGCACCTGTCTTATCACCTGTTTACAAAAATGCATCATTATAGATGGAATCAGATTCTTATTATTTTGCAAGATATTGACAACTAAGAGTTGACGATAACCAGCTGAAAATTAAATTGTACTATGTAGTGTAAGAAACTTAACCTAGGAAATCTATAAAGAAAAGTTGTTCAAAATAATGACTTTACAACATATTTTAAAATCATCATAATCAATGTTGTGGACCAACTTCTATACGATTTTTATAAAATCACTCTGTTTCGCTACAAATATTTTATATTTATTTCTTGCGTGGAACATATAAAAACGATACTTATCATTGCTTACAAAAAAAAAACTATCTACTACGGACACAAAGAACGAATATGAAATTTATTATGCTAATTAATAATAATTATTTGTATTATTATTCAATTATAATATGATATAATATAATGTAAAAAATATATTAGACAAAAACAAGAAAATTAGATACAAGAATACATACAATGTGTCCGATTTATCTCGAACCGCTTAGATGTCGGAAAAAATGTAGAGGATATGAAAAAGTGTTTCAAAATTTATTTCCACAATATTTAGAAAACAGTTTCATATGTAAAATGTGATTAATTTGAAAATAAAAAAACAAAGCGATATTTTTATAATCTCTGGAATTGTGAAAGAAAAAATTACGAACCAGTCATTTTGATTGGTCCAGTAGTATTAGTGTTAAATTGGTGATTGAAAGCTCGTGCATTCTCTTTGTGGGAATTAAACTATACTTTACATAATATTTTATTTTACATCATTTAAATATACTCTAACAATACGAATGTTAAAAACCGATTTTTAATTAGACCAACCAACCGATAAAAAATTATTGTATTCTGTCAAACTAACCTGATATTTGTTAAAAGAATTTTATCAAAATATTGGTTAGTCGGAAAAATATTGAGAGATTTTTGTTACTAGATGTTATTTGGTGTAATATCGGGCAACGCCAATCAGATTGCGTCATACCGACGCGCATTTGAGAGGTGACATTTCAGTCCTCAATTTTCACGCAGACAGTTTTGTATTTCATCAATCACGTCAAAAGTAATATTAGTGTGAAAATGAAATTACTACGAAAAAGGCAAAAACACTGCACAAGCCTGGGAAAAAATGCAACAGCATGTAGATGGTTTGCTCGCTTCCGTTCTGGAAATTTCGATAGGAAAGGTGTACCTCGCTCTGGACGACCAATCGCTGAAAATGTCGATGAAATAATGCAAATGTGAACTAAATATTCACCATTCAACCGTTTTGGATGATTTGCAGAAGGCTGGATGCAAAAAAGAATCTCGATGTTGAGTGCCTCACGATTTAACAGAGAAAAATTTGATGGATCGAGTTTCCATCTGCGAATCATTGCTCCATCGTAATAAAATCGAACCATTTTTTAACTTGGCTGGGAAGATTTGATGCATTCACTGTATAGCTAAGACATTGCACCATCAGATCTCTGCAAAACTACCTTGATGGTAAAAAGTTGGATTCAAAAAGGACTGTGAAAATCACTTGGACAAGTTTGTAGTCGATAAACCACAGAAGTTCTATTCCGATGGGATTATGGCTCTACTCTAAAAATGGCAAAAAGTCATAGATAATAATGATCAATATATACTTGAATAAAATTCATTTCAAATAAAAGAATTATTTAATCAAAAAATGACAAAAATCTATTAATACTTGCCTATAAACGATAGAAGTTCTATTCCGATGGGATTATGGCTCTACCCCAAAAATGGCAAAAGGTCATAGATAATAATTGCCAATATATACTTGAATAAAATTCATTTTGAATAAAAGAAAAGTTTAATAAAAAAATGAGAAAAATCTCTCAATACTCTTCCGACTATTCAATATTTCACTACTAAAATTTCAAATTTGTTTTTCCTTTTCAGATTCCACGCTTATAGGGTCCATAAGCTTAGGGAATCGGATACGTTAGAGAACCAAGAAACGGACAGAATTAGAAAAAAAAATCTATAAACCTTACAGTCCATGATACACTAGTGGTGGGTGAAGGGACTACATTCTTATAGAACTAATTAGAGAGGCGGAATGCTTGACGTGTCAAGCGAGAACAAGGAACGATGTTTTTTCTTTTATTTCGTTCTCTATTATAATAATATTGATATATATATATATATATTTTTTTTTTTAATTAAAATGCTTCCACGTGTGGGCGTCGCGCGACGCGAGCTCCACCAACGAAACACGAATTTCGAAGCAGCCTATGGTATGCTCGAAATGTCCAGCATGCATATATGTCTATGCAAAAGAGACTGAAAGTATAATCGAAGGAGAGATGCAGAGCATTTAATTTTACGATAGTAGCAATGTACAGAGATTGGCGGATTGACAGAGAGGTAGGGAGGGAATGAATGGGAGAAAAAGAGAACGAGCAAAAGACAGAATGAATGCGACCGAGTGAGAGCGCGAGAGAAAGTCGAAAGGTATCACATGGCATAAAAATGCTAAATTTTATTAGATAGGTTCGGTCGGGCTCGACCAATAAACGACGAATAACAGAGTTTTACCCTTAACGATTATTCTAATGATAAAACAACCAGTATTTTGTATTGTTCTGCGCTTACTTAAGAATGAGACACGGAACGATGTCTTGTATCCCGGTAATGAAGTGTACTTAAAAACATGAGTCGACCAATTGTTTACTTATAGTGCAGTTAATCATGTAATAATTACTAGTTATTAACGTCTAGCCTACCGTATTGTTCGCGGAACATTATGATTTTTTTTTTATCTATCACGCAAATACATCTTTCTCTCTCTCTCTCTTTTTTTTTTTATTCTCCGTAAATAATGTTCTAAACGCTGCGCCAACGACGGATGGAAGATTTTTCGTTGACGTCGACGACAACGTGCACGTTGTCTGTTGTTTTTAATCGCACAAGGAACACTCGCTACGGTTTCCTGTTTTCTTTTTGTAAATAAATTTTATATCCTGGAACGTTGATTTTTTCGAATCGAGCACCGATCGGGGAGACACTTTCGGATATATAATTTTTGTCGAGGCGATAATTGTTTGTTGTGAAATTGTATTAGGTTGTTGCGAAAATAATTGCAATTTTCATAAGTTCAATGATCCTTCTAAAGCTATATTTTATCTCGTTACATTACAAAAGTGCGGAGCTACATTCATCGATTTCCGTTCTGTTTTTTGTCGTAGCTATTTATTATTGGATTATTTTTTTCTTGTCAAAGTGAAAATGGAGAAGATGCAAATTGTTATTGATAACAGAAATTTCTCGCAATATTAACAATGCGTTTGGTTAGGGGACTATTAACAAGTGTACAACTGAATACTGGTTTCAAAAGGTTCCGCGAATGTCCTGCCATTGATAAGGATAAACTAAGGCTACTGTAGTTGCAGATCCTCGAAAAACATCTCTGAAACTTGCAAAGAAACTGAAAGTCGATTGTAAAATTCTTTTAATTTAGTTGAAACTGATAAAGAAAATAAAATATACAGCTTTAAAAATTCAAGAAGAAACGCACAAAAACTGCAATTATTTCTGCATCGACCTATACAGTTACTCTGTCGTTCGGAGACTAAGATGGTTTATTCTTTATCATGTTGAAATTAAAATGTTAAAACCGGTGATCGACGATCTTCTTTATTTTGTTAAATGCTTAAGACGGCATACAGGCGCGCTGACACCTGTTGCCTCTGTAATGGTGCAATTTCTGAATTCGAGATTGAATGTGTGGAATCCATTCGAAAATCATTGGTAGAAAGGAGCTGGAGTCTCCCGTTTAGAAATAAGAATACTCACCTTCGTCATTGGTACTTCAACGAGACCGTCGTATCAACGCATCGTTCTTCTTGTTAAAGCAATGATCAAGTCTCTTTCGACTCGGTGAAAACGTTACAACATGCGATCTTTATACAAAAGTAACAATTTATTTCTTCCCTCGATAACTTTGGTAAATGTGAAAACGAAATACAATGGAAGCTTTTGTATCACCTTGTATTCTGCTTATTTATATTTCTCATAAATGCCGAAAATTCGCAGTCTACAAAATTGTCTTCCCGTATTTCTATCAGCTTTCTTTGTATCAAAATTTCATTCTTTCACCATGTGCTGGGTGTTCGTCGAATTCAAAATATTTCGAGATAGAACAGAATGCGTGGTTTACTTGAATAAATTCTACTTGAAATCGTCGTTTGTTAATACGAGATTCTTTTATCGATTCAGGTTTAGCGATACACCCTGTGCAAACGTGAATATTATAAGATATAAGGTTTAGTTCGTTTAATCCAGTTTCTCTGTCAACTATCAGACTACTACTTTACTTGTGTCCAAGAGTCGAAAAAAATCTGGAGCAAACGTTGCTAAAGAAAGAACAGAAACAATGTGAGACGTTCAGTTAGACAGGTAGCTTCGATAATTGAGCTTATTTCAACTTGAAGTCTATGAGAATCCGTGAGAAGAATTTTGTTTCGATACTACCATTGTAATCACCTTCAGACACGAGACAAACATTGTAATAATTAATTAGACTGCGGATTTTATGCATTTATGATGAAACTGAATAGACGAAAGACAAAGCAAACGTAACATCGAGAAAATTTAATAGTATTGGTATATTATTTCAATTATACTAAAATTATGAAAAGAAACTATCAGTTTCTATGTATCTCCTTTTTCTTGTCACCGACCCCGACAATTCTCATTTTGCATAAAGATCCGCAATCTGGTAATAATACTATTATACCGAGCAAGAGGCGAAAGGGAAATTTTTATACGAGCGATCTGTGGTGAAATTCTTCTGTCGATAGAAGTATTACTAGCACGGTAATTAGCCGAGTATTAGGAAAATGAAATGAAAACTGAAACATTTGTGCCTTCAATAAAATTTAGTATTTTAATCCTTTCACAAGAATAAAAAAGCAACTCTTTTTATCAAATTTGTGATGGAACGTAGAGAAGCAAAGAGGTCTAAATAAAATGGATAAGAAATGATAGAAATATTGTAAATATTTTATATAGAGTTAACAATCGACAGTCTGATTAAGATTAATTATCGACGAGGACCTTTACAAACGGTTGTCGAGTCTTCGATAAGCTTCAAGTATTCGTGAGAGTGTAATCCTTCGATGAGGAAGATGGTTTCAATTCGAATTGAAACTTTTCAATGACTCGATGAAAACTGACCAATTTGAGTTAATAGACAGCGATCCTCGCAAATTTGACCACAGACAATATTTCGTACATTTGCATAACAATTACATTCAATTAACTCATTCAATAAATCTTAACCAATAATAATAATAATAATAATAATAAATAAATCAAACCGATTTTATATGATATTCAATTTAAATGCGCAGAGAAACCACGGAAAATGTTTATTTTCATAAATTATACAAAAAACGAATGCATCGTATCAGATAAGATATTTAGAATGGAATACAGTTTTCAAAATAATGAGTGGTAGGAAACGGGTTGATCTAATGTTAAGGATGCTAGATCACTAAATACACATATCATTGTATCTGTTAAATTTTTATTAAGGTGAGCGATTCTTACTTTTATCATTAACAACAATAAATTGAATGGGTTAAATGAAAAAATGAACGAACAGCGACTCACAACTGAAATAGCGACGGAGACAAGATCTAGCCAGTATTTACAACAAAAAGGATTCTAAGGGCGAGCTTCAATCTTCATTTTTAATTGGTGCCGTGATATTAGTTTCTAATGCAATTTTCATGGTTGACCGCATACCGATTAAGGAAAATGAACGAAGAATGTAACGGTACTGATTAAAACTGAGGGAACCACGAAGTGAATAATACTGTAAATAAACAAGAAATACAGAATAATATTTTGTTGCGACGAGCGTATGAAGAGTATGGGTAAAGAAAAAGAAAGGGGAAAGATCGAAAGTGCGAGACTGTGAATACGTAGTATCGTTTTAAACGGGAGAGCACGAGATAAATTTATAAAAATATTAATTATACATCTTGTTAAAACGTAATTAATTTACAATTCGATTAAGGAGACAAATAATATTTATAAAGTATTTGTAACTCGATCAGCATAAACTGTCTTCCGTTTGATAGAATAAGGTAATCGATCGTATAACAAAGAAAATGATTTATCGACATTTGTTTGCTAATCATGACAATATTTGGACGATACTGTGAAATCTGTAAAATACATAGGCTCTTTTCTAATATGAGGGGGATGCTGCAATAGTGGATTCAGGACACAGAAATAAAAACGACTCACATAACTAAACATACGCACCTCGTACGATGTTGTTTTTCAAGATAATAAGGTGTTTCTGTTTGAACAATAATTTTTTTGTTATATAAACATAATCCGACTATTGATTTGCTGTTTTTCTGTTTAGAATTCGAAAATTATAAAATCTGATGAATTTGTAAATATTAGAGTACAACGCTTATATCAGGCAGGGACTATTTTCTTGAAGTATTTTAACCACAAATTCAAATCAAGCAGTGATTTTTCAACTATTTACTATGATAGTGGATAAGTACGTATTGAAACTACAATATTTAAGAAAACTCGCATCAAACGTTCGTTTATATATAGTTTCTTTGTTATATTTGTGTCTAGAATTTATCTGTACGATATTTTCCTTATATGAGAAAACTCCTCTCATATTAATCGAAGAGCTAAACTAAAATATTATTGGTATAGCTTATTAAAATAGCTTCAACTATGGAAATTCATCAATTAATAATCATATATCAATAATGTTAAAAAATATTCCAGTTGATTTATTGAATTTAATGATGATGGGCAATGTGTAATGACTCGGTGTTAATTTTTTCAAGTCTTTTGAACCGAGATTAAAAAAGAATTTTGAAAACTTTTATATCGAAACTTAATGTAAACTGGATCCATAAATATATCGTAGATCATGGCGGAATAGCTTAATTTATCTCACCGAAAATATTGTTCTGTATGTGTCTGTACGATTGTTACATTAGATTGTTTTCTAAGAGATGGGTGGTCTACGAAATTGTTATTTTTATAAGTACTCGATCGTGAAGTCGATTGATCGATAGAAAGACAGGTTGCGCGAGTGTAATCACAAGGACATTTCATATTCCCGATACAGACAGATGGCTATTTAAACGCTATTAGAGGGTAGTTTTATACATACATGATCATTAAGAAATATAGAAATTTTTACAAAATATCTTGTTCTCTCTAATCCTAAATGTCTACAATGTGTTTAAAAAGAATTACAGTTTAATCCGAACGTATATGTGCATCGTCTGTTCCCAAATTACTAACAATTAACGAGAAAATGTGAAACATAATTGAAGAGTTATTTTAAAATATTAATATGTACGCTAAAAATATGTTAACCCTTTATGGGCCGAATTCTTTTCATAACACTAGAACTACCAAACCAGTCATTTTCACTGGTCCCTAGTTTTTTCTTTCGCAATTATTGAAGTTATAAAAATGGTTTCATCAGAAATTTTCGGATGTGCTTCTTCAATGACGTATACCTTACAAGAAGAATTGTATGAAGTTTTGATAAATGCAGTCTCGTTATCATTACAAAGCAATGTATATCGTTGGATTTATTATTCGGTAGTTCTAGTGTTAAATATAAATAAATGTAAGCAATGGAAAATCAACAATTACAAACCTATATATGCAGATTAAAAGAAATTTACCAGTTTAAACAATTTTATTATAATTTGTAACTTTGTAACTTTGAGATAACAACGGCTTACGATGTTTGCACTTCATATTTCATAAAACAGTTTGCATTTCACGTTAAACATAGATGCACGTTGCATTTGGAACATTTCATTTTTCGAACCCCTTTGATGGATCACACTGCAGAGCACATGTATTGGTATAGTCAACTATATCGCTTATAATTTCACCGTCAAATAATTTTCGAAAATGGGTCACAGGAGAGCAGGCTCCGAGGTCTTCAGAGCAATCTTCTTTCCAAGGGCGATGACAACTATTATTCGTCTGGGATACTGATTGCTAAACAATTTTTTCTGGTCCTGAATTTTCTTTATCCGATGTTGATTCGGTACTAAATTCATCCTCACTGTCAATAATATTTATGCGTCGTCGGATAAATACTACTACCTTCATCGGACTCAGAATCTAATAAAGAATCTTCGGATCAATTACCGCTAATGCGTCTACTTCTAATCCTTCTATTACTTTTATGTGGTTATGTATCCATATTTTGGTTATATGATACAGTGGCCCGCATTGACTCTTTCGCTACGAGCGTCGCCTATAGACGACATCCGCGTGACGACCTGTGTGTACGAGCATCGTCTATATGTAGTTTGGTCGGGGGACGCCGTCAAAGATTGCCAAATATTGGCAAACGCCGAAGGGACGACTCATGACCTGTCGAAAA
Source organism: Agapostemon virescens (assembly GCA_028453745.1). NCBI lineage: Eukaryota > Metazoa > Arthropoda > Insecta > Hymenoptera > Halictidae > Agapostemon > Agapostemon virescens. The sequence continues at coordinate 12,942,137 of CM052098.1, forward strand.
TGGCGAAAAATAGGGGGAAAAATTTCACGTCTCCGATTGCTTTGTAATTTTGCATACACGTTTCTAGACTCGCGGTCAGGGTTTATGGCAATTTTCAGGTCGATCTGATGGAAATTACGGAAAATGTGCAGATCGGTGAAACCCGACAACCCCCAATCTGCTACTTTCTGAGGGGGTAAGCCATCGGTCGAAAAACTTAGTTTCCCAGATTCTTTTCTAAGTCTGGCTACAAGTAACTGGACCCATAGTAAGGGTGTATTTCAATTCCCGGGTCCATTGGAAGCGAATTGTGGTAGTGGCACGACTTTGAAATTTTCGGTCTGGTGAAACTCGCGAATA
>CM052098.1:12988076-13021766 GCA_028453745.1 Agapostemon virescens
AAAGAGGTAAAATATTATTTGAATTAATACGTAAAAGATTTTTTAATATTTTTACGGAATTAGCTGAATTATAAAAAGAAGAAATTTGAAAATAGAAATTAAATTATTAATCCTGTTTTATTGATGATCTTATTAGGTAGAAATAGTAAAATGTTACACTGTAATATGATTATTGTTTTTTTTTTAATACTTATTTTATTATATTTAACAAAAATATAAAATCAACAATCGATACAATTCCAACATGCATCTGTTCTCTTATTCTCTAATATGAAAATAATGATCTCTCTGATCTCGAATGATCAAAGTGGATGTATGAAGAAGCATTTTATTCTTCACATAAATAAATGATATATAATACTTTGAATTGAGCGTGTACTTCAACTTGTTAGAAATAAATGATGATCATAATAAAAGTGTAAATATTACTTATATATAATACAGCGATAAATTTGATTTTACTACACTTATTTGTACTACTAAACTTTATTGTAGTTATTAACGACTACGTTTAAACCCAATAGAAAATAATAATAAATACTTCATTTTGTTATGCATTACACATTTCAGTTGAATCCAGGAAAAATGAAACCGATTACAAAAAAGAAACCACTGTCTGCAAAAGTCTTGACGAAGGAGGAATACGAAATGTTTCGGAGATGCAGTGATTCTATGACTAAAGAGGAGCGTGAAGCAACCCTCAAAGCGGAGGAAGAGGAAAAACAGAGGCTTATAAAGGAAAGTATGGAGAGAAAAGAGGAATTACGTAAATTGGACAAGGAGAGGCCTCGAGAGAAAAGCGCAGAGTTAATTGAAATCGAGGAGGAGGCCAGAAGAAGAACTAACTATGTACTCGAGAGAGCACAGGACATGAAACTGGAACAGGAAGAAGAAATACAGAAATGCAATAGGATCATTTTGGAAACCAAATGCCGTGCTATACGCGATGCGCAGGTGAATGAACAGTTTAAGATAAAAACTAAAGATATAAACGTAAGACGTACTTAACGCGTTGCTCCTGTTCGTCGTACAGTTAGCAGAAAAGAAACTGATTGAGATTGAGTTGGAAGAAGAAGAAAAGCGTTTGAATAACATGGTGGAGAATGAAAGAAGATGGGCGATTAAAGAAGAACTTAAGAAGGAGCAACAGGAGACAGCAAAAAAATTAGAGTTCGCCAACAGTTTAAAAGATCAAATACGCGAGAATGAGGAACAAAGACTTCTGGAGTTTGAAAGGAAACAGGAAGAAAGTCGACTAATTAATTTGAGCAATATTGCTTGGCAACAGACAGAGATTGAGAAACTAAAAAACAAAGAGGCTGAATTCGCTCGAATTCGACAGGAAATTGTAGAGGGGAATAAACAATTAAAACATCTAAAAACTATGGAGGAGCAGGAAAATAAAATCATAGATCTTAGGTATGACTTTGTTATTTTAAGTAACGATTCGCAATTCTGTATATTCATTTGTAGGATCCAAGAATACCAAAGAGACAAACAAGAAAGAGAGACAAAACTGGCAAAAGAACGAAAAGAAGAAAAACTGAGGAAGGAGCAAGAGAAAGCAAAAGTAGCATCTCAGACGTTGCAACATCAGGACACACAAGTATACTATTTTAAAACTGGAAAGTAACTTGAAATTAGAAATTTAATTATTTACTTATTTCTAGGCACGAATCGAGGAACTTACAATTGCTCGAATTCAAGAAGAAGTGGAACGAGAATGGAGACAAAAAGAGAAGGAAGAAGCTCTCAGACGAGCTCAAGCTCATAAGAATCTAATGGAAGAACGGGAAAAACAAATAAATAATAAACGAATAATGCAGGCGATTGAGATTGAACGGGAGCGGCGCGAGTTTGAAAAAATTGTACGCGTTCAAAAAGAAGCTTTCTGCCGAGAGCAGAAAGAACTTGAAAAGAAGCAACGGCAAGCTTTAATTCACAGGAGTGAAATACTGAAACAGGTTCGCTTCTTACTTTCCCAAAGTAAATTAGTATTTGAAAATAAAATTACATAACGACGAAATCGATAAGTTGTTTTCTTGCCAGGTAAACGAGAAAGAAAGGGAACGCATCGAAGCTCGACAAAAAATGTTTGAGGAAGGTCTAGCGATTCGCACAGAGACTGCAATACGTAAAAAAAGATTGCGGGATGCAATAGAGAAAAAATGCGATCAGATGAGGAGCAACAAGGTACCTGAGATATACATAAACGAAGTGAAACGAATAATTGAGAATATCCATTGAAAGACACGTATATTTATATATCTCTGCTTGTGAAGTTCATACGCTACTGCTGTTTTATGTTACTTCCATAACATGACAACATTTGGATCACGTTCGACAATGTCCTCGATTTGCGCCGCCGACTGACCCGTACTACAACAAATTTCATCCAAGCTATATGTTCCCGTGAAGTATTTGTATACAGGATTGTTTTTCATTTCTTCGTTACAAGGAGATCCTGATAGACATATTGGGTACTGGAATAAAAAATGAAAGTAAATAAATTTCAATGAAAATAAAAATATAATGACACTTCTTCATTAAAAAGTTAAAAAGTGAACCTTATACACTCTACGAATGAGACCTTCAATGAGACCAAATTGTACCAGCTTTCTTTCATTGATTCTCAAATTCTGAGGATTAAGCCTTTGGCACAAATCCCTCATGCTACTCCCATGTGTCATACTCGCATACATTCTATATATATCTCTGAGATACGCGGGTTGTCTAGCTGTAACAAACATAAATTTGTAAAATGCATTTTCTTGATTTTGTAGACCTTTACATTAAAAGTATAAAGCTTACGAAATTTTGAGGCATATGCTATACATCGATCCTGTAGTTTAGTATTTTCTGCTAACTCTTTCAATTTAGATATCGCTGCATAAACATTACTATACTGGAATATTGGAATCAATGTTACTACACCGTAATACCTAAAAGAGGAATAATATTATTTAATTCTTATACGATAAATAATTAACTTGGTTAATTATTTTATTAAGAATAACGTAAAAAATATTTATCACATATTTTGCTATTAATAATACTAAGTATTATATTATATATTTAAAAAATAATAGTCACAATGTTCCAGATCAATTGTTCTACAAATGATAGAATAATATCATTTTTTACATAACAAATGTGTCTAATTAACATGAGGGACGGATGAGGATGAAATTAAGAAAAATATACGAAACACATTCTTATGAACAAATATTTACACAAGGTTCTGCACACAGCTCTTAACGAGATTGTTTTCTACATCCGCTTCTGCTGCTATTCGTGCGACATGATTAAATCCATCAATATAAGGCAACACTTGTTGCGTAGTCAAATCCCACTGATCACTTTGAAATGCTTCACGGCCTTCCAAGAATATAGGTACCTGATGATCAAGAACTGGTTTCGGCTCAGGTGCTAACTTTATGACTTTCAAGTGGGACGTCATTGTCCCCTCTAATAAAATATTATATTTGACATTTTTTACATATCTAGGTGAAGTTATTGGTTTTAATTATTTCTTACCTGTTAATGTACACATTTTGTGCATATTTAAATCCTGCATTACCTGTTGAAGCATTTCCGCTAATCTTGTTTTATCATCAGATGCTGACAAAAAACAGTTTTCTATTTCTAGAGCCATCTAAAAAATTAAAGTTATTGTTTAAGTTAAAATATGATGCAAAAATTTCTATTATTTTTTCTATAGAGTAGATAAAATATGTTCAAGTATTTAGTTTCCACTATCTTTAAGGTAACAAACTGATTATATTACACAAAAATTGCACAATCATGAAATGATAAAAATACTAATACTCTTACTTACCAAAAAATCAGACATCTTTTTAACAACAGGTTCATAGTGCACTGTACGAGCTCCTGCATCGCATACAAAGCATAAATTAAAATAAAAAGCATTTCTTGCATATTTCTTATCATCGATTTTTACAGGAAACCCTAAAATCTTATAGTCTTTCAACGTTCTATGAAAGAAATGAAAGCTTCCATTAATTTTATGAATGAAAAAATCAATATTTTAAATTAAAAGAAATACTTGCACAGTAATTGTGCTGCGTTGTAATTGTGCTTTTGGTATAATATAGACACTGACATTATCAAAAATATCCTTTGAAATCAAGTTATCTGGCACCTAAAAATAACATTATTATTCTATTACTCACAAATTAAATAAAATCGCTAATATAATAGGAGTACTAACCTGACAAGTAATTTTTGGACCTGCAATATGATGGAATTCTGAAAAGAATATGCATCTAATAGGATCTTCTTGTCTCTTGTTTTCTGCATCATTTACCATTGTTACTGACATTATTTGCTTATTTTTAATTTTTATCACACTCAATTATCTGTAATTCACAGATTACATTAATAAACAATGTTAAAACGTATTCATGTTTTTTATTGCGATACGAACTTAATCCATTTTTCATTTGCATATTGTAAATAAACTTCTAAAGATCAACATTCATGTTGACCGTTCATAAAGCCACAAATCCATCCTCGACGTAAGCTTACATAAAAAATCTTTTAGTTGACATACTAATTCATAAAATTTCATTTGGTGTACTCATTTGAAAATATTGAAAGGCATTAGCGAAAAAGAATAGAGAGTGCTTACGCCCGGGATTTTGGTGTTCTCGATACAGTGCTGCCCCCCTACTCACTCAAAACAACAAGTCATTGAGTCACACTTAAACAGCAATTGTGTAGAAAAATCTTTTTTCCAGTCTTCAAATACACAGTGACTCTATAATCGCAATACTTCGATAAAAGTGGTGCGTATTGCAATCGAAAAAATATATTATTGAATTTCTATGACTTCTACCCATACATAATATTAACTGTATGCTTGATGATAACACACCGTTAATGCCAGAGGATATGAATTCATTCCCCACAATCATATTTAGGGAAATTTCGTACATATAAAGGACCCAACTCGTCTAGAAGCAGATTTTTTTCCACGAGACAACCCTCCAGTCGAATATCTACAAAGAAACCTTATAGTCCTTATCGCTAAGAACGAAGGAAGTAACCTAACGGCAGCAGCCATAGACACGTCGTTGGTAAGATCCACGATTTGGCGCTTAAATTTAAATTGTATTTGTACGCACATGAGATTTGAAAGTGTAAACTATGAGCTTTAATAGCAATGAGAGATTTTCTGTTACTAAATTGGGGGAGGGGGAGGGATTCTCCAGAAATCCTCGATAGGATTCTGTTTGAGAAGACTAGTTAAAGAAAGTACGTAAAGTCACATGACCTCACGGAAGATCCCCTTTTATTTTCAAGTAGATAAGTCGAAAGGGATTCCCCTCCACCTAATTTTGGCGGATTTTTATCTTACGCACAAGGCGACTCCCACGCATACTAACTGCGTGCACGTGCCACTAAATTCCTCCACCATCACTCACTATCAAAGTGCAGCCGAAAGAAAAGCCAACTAATCAATCACCATCAAGCTGCAACCGGAAAAAAGGTCAGCCAACAAATCAACGTCTAGTTGGAAAATTTTTCTTCTCTCGATCCATAAGAAATTGAGATAACAAGAGCTGGAAGTAGTCTCCATACCTCCTTAGAAGAGATTAGAAATTATTGTGATATCGTAGAGTGAACAACTTTGACTCTAAATAGTAAAGTCTTTATTTTTTGCTGTATATCTGTTGGAAGTTCATTTTATGTGTACGTCTTCCACGAGCAGAGCGCTTCAGCGCTCCATGGGCATCCGAACCAACCAATATCCCTAAATTCCACCATACAGCTACGTACAGAAGTAATGTTATGTAAATGTTACGTGCATATCCCGTTGTTCCACTGATACAGGATGTCCCTAAAAATTGGATCCAACTGAAAGTAGTGATTCCTGAGATAATTCTAAAACCTTTCTCTTTGCTACTTCGCAATTTATTTTCAAGTTATTAACAAAAAAAAGGAAGCGTAGTAACGGTGACTGGATTTCAGCTTGGCAACAGGTCCCGCTGAGCTTAACGATGTCATTGGTCGAGTTATAATCCATTCGCCGTTGCCGCGCTCTAATTAGTCCATGTTTTTCGTTAATAATTTGAAAACAAAGTGCGAACTGGCAAAGGAAAAAGTTGTTTAGAATCACCTCTTTCAGTTATAATTAAATTTGTTAGGATGCCCTATATATACCTTATATAGTATGTCGTATGAGGGAATTTGATAGTAGAGTGGGAAGCATACAGATTGTACTTCAGTATCCCTTCTTACAAGTAACGATTCTATTGTCCACATGGTTCATGTCACGTTTTATGCCTTATACCGTTGTCTATCCCCACTGTCTCATTGCGCATCCAATCCTACACAGCCTTTTGAGAAAGATAAAAAACAACGAGTGAGAAAGACAAAACTAAAGCGAGTGACTCCCATGGTAAATATCACACATACGAGCTATATACATGTAAATACATGTGTGTACACATCCCACTGAGACTGTGTTAGAAATGCTAAACATCGTTATGGAAAGAATAAAAATTATATGGTAAAGAAGAATAGAGAACATAGTGAATGAGAATAAGACTGCAAGAGAATATGTATAAATTATGATACAGTAAGGTATAGAGAATAAATAGTAGTAAAAAATGTTAAATAGCCACGATAAGTAAACGAAGGATTTTACATACATTCAACACTAAGTTGTGCGAATGAAAAGAGATAAATGTATAATGACGTGTATAGTTACGAGAGTAATATTGCGAGAAAGAAAGAGAGAGAAAGCTGTTAAATGAATAGGAAGTAGTGACGACTTAACGATAGTGTGTGAAAAAACTGAGGAAGAATAGGTGTATTTAATCTTCCTCATTAAATTTATGGTATGTTATTTATTTATTATACTCTACAAAATTTATTATTTTACGTATATTTATACGTATCTATACATTTACATATATATATATATATATGTATGTATGTAATTTTATAAGATATATAATTTTATACTAATTTTAATTAGTATATAATTTTCATAATGAAATAACTATACTGTACTACATATTGGATATAGGTGAAAAAAAAATATATATATACATGTACATTTATATATTTAAAACCTATAACCAAATGTCACTTAAAAATGCATATGTTACAGATGGTTTTTATAATCTACTGTAAATAAAAAATATTATTTGCCTTGCTTTGATTTTAAAGCTTAATTTATGTAATACAATTGATTACTTATATTTGCAATAATTTATGTAATATAAGTGATTACTTATATTTTAACATTATTGGAAATATTATAAAATTTATCCAAATGGTACTTGTCAAATTTTGGATCTTTCAGGGTAACATGTTTCCAATATAAAATTTCTCCTATTAGTACCATAAAAGCTAAAGAATAACCAACTGTAATAACAATAAAAGCACCTTGCAATTTATGAAGATTAACCACTGCCTTTTCAGATTCAGTTTCTTGTCGTATTTCTGTGATTTTCGACCACTCCATAACATCACTCAACCACTTTTCAACTAATCCAGTTTCTATTATGCGTCTTATCTAGAAATATCACTGTTAATAATTTCCACAAAGTATTATGATATTTAATATTAAAAATAAACCATACCAAAGTATTTACACGTGGTTTCAATGGTGAATTCTTCTCCATACCAAGTGCTACAGGCATATTTATTGCACATTCTTCCATTATATGTAAATTGTGCTTAGATATCATGGTTTTTGAGATTCCTTTGTCCATTTGTTCTTTTTCATATATTTGTTTTTTAACACGAGCATTGCGAAGGAAATAAGAATTTTCATAGTAACAGAAAGATCCATTTGCTACCCTTTCAATAGCTTCTTCTTCATTTACAATCAACTCAAATTTCTTACCAACTTCCTGACTATTAGAATCTGATGATATTAAAAAAAAACTCTTTATCTTCTTCATTCCAACCTCCAACTTCTATAGAACTCTTAGCCAATTGTGCCAAAGAATCGATAGTAACTCTGAGTTTAAATCACCAATATCAATTGTTAATGAAACAATTTTCAGTATCGTTCAATTCTAACAAAGTAGTAACATTCACCTGGCAAATGGATTTGCAAGAGTGGCAGTCATGCTGCCTTTATAGGCAACTGTAACTAAAGTGCTATAAATCCACCAGCATCCAATAAATATTCTTAAGGCCCAAGAATTGGGTAAGTTTGGTAATGAAACTTGAAGCAACATGCCATAAGTATATAATAGACTATTCTGTATTTCAGTAAACAAATACAAACCCTTCCCTTCCTTTTCCATGATTATAATTTGATTATGCATTTGAGTTTTATATAAACCTATATATTTCTTATAGGATAGTGATAAAACATGAAATGCAATACCTCCCAAGACTAAAGTAAAAAGTAGTGCAATCCAGGTATACAGTCTATAAATTCAAATAAATATATCTATCACATATTATTTACAGGGCATAAAACAGTTTTGAAAATATCTCTTTAAAATTGTTACATAAAGCTTTTGATTAAAACAATTATGAATTCATAGCAGATTTATATGCGAATATATATGTTTACAGAAAAATAATAAAGACGCGAGAGTTGAATTGAAATTTATAACATCGTTTCTATCTTTTAAAAATGTGTTTTTACATTGTTAAATCTATATGGCACATTTATATCATCAATTATGCTTCACTTGAATTTTTCTTTGACAAAATCGAATTTAGCATTTACTGAAAATTTCAAAGTAGAAGGATAAAATGTAAATAAAATATAAATTAGTTCAACATGTAAATACTTCCTTACATAATAAATATATTGCACAAGAAATTAATTTATTTAAAATTGAGTTTTCCTTCATTTTTACTGACAAATGTCATTAATTAACAACTTAAAGTGTAGACAAAGTACTTATAATTGATTGTAATGTATCTGAATAATTTCATATATTGCTATTCTGTACATAAACCTAAAAGATTGTAAACGTTTTCAACCTTGTAAATCATAGCGTTATCTGCATGAAAAAACTTGTTGCATTGTAATGCATATTTTCCATGCATGTTTGCATATTTACATATGTGCATAAATTACTTGTTTTCACATATTTTAAGTGCATATACATCTGCTGTTTATTTGTGAAAAACCTCTTCCATTTTAAGTTTTCAATAATCATTACAATCATTATTTCAATTTTTATGATTACAAAATCGACTCTCGTATCAAATTTTATATAATTAATATATCGAATTATTTTACCTGTATTTTACTATGCACATACATATGTTTTATAAAGCAATTATAAAAAACAGGGAACATTCATACAGAGTGTAAAGAAATGCAATGATCATCCATTTTAGAGGTGAATTCAGGTATCTGGCTCAATGGATACTTGTAAAAGAAAATTGCCATAAACTTGTTTATATCAAAGAAAATCATCAAAGAATTTTTTACAAAAGACATTTCTGCTCACTCAGAAGAAAAGAAGTTTGAAAGAAACCAGATATCGTTAATAAATAGTTATCTTTTAAAATTTTAGGACTAATTTACTAGATACTGTGTGAATAAAATTTTGTTAGAGTTGTTATTGCTCGAAATTTAAATGTAAGAAGTGAAAGTCACGATTTTTAATCTTTTTTCTGTGCAATGAAAATATAAAACATGTCTTTTGTAGTCTTATAATAAAGCCTAGGCATTGAAAAATATAAGAATCTTTGAATTTTGTGCTTACAAGTGATTTAAATCGTAGTATCTCACAATAATTTGTCATTGTCAGATATGCCATTTATCTATAGCTTATAGTAATCTTCATCGAATTTTATGAAACATGGTGCATTTATATAGCAACTTACTTAGGTCTAGGAAAAGCTTATTTTAAATTTTCATTATAGGCACAACATTTTCACATTTTACATTCAGATTTCAAGCAATAGCAATTTCAGAAAATTATTTTTCTCCATTACCTAGTAAACTAAATCATGTAACTTCTAAAAAAAAAATCAAAATGCTTGGTCCAATTTTTTTAAAAAATATTAGTTTTTAAAGGGTGTCCACTTAATTTTGTCTCCAATTAAGTAAACTTACAAAGTTTTTGTGAAATTTAGTTATGTGGAGTTACAGATATGAACTAAAGCTTGAGGCAGAATATAACTATATGCATACCTTGGAACAAATGATGATTAAAGATATAGTCAGATGCAATGTAATAGTAGGCTTTGGTCTATACATACATATGTGTAACTATATATAATTATTTGTTTGCAGTATACAGCTTTTTCAAACATATTTTCTTTTCAAGAAATAGTGTTGTTGGTGTAATGAAAATTTTTAAGAATTTAATTTTCTTTTATAAGTACCCATAAATCCAGATACTAGATTCACTTTTAGAACGGATGATTATTGTTCTTTTTTTATATCCTGTGTAAACAGATATTAACTGCAAATTTTGGATTTGATAACAGTTATTAAATCGATGTTGTAACCGTTTTTAAGCTCTGGTTATCTACATTTATTCCTAATTACACTTACTTAAAAGGAAGTATTAAAAGCTTCCATGAATTTTCTGTCAAAGACTCTGGTGTTAAAAAAGTGAGACATTCTGTATTATATGGAATGCTCAAGTCAAAATAATTTAAATTATGCATTGTGTAATGTAAATCGCCCAAATAAAATGCAGCTTTTCCTTGCATAGCTTCATTTATAAGACCTGTGGTTTTATTAACTCCAGTTGTACCCCATCTCTCAAATGCTATGTTGTGTGGCATATAATACTTTGGTTTGAAATTCATGGCTTTCGATATCGTTTGTATTAACTGAAATGTAATATCAATGCAAATGTATACCAGTAAATTGTTCTTCTAATACATACTTCAAATTCTATTCCTAAAGCCTGTGTATTATTGTTAGGTCTTTTATTGTAATAAGCTCTTGATTTTTCTGTTACTGATGGAATGTGCTCAAAAACAGCAACTCTAAAATTCATATAAAGATAATATTATTTCATTTTATGATGCTAATGATTATTGTACTTATAGTTGTACTTATATTTCTATACGAACCTTAAATGTTTTTTCTGTAGATTTAAAGCGGTTTTTGTAAAATGGTTTACACCGTAATGCAATTTATTATGGAACCAAGTGTCTATATGTTTCATAGAAGAATGTCGTTTTCCTCGAGAAGGAAAGTAGACAGTGTATAAATCAATTTTTTCTTCAAATGTTCTTTCACCGGATCGGTGTCTCTGTGCATTATATTGTCGTATAAAGACTACATTGATTATTCTATTCCAAATATAGTATAAATTTGGTTGAAATAAACGATGGTCATACAAAAATAGAAATAGTCCATGTGTATCAATTAGTCGTTCACTAAAAATAATTAAAGCAAAATATATTTCACATTAAAGGTTACTTAGCAAAATTTATACGTATCATTAGTCTGATTAGTTACCTTGTGGAGTTATATAAAAAATTGTCAACTTACTTCTCTGTATATTTTAAAAATTCGGCCGCTAAAAACCCATTGGCAATTAAGATAACATAAGCACTACAGCCGATTGCTTTGCTATCTTTCATAATTCTTCGGAGTTGTTTCCTTGGTCGTAAGAATTGTTCGTTATCTCGTAACGTAATCTTTGATAATAAATTTATATTAGATAATCGAAAAAGACTGCATTTATTATCTTACCTCGTACTTTGATATTATTGAAGAACTTTGAACATGCATGATATCTACGAGTGTTCGATAAACGGAATCGGTAATAAACACAATACAATTTCTTTGTTCTGTAATTTCGACTACGATTTCTTCGATAACTAGTTTCAAGTTTTCGTCGTTCTTCTCCCATTCATATTCTTTATAAAGTCCACTGTGAAATTTTATAGATAACTTCTGAATTATATAATATTATATAAAATTAATATTTTTTGTACTTTGATATGAACACTGCACTGCATTAGTTGCACTGTGTTCAACTAATTTAAATTTATTTACATTTTCACAATTTCGTCATATTTTTAATAAATGTATTTTAGAAGAAAATAATTGCACTATCAAAAAGTGTATAATTTATAAATAATTATTACTTTTTACCAGCTACAAGAATAATTTGGAGGAACAATATAAAGAGCATCTCTTCTGGATCTTGATAACCTTTCGACTAAAATTGTTAGTTTGCCGATTAGTAGTCGTTTATGGATTGATTACACGACGGTAGAATTGAATTGAATATTGAATTATCTAATTTGCGGAGAAAATTAAGGGCATCAATAATGTAAATACGAGTTAACGATACCGGTTGCAACTATATTGGTGACCTGTGTTTGGGGTCAAATTCATTTTAGAATTAGGTCATAAAACGATATTGTGTACCATGTATTTTACAAGCTACTGATCAATGAACTGATGGATAATAAATTGCAATGTTATTATTCAGAGCAATACTAATTATATTAAACCATTAAAATACAGGAATTACATTATTTTTTTAGACAATGCTTTTGTTTTTTGTTGAATTTTATTATAATAATACAGGCCAGCATATATCTAAAAAATTCAGATACTCAAGATAACAATATATGATCGCCTGCCTAAAAATAGCTATGTTTTATCTATACAATATCTTTAGTCCATAGTTCAAAAGAATATTTTAAAATTTAAATACAAAAGAATACACAAAAGTGTTTAAAAACTTTAAAGATCTTTGTTGTAATTTTGCTTATTCGTTGTAATAAAAATGTTGTTCATTTAATTCTCGAAATTTTAGTGATGAAAAGAAAAATAGAATTCTTAAACAGTATTATCGTTATTACTTAAGAATTTAAATTTCTATAAAATAGTTAAATTTGTTTTAACAATATTATTAATATTAATGTTTTTATTAATTATTATTGTTATTATTAAGTATTATTATTATAATAAATTATTATTAATATTAAAATTATATCATTACATTAATTATACAACTATTAATTTTTTTTAGTCTCACTTAGGTTAATTACCGACATAATAATGATGTAATAAATTTTACGAAATGTTTTGTACTTTAAATAATATATGTGCAGTATCATTAAACTTGATATGTCATGTTCTTCCAATAGTATATTAAAATTACGGGGTCGTTGAATCACGATCCATTACCATTGCATTATGTATAAGCAATTTGAATGTCATGAAAATTCTATGTGCCCGATAATCGAGTACACCGCATGCTTTTCAACAAGTCGGTATCTATCGAAGTCCATTCGTTGACCAACGAGGTGAACGAGTGATTTTATCGGATGGCTTTTGTATTTACATTGTATATAAGAAATGATTAACACACATTCAATGGTAATGTTGCCAATACATTTCTTCTTAGCTTTCAGTAGTTAGCAATCGATTGAACGTACAGGTGATCCGGTCTAGAAGTTTAGTAAGAATGAAGAGCATAATTGCTGACATGCCGAAAGGCCCACTGGACTCTTACAGAAAACGTGCGACATTTAATTGGAAGTTATTAAAATTAAATTTGGAAGGAGAGGATTACGTGGACTTCCAAGTAAAGAAAAGTTAATCTAGTTAATTTATAGTATACTTAGTTCGATTTTGAATTAACGTAAACTTTTGACTAATTTTTAGAATACTTTATGGGATTTCATACGAAAGACGCCTGTATTTAAAAAAGTCACTTCCCCGACATTGGACGAGGAACGAAGAATTTGTAACGCTCGAATTAGGGCGTTAATTGAAAACAATATTGCGGTAAATGCTACTCGCATTTATTACAAAGGGTAAAACAATAATTACACACAATTAATATTTTATTTTTCTAACAGGATCCAATAACTCATAGAGATTGGTTCAATGTGATTTTCCAATATGATGCCTCGATACCCATTAAAATGGGTGTAATGCAAGGCATGGTGCCATCTGCAATGTTTGGTTTGGGCACAAAAGATCAGTATGAAATTGCAGAGAAACTTCAAGACGGTCGTGTAAGTACATGATAAAAAGAATTTTAGTGAAATATGTTTTACATGTTGACAATCCACTAAGCAATTTGCTTCCGATTGATAACTTATTAATAGTCGGTGTTATTGGCAAATTCCTATCCGCCTACATCCGCATTGTAAATATTTCAAAGAATTTATTCTTAACACTAGAACTACCAAACCGGTCAAAACGACTGGTCCTTACTTATTTCTTTCGCAATTACTGAAGTTACAAAAATGTTTTCATTAGTAATTTTCCAATGTACTTCTTTAATGGACCATATGTTACAATAAAAATTGAATGAAGTTTGAATAGATGCAGTCTTGTTATTATCACAAAGCAATGTATACCGTTGGACTTATGGTTCAGTAGTTCTAGTGTTAAAGTATGAACATTTTAACAAACCAAAGAAAAATACAAGATTTTATCTAAGATTATAGCTGATACATTTTAGTTGAATTTATATTAATATAATTATTCTTAATAGTACACAAGCTGTTTTGCGCTAACAGAAATAGCTCATGGAACAAATGCAAAAGGCATGAGAACTACAGCAACATATGATGTACAATCAAAATGTTTTATCATGCATACTCCAGACTTTGAAGCAGCAAAGTGTTGGGCTGGTGGTTTAGGTGATTAACAAGAGAAAAGTCGAAAATATTTTCTAATAAGTAATATATAAAACTAATTTGTACTTTCAGGAAAAACTGCTACACACGCTATTGTTTATGCTAAACTGATCACGCCTGATAAACATAATCATGGTCTGCATCCATTCATTATACCTATACGAGATCCAGATACTCATCTTCCTCTACCAGGTGTGACTGTTGGCGATATGGGCGAAAAAATTGCATTAAACGGAGTGGACAATGGATTTCTAATTTTCAATAATTATGCAGTTTCTCGATCATGCTTATTGAATCGAACAGCAAATGTTACAGAGGATGGACAGTATTTAGTAAAAATAAAAAACGAGAGCAAAAGATTTGGTAAGTGGGTTGTATACGTTACAATTTTACGGGAAAATCTTTCATTTGAATTTGTATAGGTGCATCAATGGGTGCATTATCATCGGGCCGTGCTACGATTACATCTATAACCTCAAACATTGCATCTGTTGCAATGGTAATTGCGATTCGATATTGCGCTGTACGAAAACAATTTGGGCCGTCAGAATCTGAGGAATGGCCAGTTCTAGAATATCAAGCACAGGTATTCAAAGCAATCAAATAATCCTACTACAAATAAATATTATTGCACATTTAAAAACTTATCATGACCACGTAGCAATGGCGACTGATTCCTCACTTGGCAGAAATATATGCATTAAAAATCTTCTCAGCTACGTTTGTGAATCAGATGTCTGAGTTTCAACTTAATCTAACGAATGCTATGAACGATGATAATATTGAGAGCGAAGGTATGGAAATCCATGCATTATCTTCTGCAAGTAAACCGTTCTGTTCGTGGACTTGTCGAGATGTTATTCAAGATTGCCGTGAGTCCTGTGGAGGCCACGGATACCTAAAAAGTATGTAAATTTTATAGCTGGTACATTTGAAAAATTCGTCATTTTAATTATCTGTTGCTTACTATTTATTTCATAATAGTGTCACGTTTGGGACAATTAAGGTCTGAAAATGATGCAAATTGTACCTATGAGGGGGAAAACAATGTGTTAATTCAACAAGCTAGTAATTGGTTACTGAACCAATGGTCGAATATGCTCAATGGAAAGTCTGTTAATTCTCCTCTTGGAACAGCAATTTTCATAAATAATGCCAAAAATATATTATCGCAGAAGTTTCAACATTCAACGATCAATGATACGTTAAAACTAGAAAGTATGAAGATAACATTTTACAACTGTATGGAACTCTTTCTCTCAGATACTGCATAGTTTGTCACTTACAGATTTACTCTTATCATTCGAATGGCTACTCTGTTACTACTTGAAAAGGACTTACAAAAGGACGCAATATTTAAAACACGATGGCAGCGATGATTTTGAAATTAGAAATAATATACAAGTGTTTTTCGCGCAGACCTTGTCTCTGCTATATGCGCAGGTAACATCGTGTATATTTAATAGTAAAGACTTGTACGTATTCGTTTATATTAACATCAGTAATATTTCTTTTGCAGTATGCTACTATGAAATACTTTATAGAACGTATTCAGCACCCTTCATGGAAGTCTGAAGAACGCAATGTATTAACAAACTTATGTTCGCTTTATGGCGCTGTTGCTTTAGAAAAAAGATTGGGAGATTTTTATGCTGCTGGTTATGCAACGCCTAGGAGTAACATGGACAACTTTCTGCGGACCGGCATTATAAATTTGTGTAAAAAATTAGTTGACGATGCTGTAGCCTTAGTAGACGTTTTAGCACCACCAGATTTTATCGTAAATTCACCATTAGGAATGGCAGATGGCGAGGTATATCAAAATATCCATCTCTTACTTTTTGTAATTCGCTTTTTCTTATAATGATGTTCTATGCACAGGTATATAAACATATTAAAGAATGGATTTTTAAAGAGAAAGAAAACTTTGATCGGCCTACATGGTGGAACGAAATAACACGATCCAAGTTGTGATATGTACATATATATAACGAATTTTTATTCTATTTTTATACATATATATTAGGAAAATAAAAAATTTTTATATAATATTCTTACAACATATGAAAGTAAAATCTTATTCAATTTACCAGTATACGGATATTCCACATCAGAGAATGAATCACAGGATCTATTGCTAATCTACCGCCAAACAGATATTCAATTCTGTTATGCTTCAGCCACCAGTCTGTTAAGATAACCGAATATAACAGACACTATGGTATTTCAAATTTGTTTTTGTCTTGGTTACAATGCACAGTAAGATATTTGACCCGAACAAACGGAATAAAGACAATTTTTTAAATTTTGCCCAAGATATATATATTTTGCATTTAAGATAGTTGAATAGGTGACAAACAATATGTTACGTTATTCTTTTTTTATTTGTAAGTTCATAAAGCAGAGTTTTTAATACTTATTTAAAATATTATTCATTTATTAGCTATTTTTGAATGCTTTAAGCAAATTGTGTTTTGCATTGTAAACGATTTTTAATTGCGTATGTACAGCACAAAATTAAAAAAAAAAATTTTTCGGCCTCCGGTTCCCAAGATATCTCAAAAATACCCCAACTTTCAGGGCTGTTTTCACCCCTTCAAAGTGGATGGTTGCCGATAAAAAAAAACACGTGTCAAATATTTTTCAAAGAACTATAAGCTCCCATAAGTTTCATCACTATTTATATTTGGTGTGTCTAACTATGAGATCGTGTATTTATACTCAACAATAAAACCACATATCTATCAACAATAACAAGCAATAAGGACGAAGACCGCGGTTATGCTTTAACTGTTTGAGTCCCAAACAGCGCGATCGTGCTGTTGAGATTTTATGTCGAGAAAACCCAGCACATTTTTGGGTTATTTACTGACGCAAGTACATTACACAACTCCTTTTAATGTAAATAGTACATTTTAAAATAGGTAGAATAATACTATAATAATGCAATAATACATTACAAAATAAAAATTTTCATTTCATTGTTATGTCCTCAATCATTTTTATCGAACAAAATTTGAAATATTTATAAATTTAAAAAAAAAATTTAAAAGGCGAGAATCACGTTACCTATCACATACAAGAAGCGCTATTGCTCCGTTTGGGATTCATCGATATCAAATAAACAAAGCGCTATTGCGCCGCTTGGTATTTTTCGACATAAAATAAAACAAGCGCCATCGCGCTGCTTGGGTCTTTTCATACTCATTTAGAGAAAGCGCGGTTGCATTGTTTCGGATTCTTCGACAGTGTTTTTTCAATACCCCCTGGGACTCAAACGGTTAACATAGGGCCCTCCCTATTCTTCCGTACTTTTTGCCCTTCTCCAGGAATCACGAGTGGGTCAAATAAAAACTAGACGCGGAAAAACAAATCCGATGAGCCTTTATGGGTCATCATATATATATATATATATATATATATATATATATATATATCAATAATATATATAATATATAATATAATAATATAATAATATATATAATTTTATAGCTTGTACATTTGAAAAATTCGTCATTTTAATTATCTGTTGCTTACTATTTATTTCATAATAGTGTCACGTTTGGGACAATGGAAAGTCTGTTATCATTTTTATATATATATATATTATTAATATTATTATATAATTTATTATAATTTATTATTATTATATAATATATATTATATTATATAATATAATTATTATATTATATAATATATTATAAATATATAATATATTATAAATATATATATTATTGCATATTGAATCATTATAGTTCAAATACATAATATAAATAATTATAAGTAGACTACGGATTTTTATGTAAATTTATATTTTTAGAAGTTTAAAGAAAAGAAAGGAGCTAAAATAGAAATTTCTTGAGTACTTCAAATACTATAATGACTACTTTAGTCTAAATATTTTGCAGCTTTTTGAATTTAAATGCTACATCAATGTATAATTATCCGCCGTCTAATTGTAATCTATTTTTTAAAATAGTGAACTTACATATATTATGCTTATTGTATGTATCATATAAAATATAATAGGCAATATCACGGCTGAATCCGAGGAAAATCCTAGTCCCAGTGTTTCCAGCAAAGCTATGAATACTATGTATCTACTGAAGGTGTCATATATGTTTACTTAATACTTTTGCATTTTGAATTTAGAGAAAAAGAACATTTTTTTAGTAATATTCATTACAGAACTATGATGTAAATATCTATGTCTTATTTCTGTGTCGTCGCATTTGTGCATCCGTTTTGGGCAGTTTTAGGTGAAATGCTTGCTGACAACTAGAGATGTGATTGTCCATAGTTCGAAGCTGTAAGACGCTTTTGCTAAGGTCAACTGGAGAGATGTTGTGTTCCATTAGGACAACGCCAGGCCACACATGTCTATAGTGACTTACCAGAAACTCCGAGAGCTTGGTTGAGAAGTTTTGTTGCATCCATCATATAGTCCGGATCTGGCACCAAGCGATTACCATGTTTTTCTTGCATTGCAAAACTTTCTTAGTGATAAGAAATTGGCATCAAGAGAAGATTGTGAAAATCGATTACTAGAGATTTTTGTCGATAGGAACCAAGACTTCTATGAGAGAGGCATTATGAAGCTACCTTTAAAATGGCAACAAATTATAGAACGAAACAAAAAATAGTTTTATAGACATTATGAACTTTCACGTCTTAAGAAATCATTATTAAACTAAAAAATCTAATCATATAAAGAAGATGGATATACAAACACTGTTTAAAAAACTTAAATTATATTATATATTAAGTACATGAGT
This sequence comes from Agapostemon virescens, assembly GCA_028453745.1. Classification (NCBI taxonomy): domain Eukaryota; kingdom Metazoa; phylum Arthropoda; class Insecta; order Hymenoptera; family Halictidae; genus Agapostemon; species Agapostemon virescens. The sequence goes on from CM052098.1 coordinate 13,007,444, forward strand.
TACTCTGTTCAATAAATTGCATCTTTTAATTCTTCCACATTATAACCCCATTATGCACATAGTCCAATAATCTGGAATATTTAATAATCCAACACTGCCAAAGTCTCCAACATGTTGAATTATTGGATTTCTACTGTATAATAATTGATACATACTGAAATTACAGTTCGGTGTGTCTCTTAGTTGTAATTAGAGACTTGTCTGCTTCTGCAAACCATTCGGTGTAAACCATTTCTGGTTCAATCATCCAAAACTTGTGAAAAGATATAGGTTCTTGAGAAGCGAGATAGGCAGTTGCATAATCAGATGGACGTGCCTGAAACAAACATCCTGTTAATCAAGCTTATATCCAGTATATTTTGCAGAATATTTGTATTCTACTTTGCAAGCAAATGGTGGTCGTTTTGATACCAACATCTGCTTCGAGCAGAATTAGCAGTTAAATACCGAGCTAAATGCAAAAACAAATGGCTCGGTATTTTGCAGCAAAGTTTGCATCATGCACAAATCAATGCCAAACGTTGGTGTGAAAAAGGCAGGTTAGTCGCACTAAGAGTGGACATAATCTTGCTCTAAGAGTAAACATTGAGGAAAAAACACAATTTTATTTAAGCTTTTAAATTATATAATTATAAGTTTTAAGATATTTTTGGGTTCTCGCACGCCTCTATATAGTAATATTAATATATATTTCATACTTGATGGAACAACGGTGAATGAACAGGTTCTACTCCGATTCGTGCCAGACATGCACCAAACAGATGCATGTCATCTGGAGTTGTAGGAGATGGACACTCACACGTGTTTGGTTGTACCATCGCATGAACTAGAGGCTTGGATAAAACAAGCCCAGCACCACCTGTTAAGTAGTTATACCCGTAATATTTGTCCCATGAACGAAAACCATATCTTTCTCCAATTGCAAGTGGTATGGAAGGATTGAAGCACGTTAAAAAACGCATCAAACGTGCTACACTAATGTGAAACAAATAATATAACGTTAAAGTTTACTCGTTTGAAGTACTAACAGAAATATACAGGGTGAGACTAACTTTTCTGCTACTATCATACTTTCGGAGTTATTATAGATGGCAATAGTTACTCCCTCACCCTGTATATTTACAAAAAGAAAGTGATTTACCTAAATATTGTATCATCATCGCTGATTACAAGCCAATTAAGATTATTTTTCTGTAACATTTTATCTGCTTCTATTAAAATATTATAAGTCTTGTCACAGTGTCCATGCGTTGTGTTTGGCACAACAAAAGCCTCCGGTAAATGTTTATCTACAACGAACAAAGGCGTATTACCTGTCCAATGATCAGTCAAGTTATATTCAATAAATGTATTGTATAACTGATCATACCAGCTGCATCACTGAAGTAACCAATATTTTCAACATGTTTTGCCCATAATTTCTTAATCACAGCAATTCTTTCAACATGATACTTTGAACATGTTTTAACAGCAAAAAATGCGTTCTTGGAAGACACAGATGAGTCCTTTATTAATTTAAAGATCTATTAGTATAGGATAAAATGATGGAAGTATATAATACTTATTACTAGAGGTGTACAAGAATCCGATAGTCGGAACGGTTTGGGAAAGCATCGGATCGAGACGAGTCAGGTTCTCAAAAATTTTGGTACAATCGAGAACCCGACCATGCTCGGAAATCCTTAATACTCTGGAGAATCTCAATATATTCGAGAATTCTGAAATTTTCGAGTTCTTGCACACTTTTGGATATTGCACAATACATAAATATACAGTAGAAATCCATGATGCGATAAAAATCATGATTAATTCTGTAGACAAACTATAAAATGGACACTTAAATATCGTATGTTATACGATAAAAACCTATCTTTTTTACGAAATGATTACAGTTTAAATGTAGTAAATCTTTCGAGAATCGGGTGTTTATTATTCCAATACTTCTTGGATCTACTTTATGTAAGTTTTAAACGAAATAAGAAATATATAAAATACTTATCATGTGTCTTCGTTGAAGTCCATTATTGCTATAGAAACATGGCAAACAATAATGATTACTTTAACTAGTTAAAGTGGAGACCCATTAAAATAAAACTGGGTAAGAGAGAGTTTTACTGTATTTTTATCACATTATATGGAGACAATAGCAATCTTTTAATATTATAAGAAATTCTACTGTATATTGAATGTATTAGCCCCTAATTTTATACTATAAAAAGACAAACTATATATAATACATACTGCGTGACCAAATTGCTGTTTACCTCATCATTTAAGCATGCATTGTTGACTATGCTACATATGATGTCAAATGAAGTCATAAAGTAGCAAAATTCTCATACAAAGCTATCAACTTACACAAGGATGGAAAAATCTTGGATAAGTGGCACAATCAGAACTAGATACAATACACATGTCAGATACATGTGTCAGTGGGGTTCCTTTTTCGCCTTGGTTAACAAACAATGCAAATTCATAGGATGCATCAATTGAAAAGTCATCCTTGGGTCCTTCCTTGGCAATAAGTTTTTTTACTAGACTGGATAAAAAAAATTCAATATCTACATATTAATCAATCAAATTTATGAAACCATAGATTCACAATTAAACATTTTGATCAAATACCTGTTCATCAAAGTTGATGTTATTGCAAAACCTGAAGCTATGTGTGGATATTTAAGTCTTTTATTGTGCCCAGCAAAATGATGTATAATTGTTGGTTCATGATCATATAATGCGTGACCAATCCATAAATCCTATAATCAAAATTTTATAAAATAATAATACATACATACAACTTATTTTTTATAAGAGAATACCATACCTTATGTATATTATATCTAGAAAAAACATTCAGTAATTTACTTAATCTAATTACAGTACTTTCCAAACAAACAAAAAACCATTTGGATGTACGATGCGTAATTAGTACATGTTCCAACAGCGGTATTATTGTCCATGATCCATTAATGTTCAACTCGTGGGATAAAACAATTTTAGGAGGATCCTAATACAATCAAAAGATCATAACTTCTAATATACTATCTAATATACTAATTGTAATAAGTAGACTGCTGATTTTATGCATTTATGACAAAAAAGAACAAGTCAAACACAGAACTAAAAAAACATTATAAGAATTTAGAGACATTTAGAAACATTTTCCACTTTTTAAGAAAATTGAAAGAAAAAGAACATTTTCATTTAACTTCACCTTTTTATAATTCACTTTCACAAATTTTATTTTGCATAAAGACCTGCAATCTAGTAATAAAGTAATAGCTTATGCATACCTGATCGAGAGTATTAGCTTGTTCAATAATACTTTTCTTCAAAAGTTCAGCATGTGCAATATGATAACCTTCCTTTTGACTTAAGACAATAATAGTTGTATCGCTAGGGACTATAAAGAGAAATAAATTGTTTATAACTATACTTAAAAAATATTTAAATAACATATTATAATATATCTTACCTAAATTGCTTGTGTCACTTGTACCAAGGAATAGAAGAAAAAGTAATGACTGTAGAATATGTATAAAAGACATTATTTCCTAAACAAATACAAATTAATTTATGCACGTAGTTCTAAAATTTCTAATTAAAATTTAAAATATTAACAAATAATAAATATTGAAATATAAGTATATATATATATATACATACCATAATAAAAAAGTTTCCTTTAATTCCATATATTTACCTATTAATTTTTTCAACAAGATTTTAACGATATTAGAAACAACATTGGTAAATAAAATATTTTCTGTTACTTTTTCGTTTGAATATGATTACCCACCCTATATTACATGTGCAGAGACGTTTATATAGTGTGATGACGTCACGGAGTTTGAAGCTACATTCACAGGATTCAATACACGCACGCGCAATATAAATTATTTTGAAAAATATGTAATATGCGATCACGTGAATTTGGATTTAATAAAAAAAAATATAAACACAAAGGATTCTTCTATGGTATAAAGGTTTTAGCCTGAAATCTGCTTTAAAAGGGAAGGGATAGATATACATAATTTCTCAAAATATCATTATGTGTAAAGAAACACACCATTTTCTTCATATAGATACTGAAACATTATTTTTTCAATTTAAATGAAAATTATTATAATAGATCAAATTTTCTGAATTAGAATAGAAACACAATTTAGTTAAAAAAGTAGTTCTTAAGATAAAAATATATAAGTACAGTACATTTCCATAACAATCAACAAAAATTGCAAAATTATAAGTCTGAATTTAATAAACAAATTAAATAGCAACAAAGTATTTCATATTATATATATCACTTTATATGTTTTTCATATCGTATATATATATATTTCATTATATATTACTTTTAACAAAATCCTTAATCTAACTTACACGGGTTACTGTTAGTAATCTCAAGATGTTTTTAGATGTTATTAATCAAAAAACCAAATCGCAATTGTTTCAATTAATTTTCGCATTATAATATTATAAAATTATTTCTCAAGCTTCCTCTTATTCAGTATTTATTTTAAAATATTAAATATTCATTTTACAATTTTTTTTTAAATTCATATACATACATACATACATACATTCGAAAATGATAATATTTAAAAATAGACATAAAGATCAAGTGGTTCAGAAGACTATAATCTTTGCTTCATTTTTCCTCTTTTACGTAAAAGAAAGAGAAGGGATTTTAAGATCGTTAACATGTTTATACATAATACTGTGTGTTTAATATGTACAAATGTGATCTTGATTGCTCTTATATTATACAAAAATTAGACCTATGACTTGAATAAATTCAAATTATATAGAATAGAAATACTATATAATTAAGACTACTTTACTTATAAAGTGAAATCACATTATATCGAAGTAATATGAATATATTCACTGACAACAGTAATTATTCAATGACATTACAAAAGCAAAGTTCATTTACAATATAGAATACTAAATGTATAACATTATGAATACATTTGATCACTAAAACTACAAAAGTTATGATGATAGGTATTTCCTGCCATACAATTGTGCCTTTTTCTCAAATCCAATAGATTTAATTGGTGTGTTTAGTTTGTAGAATGGGTTCATAGAATACTAGAAGGAAGGAACAGACATATCTATAATTATTGTCACGAGTAACGAGTATTAATAATAACTTATAGTCGGTGTAAAAAGTATTTGTACTTTAAAAACCCTTTAATAATAACTATATTAAAATTGGATCAAATTATTTGAGTTTTTCTTAGATATTAGAAGGATTAACTCTCTAGGTAAAGCTTAAATAATTGTTTTTAAAAATTGCTATTAGTTGCAATTGCAAAGAACAAAGGTACAAGTCACAATTTTTATGGTTTTTTATTTGTGTCTGTAATGAAAATTTAAAAGGTGCTCTTTGTAGACAAATACGTAATATGTATGTACAAAGTTTCACTGAAATCTATCAAGGTTACTACGAAACATAATTGAATAGAAATAGCAAAAATTGTAAGAAACAGCAAATTAAATGCATTATAAACCCTAAATTCTAAGATTTTTACATCTTATAATTCCTATACTTCTTTTATGTGTTAACCAATATAAATGAAACTGTGTACAAAAATACAATTTATTTAGATTAACAAAAGGCATGTTTTACATGTTCATTCTAGGCACGGATGAAATACTTAAAAATGTTCACCTTTACTTTTTTCTTTGTAATAGCATCCAATTCAAAGAACAAATATTTAGGTACTAGCTAATAAACTAATCCTTCCAACATTTCAAAAAGATTCAAGCTATTTGGTCCACAAGTAAACAAGTTACTTGTTTTTAAAAGGTGTATGAATACTTTTTATACTGATTGTATATACAATATTATAATAATTTAGACTGTTAAAGAGATATTACAAGATTAATATCAAATGCATTTTCTTACTTTTATATATGTTTCATACATTTCATTAAAGAAATTTTTTATACCATCTTCATTTTTGCTATCATGTACCATAATGAATCTAATGTGAGTTGCTGTAACAAAAGCACTCACAAACCATTGATTGAATTTATCCACAATTTTCAAATGCATACTTGTTGTTTTCCATGTATGCTCATCTACAAGATCTAACGCAGAATGTGCAATGAATTGATTTAAATGCGAGTAATCTTCCTTCTATTAAAAATGAAAAGATAATTAGTTCATGTGAAACAGTAATATGTAGATATGAACATACTAATGATATATTAATGAAATTCTTACAGGACTAACTAAATATATTCATAAAATACTTAAATATAACCTGTGTATATAACGAACCTTCGCATCTTTTCCAGAATTGTTGAATTCTATTTCAAATAAAGGGTTATCTGCATGACCAACAATTACAAAATAATAATATGCTGTCATTGCAATATCTTTATTAAATATTATGTCAATGATAAATATTTTTCTACGCGCACTGACGTTATTACATAGACAGCTTTTTTCTTGTCCAATTCGTTATTGGTGAATAATCATAATAATATCTTCAACTTTCATAAGCACGTATTAAGTACTGTATACAAACGTCAAAATGTCATCTTATATACTGAAAGAAACAAAACACAGTTTTAAACTCACCGAATTCCAATTATTGACGAATTTTAAATATATACTATAGATATGTTCAGTATAATTGATGCCAATAAATTATTGATTTCAATAAAAAAATGTTGAATAAACAAAACAGCATTAACTATAAATCAAAATGTAGTAGTAACAAGTATTTAATAAATATCATAAAATATAAACATAGTTCCACAAGTTATACACAACAAATAAGCTATAGAAGCCATTATACGAAAACAGCAGACGACAGAATAAGATGACAAATTTAAATAAATCTGAAGTTTTTACGATTACTTAAAATTTACATAGTTATGTGTGACGTTTTTGAATACAATAAGCATATATCTTCTCTGCAATTTGATGTATTATTAGAGAAAAATGATTTGTGGCATATATTCTCGTTGTTTTAAATATACGGTTCAGTTTCCCAAAGACCATTTTATTCTGCGATCGTTATCATTAAACTCATTTGCGTTTTGCCATGTCTGCGAATATTTGCTCGTCTACATAAGTAAATTAAGTTTACGTCAGAAATATTAGTAGTTATAACCAGATCACAAATGTTATACGTAAACAAACATATGTCACACTCTATTCTGCAACAAAGTATTCCTTTTTGATTTAGCCAACCGAAAAATTACTTTCGACGTGTCATAAGTAAAATCGTTACGAATACCGATTAAAAATAGGTAAGAATATTTAAGAAAGTGCTATTAATATTTCAAATTACATTTGTATGACAATTTGTATTAACATTTTATAGTGTAAATGATGAGAAGTTTTTTATATTTTTTTTTGTATAAGAAGGTAAATTATAGTTGCTTTGAAAATTATATTTCCAAATAAGTTTTGCCAACAAGTGTATATATCTTTGTTTCTATAGTATTCAAATTTTATGAATGACCTTACATTGTATATATTCATTGATTCTGTTGATGTGTATCGTAGTATACCATGTTGCACTACTGCAACAGTTGTGTAATATACAATTAATTTCTCAGCGTCCTTATTACTGATTAAATTATATGATTTCTTTACAGTTTTACAAGATTGAGCACATAGGATTGAGATTCGAAAGAGTCTATATAATATAAAGTGCTGGTTTTTATGTGCTTAATACTAAAAGTAGCAGAAAGCGATATGTTCATTTATTCAAGGAAATCATCGTATGTGGAATGGTCTAGACAATTTTGGATTTGCAGTTGTATATGCAAAAATTTTCAGGTATTGTACAGACATGCTATTTTAATAGATAAGTTACAAAGTTATAGTGAAAGACAAAATGGATAAAACACTTCATTTTTATATTTCGTATAATGAAGATTGTATATCCTACATATCGTATATCTCCTTTAAAATAAGCACACCAAGTAATAAGTTTATACATTACAAAACAAGGAAATTATAGAACAGGTTGTTAACATGAACTGATTTCAGTGAAGTGTAATTATAGAATTATAGAATTATAGAATATTCAATATATGTTTGATTCTTCCGATTCTTTAAAGTAGAGACCAAGGACAAGGATAAAATAGATCATTAAAAACGAAGTAAAATCAATTATATTTTATTATTATAATTAGAAAATTACAGTATTACAAATATTGTATAATTATTAAATAATAAAAAGTACCCAATTGATATGTTTTGCAATAAGTCAGAATATATTAGATAGACAATTACACATGTAACTTTAAATTTCAGAGAAATTGCAAGATAAATTGCTTAAGACAGAGTTAAAACTATATCTCACTTCAAAATAAAGTCAACATATCAAATAAACGTTAAAGTAACAATCTAATTAACAAAAGAACATATCAAGTTACATACTAGTATCCTGTAATGCTAGTACAGAGGCGTATCTTTCAATTATTGTTTTAGCTAACTTCTAACCATACTTTTATTCATAGATTTGAGTTTATATGAGTTTGTATAAATATCTATTAACAATTAGTAAAGAAAATTGCATAATAAATTAAAATTTTTAAAATATTGTTTAAAAAAATCTAGTCATCTAAAAATTACATAACTTTTCTATTTAAACCATTTTTGTAGCTTTAGTAATGTCCAAGTTATTTAATAAAATATGTTTTTGACTCCCAACTTTGAAAGCTGTTTTCAGCCCTTCATTGTGAACAATGACTGATAAAAAAAATTTGTATTGTGTTACACTAAAATGGGCTTATGTAATTCAAATTATGTACAATATGAAGAAACCTTTTTAAAGTTTGCTTAAGATTTTGCTTACTGTAGAAGAAGATATTTAACTTAAATAGTTCCAATAGTTGAAATTACTATTTCTACGATTTAAGGAAAGCAAGAAAACATTTAAAAATATCATATAAACTTTTATGAAAGTATAGGCTACTACTGAATTATTTTATAGATACTGAATATGCTCGCAGTATAATAGCTGTTCATTCTATTCTTATTACTTCAGTTGTCTATTTCCAAAAGGCAGACCATAGGTCATGTGAAAACTGTTAAATAAATAATTAAATAAGTATAGAAGTTAGTTTGCAAGCAGTAATTCTATTTTTTAACAAGTGTTACTACCGTGTACACTACAAAAACAGTACTATATTGGGTACTCAATATTTTCAGATTCTCGCTTGCCGCTAATTTTAATGAAACAATTTCTATACTTTATAACTTCTTTATTCTATATCATATAAATTGAACCTTTACGTAGTCAACTGGGTCTTCTTCTAAATTCTAAATGTCCATTCCAGTTTGTTGTTTGTTAATATATTGATGTATAGTCTCAAAATAAGAATTTAACGCTAAAAATTGTTGTCTACAGAATCGTTGTGAAAGAAATAGCAAATATCTAAGATGTAGCAAATTTAAATTTCTTTTTCTTCTAATTGTGAAAAACATACAATTGAAGACAAAGTTAAGTGGGCAGGCATGCACGAAATACAAAATAGGTACTACGTGAAGCTTCATCAAATTAATATTACATTTATATATTTAAGTTTTATATTTATTAAATACTCTTATAATACACAGATTATTTAGTGAGTAAGTGAAAATAATATTAACATGTTTGTCTAATCAGAGATTTGAGACTTTCATGGCCCAGCATCGGCATCATACAATTATTATTATTGTTTAGGCTTTCAACTATTTCAACTATTTGTTAGAGAATAATGATAAGTGAAGATATGTTAAATGAAAATTTAGAATAGATGTTATTAAAAATGGATCTCTGTGAAAAGTTTGTTTTTTAACAAGACAGATCTAGAATATAAGGTCAAGAAAAGTAGGACAGTCTTCAAGGATTCAAGTATTAACTTGTTTGAGTGGACAACACAGAGACCTAAATGGAATTACATGGAAAATTTAATAAGAAAAAAAATGGCAAGACTGATTGTTTTAAAAATTTATAGTAAGCATTTAAAAATATTAGTAAAGACTACATTGATAATCTATAATAAACAGTATTGTCTGTAATACAATACAGTCTGTAAAAGACAGTAATTCAAGCAAAAGGCTTGAACAACCGGTAATTTTAATATTCATTTCTTTTATTACATACAGTGTGTTTCACAAACTCTGCTCACTTAAATATCTTGATCATTTCAAACAATATGTAAAAATTTTATTTACAGAAAGTGTAAAATTTAGAAAATTACGTAATATAATATAAGTGGTATTTTTGCAAGGGGAGATGCAGAGAAGATATAGAGGTCAACTTTGATTTTTTAAGTGGAATATCTGATTTTTTATGCTCGATTTTGATAGATTGGCGTATTCTGAGTATAAAAGTATTAAAATGCATTTATCCTAAAACTTACCATTTTTAAGATATTTGACTTTGGTAAGTTTTATGATAAATAGCACCTTAGTGCCTTTATACTCAGAATACGTAAATTTATCAAAATCTATTTAAGAAAAAGACAGAGTTGAATTAAACCCTATAACTTTTGTAACATTTTCTCAGCGCTGTTTGATATAACCAAAATTTAGATTAGATTTAGACTTAAAAGTGTACAGGATTTGTGAGAATCTTGATACAAGATTTATATTTTCTTATGTTTTCACTTATTTTTGTTTCTCAACAAATAGCTAACATTTAATATGGTATTTAATATGATTTCTTTATAAAAAAATATTAATATTAATTTTAATTAGATAATCCATGTACTATAAGGATGTATAATAACTAAAACTTAAGAGATATAGCAAGTCTGGATGTCACTGTTGCTCCTCCCTTTTTTTCGACACACAGCATACGTTATTTTATTCGTTTTCACATGCTGAACACAAAATGTAATTGTCATTTTTGCTATCACGAACACATAGGTACTCTCATTACTCATGTAGTAGTAATAGTAACAGTTTTTCGTAAATACATCGACAAGTATTCGTTTCCGCCATAGATGACAATTACATTTTGTATTCAACATGTGAAAACAAATAAAATAACGTATGTCACATGTCAAAAAGAAGAGGCGGAAAGGGGACAAGGTAACGTTAAAATCCAGCCGTTGTTGTTAACATTATTGTGTATTTATCTGTGGGATTTATATTTTGCTCTCTATATAAAACGTTGCTAGAGTAGCTGAAATTCTTACCGTGTACGTACTGTAGAGAGTATAAGTGAACCAATAACCACAAGCTTTTTATAAATTACTGTTTATTGCCAGGAATATAGAAGAATAACAAGAAATCAACATTATAATTATTTTTATCATAGTTAGAAGTAACTGAAGAAATTTTTTTCAGTGATTAATGTCTCCTCGCTTGGCAATGACAAAGAAAATAGACTCGTTTTTGCGATTTCTGGATAGTCTCGTTCACGATTTCTAGATAATCTGATGAATCTTGTTGCGTTCTGTCTGTCGTCACCTCGGTTTTGTCGTGATTGGTTCAGGGTAGTTTGAGGTGGAGGAATGTAGCGTTTTTTAATTGGTTGTAGAAATGATGGAAGGAGCGTGCTTGAAGGCGTGTGCCTGAAGAAGTATACCTGAAGGAGTGGAAAACAGTCAATGAGGGATTATCGTGATTTATTGCAGGGTTATCTGGTTTTCTTCGTGTCTTCAAGTGCGTCGCTCGTGGTGTCCGTTCGTCGGATTTCGTACATTCTGCCTGCCTTTTTATTTATGCATAAGAAATTTCCGAACGCAGGGTTAGGCACGGACAACCTTCGGTGTTGTCCTCGCAACAGCAGCCTTTTCGGTTATGTTTGCTAATTTACCGAGGACAGGGTGAAGCATGTACAACCTTCCGTGTTATCGTCGCAACACTGTCAATTGCGTTAATTCCTTGAATAGATCGGACATAAATTCTCGTCCTTGTTCGGTTATTGATACAATTTGATTGATATGGATTGATACAATTTCGATATTTGGCCACCAGAAAGAACTGTCTACGAACGTAACCAGTATTGGCAGCTAGGAAAGATAGGTAGGGAACTTACAATATCCAGGTGGACGTGTTTGAACCTCTCGGTGATATTTGGGAAATTTTGTGTGTTTACGTGTCGTGCAATTTTGGGTTTTTTACATGGGGTACATGTTTTCTTTCATATGCCGCAATTATTATTTTATATAAATTTATTTATTGTTCGCCAAACGTAATATTCCGTCACGAGCTTTCTTGTAGCTCTGCTGTTCGGATGTGACAGACCATAAAGAAATGGAAGATCTGTCGTCGTTGCTTCTACAGAACGTACATGTTTATCTGGTCTCCGGAAATACGATTCTGTTGAAAGTTCCTGCTTATCTAAAGATAAAATAATAATCTCGCTTAGTGTGTTTATATGCGTATAGAAGAATCATATCGGGTGATACCATGATTCTTAGAACGAATGTTTCCGTTATAGCTGATACGTATGAGGTCTGGACAAAACTTTTGTTTATTCGGCGAAATCAATCCCAGTTGAGTTTTGTTGTTCTTCCATATTAATAAATCAAGTTTGATAAATATTATAAAGGAGATAGTATATCAAATCTTATTTCCCAATAGATCCCTTTAAGTTGCACGGAAGTGCCGTTTTTCAGCAATTCCGGAAGCTCTTGATCTCATTCTATATTGATTGTTTCTGCAATCCTTTTGATTCGCGATAGCGTATCTGCGAACTGCCCTGTCAAATCAAAGCGACGGAATTACCTCGCGGAACATTTTTTTAGCTTTTGTCTGGAAATGACAATGAGGAGTTGAGGAGTAACTAATATTATGAGGAGTGACTAATATTAACCCTCTATGGGCCCGTGTAACTTTCAGGTCACATTTCAATTTATCGACATAAATTAATTTAATTTATCGACATTTACCAAATAATTATACCTTTTTCATGAGATGGCGCATAAATCTTAATTCTATAACGTGCCAAGACAACCAATATTAATATTTATGACTGTTGCTAGGCTCATCAACCTGAAACAACAGAATAAATGCTGTACAAACTGTCTGCAATAAAAATAAACGAAACCATTTGATCCAATTGATATTATTTGTGGTTTTGTCAGTGATTACCAGACTAAAAATAGTGCACATAATAGCTCTGGGTTCGTATATCGATAGCAACCTATTTGTTTGCATTTCAATTTTCAATTTGTTAGTGTGTTTTTATGATACAGTTTTGTAACTTTGAGGTTACAGTGGGCTATTATGGCAGATTTCGGTACATTTAGGATAAAGCTTGTGCTTTCTCCCGTCTTCAGATTTATACATCGTATACCCAAAATATGAATACAAAATCAGATAGAAATAACAGAGGAATTGGAATCAGACGTATTAGCGGTAATAGATCCGATGATTCCTTATTAGATTCCAAGTCCGATGAAGATGTAATAGTGTTTCCCCGACGACGGATAAATGTCATTGACAGTGACGAAGAATTTAGTACTCAATCCTCGTCAGATGAGGAAGATGCAGGACCACAAAGAATTGTTTGGCAACCACTATCCCAGACGAATAATAATAGTTGTTATCGCCCTTGGAAAGGAGATTGCCCTAATGTCCCCGAAGCACCTCATTCTCCTGTGACCTATTTTCGAAAACTATTTGACAAGGAAATTATAAGCAATATAGTTGACTATACCAATATACAGGGTGTTCCACATAAATGGGAACACCTAAATATCTTTCGTATTTACAGTCCTATCAGAAAACTTCACAGGATAAAGTGACACTATTGCAGGGGGGCAATATAATGGTGAAGAAAAAAATTTTTTATGTCGTGTTTTTTTATGAAATTTCAAGATCACCGATGTTTTTTTAAATGGAATAGTATATTTTTCTTACGATAGCATGATAGACAATAAAAAACTGATTTGAGTGAGTACCACCTTTTTGACCTTGAAATGACCTTGAGCAAGAATAATCATGTTGAAGCGGATGAAATGTGGAAGTTTAAAAGTTACGTGTTTCAGCAAAGATTGCGCGTTGTTTACGTCGGGTTGACCTTTACATATCGTAATAAATATTCGAAATAGTTTTCATAGAAAACAGCAACAAGCAACAACTTTGACTCCCATGTCACCCATATATGTGTGACAGAATTATTTGTCCATGTTTGAAAATAAAGGCTATGGCCGGGTTTGTAGGTGATTTTCGCCCCCGACGGTATTTTGATCGAGCTTGGAATATGTCATAGCCTACCCAAAAAGACCCCCGTATGCCAAGTTTCAGCCCCATATCTCATCTGTAAGGGTAGTTATTGAGAAAAATAAAAAAACGCTTTCTTGGCCTATTTTCCCAATTTATTAACTAACTAATTAATTAAAA
>CM052098.1:13039221-13066535 GCA_028453745.1 Agapostemon virescens
AATGACCTTCAACCCAGAAAAATGGTATAAATAAAATTCAACGTGTAAGATTCATTTGATGTATTTCTGTTACGCAAACTGTTGAAAAATATTCCCTTGAGCTGCTATACATTCATTCAGCCGTGAAGTTACAGAACGTACTGCTGTGTAATTCATTTCTGAGGAAATCGACGCACAAATCTGGACGATTCTTTCTTTCATGTCGTCTATAGTCGTTGGTGGTTCACTATAAACATCGTCTTTCAGTTTTCCCCATAGATAAAAATCAAGGGGTGTAAGGTCTGGTGAGCGAGCTGGCCATAATACGGGTCCGTTACGTCCAATCCAACGATTTGGAAACTTGTTATTTAAGAATTGTGTTACGACACGGGAAGAATGGGCCGGACATCCGTCATGTTGATACCACATATTTTCACGAATGTTCAAGGGTGTATTTTCCAGGAGAATTGGTAACGATTCTCGTAAAAATGCAATGTATTTTTCTGCATTTAATGTTCCGGTAATAAAGTGAGGCCCAATTATTTGGTTATCTAAAATTCCGCACCAAACATTGACGGACCATGGTCTTTGTTTGTCGACTGTCCGTAACCACCGCGGATTTTCAGATGCCAATAATGCAGGTTTTTTAAATTTATTTGCCCGTGATTTGTAAACGAAGCTTCATCGGTAAATAATACTTGATTAAAAAATGCTCTATCGTTTATCAATTGTCTCAATCCCCACTGGCAAAAGTTTACACGATTTACAAAGTCTCTACCACGAAGTTCTTGATGAATTGATAGGTGAAAGGGGTGAAATTTGTGTTCCTGGAGTATTTGCACTACACATTTTTGACTAATGCCACTTCCTCGTGCTATTTACCTCGTACTAGCATGAGGGTTTGTATTCACTGCTGCCAGAACATTAATTGTGTTTGCTTCATTCCTTACAGTCCTCACCTTTGTACGTTTTTTATTTTCGACACTACCAGTTTCACAGAGTTTATTTATCAAATTGGAGTAAACGGAAACTGAAGGACAATTACGATTAGGAAATCGGTCTTTGTACAACTGCACGGCTTCTCTTAAACACTGCCCACTTTCTCGATAAATGAAAATCATATCAATCTTATCTTCCTTCGAGTAACGCATTGTGAAACGTTCATCGATAAACTGATCGAGAAATCTTAGAAACTATGCAAATCTGATAGCACGAAGGTCTTCTGAGTAATTAGGTGATAGGCGTAATTAGCTGAGTTATAGGTGAAGGTATATCATAAATGTCTTCCTGTCAACACCGAATCTGTTATTATGTTGTGTATTGAGATACATTTGAATGTATAGCGGCTCAAGGGAATATTTTTGAACATTTTGCGTAACAGAAATATATCAAATGAATCTTATACGTTGAATTTTATTTATACCATTTTTCTGGGTTGAAGGTCATATTGTGTTACATGCATGAATTCGTTATTTTGTCAGCTACAACATTACGTTAACGAAAATATATCATTCCATTTAAAAAAACATCGATAACCTTGAAATCTCATAAAAATGACCTTGACATTTTTTTTCCCCTTACACCGTTATATGTGGCCCTTCAAACAGTGTAACTTTGTCCTACGAAGTTTTTTTGTACAACGAAAAGTAACGGAGATATTTAGGTGTCCTGCTTTATCGAATTCACCCTGTATAACATTGTTATACAGGGAGGGGCATTTTAAACAGGTCACCTGAATAACTCGCTTGTTTTTGAAGATAGGAAAAAATGCATTAAACCAAACTTACTTGGTATCGAGGGACTCATAATCTGGTATTACCAATTTTTCTGTAGGTGGAGGCGTCAAGGAGATATGAAGGTCAACTCTGTTTTTTTAAATGGAACAGTATATTTTTTTACTTTCATTCTGATAGAGTGTTTCAAACTAACTAAACTAACTAAATAACAAATACACCTGCTATCTTCCGATTATCGCTTGCTATTGCTGGAAAATTTCGAAAAAGTGCAAAATTGGTTGGACGAATGGTTTCTGTCGAAAGATGCGTCGTTTTGACGAAATCTGACAAAATTGTGTAGCTAGCGAGAGAAGATATTTTGAACTCGAATGATTGTATTTCTATTGAAATTTTCTGTTTTCAATTGATCGACAAAAATCCGGAAACTTAATTGCGCACCTGGTATATAGTTCTACTATAATTTGTTTTTTTTTTTTTCAATTAACTTGTCGCGTTTTAAACGCGTGTAACAGGCTGGACCTCAAACAGAGGTAAAATTTCACGGTGAAGATGAAGATTTTCATAAAGGTGAAGATGAAATTGCACAAGACCTTGCAAAGAAAGTACGTGTTCTTTGTTGGGTGATGACAGGTCCAAAGAATCATCAAAGCAAAGCCCAACACGTGAAAGCAACATGGGGCAAACGATGTAACATTCTCTTATTTATGAGTTCTATGGAAGGTAAATCATATGTTTGCATTATTTTCAACATTGAATCGGATGGAAATACATTGAAATCGTTGTTAAACACTTTTACCGTTTAGATGAAAAGTTACCCGCAGTTGTTCTACCAGTAAAAGAAGGAAGAGATAATCTGTGGGCGAAAACCAAAGAAGCGTTTAAGTATGCTTATGAAAAGTACAAAGACGAAGTAGATTGGTTTATGAAGGCTGATGACGACACGTTAGTATACTTAATTATAATTCTATTACAACTTAAAGTATTCTCTCCGTAACTGTTGGAAATATCTTTCCCGTAATTGTCAACATTTGTATCCCCACCATGTGGAAGATAACCTTTTAATTCAGTCGAGGGTTACACATGTTCGATGAACGAAACAAAAGATTGCAACTTCTTTAATTTTTCTGATTTTGTTTCTAGTTTGTCTCGATTGTTTCGTTGCACTGACTCTATATACGTTTAACACTTTAACTGCCGAACTGGCAACGTGAAAAATTTCACAACAGCAAAGTAATTTATTTAATAAAGCAACAATGTCAAAATTTAAAATGTATGACGAATGGTCACTTTCAACCATCTTGTAATCTCCAGACATCAACTAAATTGAGTGCAACGAATACATTAATATAAAAATATACTTTTAAACGTGGACAAATAATTCTGTCACCCACATGTGGGTGACATGGCAGTCAAAGTGTTAAATTACGATTACAAGTACTCATGTAATAAGCGGTTAAAGTTTAGGGTGTAAAAGCGAATGGCGAATGGGAAAGGAAGAGATGCAGATATTTGAAGTTTCGGACCCTTAAATTTTTAACACTAGATTTACGGATGTTGATTATCTATACCTATTTCTACTGAGGCGAGCCAATTTGACTCGTACAAGAAAATTCAAGTTTTATTGCAAAGAAAATAGTTCCAAATCAATTTAAATGAAAAGATTTATTATTAAATATCAAAATTGTAGCTATTAATCGTACGCGCAACACTTCAATTTTTATTAACTTCTTAAATACAAACATTGTAATGTAACAATTGTTTTAAACAATAGTCTGACAATTTTTAGTGTCTCCTCAGAGGAGCCATTGGAGTAGTAAGATTTAATTCTTCATAGTCGAAGCAATTTGAATTCCAAAATTAAGATATTTCTTCCAACATTAAACATTTTTATTCTATGCAGATCTTTTTACATTATGCATTTGACGTTAAACCGGTTTTTTCATTCGACAGTTGAATTTTTAGCAATTTATAGATTACAAACGAATTTGGTTTGGAATTTGGAATTTCAAAATTATTTTTGTATATCATTTAGTAAATCAATGCTGCTAGTTGCTCCAGAAAAGTCAAGTCGTTTGGTTCAATTTTGAAAAAGTTATTTAGGTTTAAAGAGTGTCCGAATACTTTCGTACGCTATCAGTCCGTAACTGAGTATACCACCAGTTACACGACACCTTGTATATATTCTGATTGAATGTTTATACCTTACAGATACGTAGTAGTAGAAAATTTGCGGTACATGTTGTCGTCTTACAATCCAAGTTCACCCATGTACTTTGGCTGTCGATTTAAGCCGTTCGTTAAACAAGGATACATGAGCGGCGGTGCAGGGTATGTACTTAGCAAGGAGGCTGTACGTAAATTCGTAGAAGATGGTTTGCCCGATAAAACTAAATGTCGCGAGGACAATGCCGGTGCCGAAGACGTGGAAATGGGAAAATGCCTAGAAAAGGTCGGCGTCAAAGCGATGGATACTCGAGATTCACATGGTCGCGGTAGATTTTTCCCGTTCGTCCCCGAACACCACTTAATACCGAACCATGTAGATAAAAATTTTTGGTATTGGAAGTATATTTACTACGACGTGAAAGATGGTCTCAATTGTTGTTCCGATAGCGCGATATCGTTTCATTACGTATCACCTAATATGATGTATGTTCTAGAGTACCTAATTTATCACTTAAGGCCATACGGTATTACTCACGTTGTGGAGAAACTTACGGCGGATCAGACGATCACCGTATCAACGGAGTACTAGTCTTTACGATATTTTAATTTAGACACATCGTTTTTCTTTGTGTTAGAGTACTATAAGTATTTTTAAACGCAAGTCTTGACACTATTCTTCTGTGCTCAACCTCGTTATCAAATGTAAGCACCAACACTCATTTAGTATTCTTGTATTTAAGTATATACAACGCTAGTCCATTCAGGCCAACGAATTTAATTATGAACTTATTCACTGAAAGATAAAGTGTGTGATATCTAATATAATTATGTAATATACATATAAAGGATGCTTAAAAAACAAAAACGAAATTAGAAGAATTATGCGTACGCACACATACAAATCAAAAACTCATTTACCATTTTATAAAGCTTAAATATTGTTTAAAGATATTGATATTTGAAAAGTCGTTAATCGATTTTTGACATGGGCTGTTTAACCCCGAGTCAGCTAGCCGATAGACCACATGTATGTACGCTCAAACGTTGTGAACAAGTAGAGAAGGCAATGTCCTTAATTAAGACCTTTCTCTTGGACATTTCGTTGCAGCAACTTGGGCCTAAAACAAGAGTCGCAAGTTGATCGTCTGCAGTATTGATGACTTATTTTTTTAAACTTAACATTTCTGACATTTCATAAGGATTCAAACAGATAATTATTACAGAGGCAACAAAAGAGCCTCTGTTAGAGATTTCCTTTTTTGAGTTCATGTTTCAAGTTACAAAATAATATCGAGTAATATCGCCGGCATCTAATATATATCTAAATCGCTGACTGTCCGTCGCTGGAGCGATTCACGTTCACAGACGGACTACTCGGTATACAGTAAGTCAGATTCAGAATCCGATCAGTGTTCGATTAAGTGCTTAGGGTATCAAGAGAAGGGAGTACTATTGAAATGTTTTGAGTTTTACATATTTTACATAGTAATAATTAGACTGCGAATTTTGTATGCATAATATAAAAAAATTTCTACCTCGATTAGAACAAACTGTAGAACAATAAAGATTGATCTTCTTTTCTAATAAGATCAATAGAGTGGAGATAGCGTAACAGTGACAAACTGTTTTAATGTTTTCCCTTTATCGTACTCCTTTTATTAATTTTTCTTATAAATGCATAAAATCCGCAGGCTAGTTATAATAATGCTAAGTGTTTATGCGGTAATTGTGAGAGTGGAACAATGAGAACTAGTAGCGAGCGAGGAAACTTTTGTTAAAAATACTTTTTAGTGAAATTATACAGATTTACCTGTATAAACCAAACACTTGCGTTTGAATGATTCTGTGTGAGGGTGTCTCGAAATCTTTTAAGTGTTTAGGGCCTCAGAAGGTTTTAATCCAGTATTGAACCCGATTAATGATCTCGGTTTAAGGTCATTCCATTTGTATGTACGTCAGCAACATGTATGGTTCTTCTGGTCTCATTCTTTTATGACACACTGTACACTTTTACACACATGTACAGAGTGTATCCGTTATGTTTTGTCACCATTTATAAGGCATTTTCGGTAATGCAATTAAAAGATGTTTTGGATAAAATTTGATCAGTACTTGGTAGGCTACATGATCGCATATTCTTAAAATTAAAAAAATTTATCATGAAACATGGTTCGCAATTCAAACGTCTGATGCAACATGATTTATGTTGTAAGAAATAATTTTTCAGTAAAATTGCTCAGAATTATTTGTTGAAGGACATTTCCAAGTCGTAGTATAATAAACTGTTGAATTGGTCTAGATGTTAGCAACAATCTTGTGATCTCAAAGCAGATAGTGCCATTTAAAGAAAAACATGTCAACCTTGATTTTTTCACATAGAATGCAGTTTTTAAGTTTAACCCTTCGCACTCGAAGAAATTTTAATTCCTAGTTCGAGACATCTTTCTGTCATAGAATAACTCCATTGCACGTGGATCATTTCCTTTCGTACATATCAAATTTGTTACTGTTAATCGTACAGCAATACTACAATCTTTACTAACTTTTTAATTACAAACATTTCTAATGTACAAATTGTTTTGATTAACCTCTTAGGTACGGCTGAATTTCGCGCAGCACTGTTTTCTGTATGGCAGAGTTTGGCGCGGATTACGTGTAAACAACGCAACATTGCAATGTGTGAGAGATAATGTTGTTCCCTACACTAGCACATTGGAATGAAGTTTTTCTTAAGGATATGATCACTTTAACTTTAATAATTTGCTTTAATAAGTAATAATATCAATTGTGGTGTAAATGGCAAAAGCCATTATAATAATGGTGTATCATAATATAAGATGACATCCGCGGAAGCCACTATAGTCGTGCATCGTACCTAAGAGGTTAATAGTCTGACAATTTTCAGTATCGCCTTATAGGAGCCATTGGAGTGCTAAGGGTTAAGAATGCGCGAACATTGTCGTATATCTGATAAAGGATTAATAATAGCCGTTGTAGGGTTTAAGATAAACAAAACATCAGTTTATTCATAAAACTCTTCGATATAACTCCCGGTGACAAGTGAAGGAAATGCGTAGCAGAATATAACTCGTCGAATGTCTGACAATTGTGTTAGACGGAAATTCGAATGCGTGTGTTCTTAGCTTTACCGAGGTAAAAATCTGTATCTCTTGTTTTGGACATTTTTTTGAGCTTAAGTAGCAGTCTCTTAAGCGTAGAGGGAGCATAGGTGATGACAATGGTGTGCGACGCTGATAACGCTGACTCTAGTATGATCAAGAGTGGTCGAGGTTCGCTGTCGAAAACATCTTACTCTCTATTTAACGATAGAATAAATAATTGGTCACTCAACAACACGTATCCTACTAAGTATCAGAAAAAATTTGATCTAAAACATTTTTTAATCACACTACCGAAAACGCTTTAAAAATCGTGACAAAACTTAACGGGTACACCCTGTACATATACATATATGGGGCTCCAGAGACTTACGTAGTAATTGGTTCCAGAATAAGTGACGTAAGTCGAAAGAGGCAAAGATAAATATAGGTATATGTATTTATCAGATGAATAAGTTAATTTTCTTTGAAATGTATAACATTGATAGAAGGGATCACATTTAATGTTTATATATTTATAATTAACAGATGCGAACAATTGAACACGCGAAGCGTGAAATATTTGTTAACCATAATTCACTGCGGCGTTGCGTAAAGAGGACGTAAACCAAGAAGATGCAACTCTGGGCCCCACATAAATACTTATATGTGTATATACAAGATGTTGTGCTACAGATAGGTGATTCTACATACAAAAATAAGATTCTTCTTTCTTGTGCGCACCCGGATCTGTATACAGTAGCTCACCAAAACATTCGGACACTCTTTAAATCTAAATGACATTTTAAAATTTCAACCAAACAACTTCACTTTTTCACGAGTTTGAATTAGATGCGTTGATTTACTAAATGATATGTGAAAAGGATTTTGAAAAAGTTGCAATTGCTAGGAATTACATGACAAATAAAAAAGGAACTTTTTAAATATGTTTTATTTGGGCTATACATCTTGTAGATCTTTGATAGTTATACATTAGATATATATAGTTATACATTTTCAGCATATGTATAACTAACACAGGTCTGCTATATCTGCTATATCCGTATATTTAAAATTTTCATTACAAGTTGAAACAGAAATGTTATAAAAAATGTCGTTTTTATTTTTAATGTAATTTCTACCAATTAGAGAATTATTTTGAAATTATTTTTGCATATAATTTGGTAAATCAATGCTTCTAGTTGCTTCAGAAAAGACAGGTCGTTCGGTTAAATTTTGAAACAGTTATTTGGATTTATGAAATGTCCGAATACTTTTATGAGCCACTGTAGTTATATTTGTCTTTCTCGAGCATGCGTTCGAACACCATATATCCTGATATTCTAGGCATACACGGACATTGCAACCTGTTCTCCCTGTTTGCTCTGTGTCCTGGATATTGTTGCTGAAATCTTGGTAACCGTTGAATCTTCGGCTTCGGGTAGTAAGATGGCATTCTTGCTGAATATCAACCTGCACAATGTGTCACTCAGCATCGCGGAGAAATAGTCCAGAGCTTTTCTCACATTATGCGTGAAATTTTTAATTAATTCTCCTGAATCTATTGCAATACGTATGAATTCAGAAGCCACATAATCGATACTAGGCAGAGTTTTATCGTCTAAGTACTTGACAGTTAGAAGACACCCGATACCCTCCAGAATCAGTTACTTATTACAGAATACTTACTTTGGAGATGTGATTCGAGGTTCCACGCTATTTTTTAAAAAGTTCATAGTAATCATAGTATAGCAT
The DNA here is from genome assembly GCA_028453745.1 of Agapostemon virescens. Classification (NCBI taxonomy): domain Eukaryota; kingdom Metazoa; phylum Arthropoda; class Insecta; order Hymenoptera; family Halictidae; genus Agapostemon; species Agapostemon virescens. The sequence goes on from CM052098.1 coordinate 13,047,956, forward strand.
TAGCTTTATTTACCTTTGGATATCTAATCAACTGTAAAATGTCAATGTTTATTACACATTGCAATTGTCTGACCAAAATGTGTCAATTATTGAATACTTCATGTGCATTCTTTCTTTTTGTTGACATACCACGTACAATACACGTGTATACAATAACGCCAAACTAAAACCGTAACCAAAATAAAATTAAAGGACATTCTGTTTCTGTCAAGCAGAAATAATATGCACAATTAAGACATTGCCATTAACAGATTTTAGTCCTAACCCCACCGGACTTCAAGACTTGAACAGACATAATTTAATCACATTTATTGATTAGTTATTACTTTAAGGTATTAAATTACTAAAAATTTCTGTTCAATTCAGTAATCGTGTGTGCCATAGATGATTATAGGTTGTGCATGGTTTTGTTTGACTCTAAGAAATAAAAACACAACCGTGATTTATGTTTATTTTCCAAATAAATTCGGTCGAAAACGCAGTCTGTTTCTAGTCTTTTACATCATTGTTGGTCCCGACTTGTAAATTTTATTTATGAGCAGACTGTAATGTTGTTTAATTTAGGCGGAGTTGAAAGTTGAATATAACAGTACCGCTTGTATTTAATAAACATATTATGGACGCTTACGAACAAGGTAATCGTTATACGTAATAATCACGGTTATTTTTTTAAATAATTGCAGTGTATAATACATACTGACACATGATTTGTGCGTTTGCACGCGTATGGTTGATTGCAACTCTTTAGATGTAGTTAGATACTGTAAAAGAGCTTCATGTTTTTTTTTTAAATCGAAAATCCAGTAAGATAGATATGTTGCTATAGTTTCCGTGAACAAGTTTAATATCGTGCAACGATCTGTTCGAATTTTTATAAAATGTTAAAGTTACTGGGACTCTAAATGATAACTTCTAAATAAGCGTCTATATTTGATATTGTAAAGTCATCGACTGTATTTCTACTGAGATGACTTACGCGCGTCGCTATTGGCAGATTACGAATAATTTAAAAATTAAACCGAAACTGTGCTTTTTGATTTTCGTTCAGTTTTAATATGTAGAATACCCCTTAAAATTGATTCCACCTGTAGCCAGGTATCGTGTGTAACGTTTATACATACCTATGTGTAATGATGAGACGTTTGTAATTTCATTACATGAATAAAATAGGGTATACTGATATACATGTTACAAGCATATCAGAAATGCGATTGTATCTTATTATTTCATCGGCGAGTGACGATTATTTTATCTTATCTATGAATGTGCAAATATAGTAATACTTATTACATATATAGTGAAATAATATTTTAGTAATCAATAATGAACTTGTAAAGTATTTTGTTCTTGGTATTAAAAAAAAAAATATTAAAACCACTGTGTTTTCCAAAAAGATTAATTTCCCCACAAAAACTAATTACGTATTATTTATCTTCTTTATTTGAAAACGTTTGTAATACTTGTAGTATCTTCTACAGAAAAACAGTAGATAAAAAGAAAGGATGACATCATCTAATAATAGTCTTTATAAATTTGTAATTCTGTGTAACTAAGGGCGCAGTTTTCTAGCAAGATTTCCAAGTAGGAACATAAGAGAAAGAACTTCTGTATCTATTGAAATGTTCATGTAAATACGTAAAGGTCGCGGCGTTTCCATTATGCTTGCAACATCGACACTTTAAGATATACGCGTTTCGTGTGAAATGAGGTATATAATTATATATACACATAAAACTGTATTTCGTAATATTAATATAATAATAGTAATAATAATAATAATTAATAATAATAATAATCCCAATAATGATGTTCTCTACCCAGATAATAAATACTATAGATACAGTGTGAGTGTGGTGTGTGAGTAAATTAACCAATAACTTTATAAGGGGGAGGATTAGGGATTGCTATGTACAAGTCATATTTGTACTATGCGACTGACGCAACTAGCCACCATTGGCTTCCATTCAGACGCGCCCTGTATTCTTATCTCTTGTCTTTTTATTTTTTTCCTCATATACTTTTTTTTTCGCTTCGTTCACTTGCTCATTTTGCTTGTATATTTTAAATTATTTTTCCTAAGTTGCAGGGAACAAAACTGTGCTCTTCTCTCATTCTCTTTTCTCTCTCGCTCCCTTCGTTCATTCTCAATAATCTAATACATCGGCGATGTTTCACTTCATAAATTATTTAAAAACAATATTTTACACTATTAATGTATGTATAATATATAGAGGTCACCTAATTCGAATAAAATTTGTCAAACAGCATCGAAAAATTGCGCTAACGGGTCCAGGAAACATGATAACAGTGACCCAGTGCCGCGCGAGCATAATATAATATAATATTATATAATTGTCATACTTATCTCACACCAGGGGCTTGTACGAGGCAATATACTTGTAAAAAAGAAGTGTCGCCTCCCTTTCTGTTCTTTCTTTTTTTTCATTTATATCATCTCTATAAAATTAAAAAACAACGTAATATCATTTATATTACTTCGTCGTTATTAATAATAAAAGCTTTGTACAAAATTCAATTTACAATTAAAAACGTTTTGGTTACGTAATTTTCTAGAGATTCTGATTTGTAATTGAACTATCTATTGATAGAGAGGCAATCGAAAGTTAGCTTCTTTTAACGCACTCTCTCTCTTCCTCTCACACTCTCTTTCTCACTCTTAAGCGCGCGCTCTCTCTCTCTCTCACTCTCTCTTATTCTTTCTCCCACTTTCTCTCTCTCTCTTTCTCGCTTCCCTCTTCCCTCAGGTTCCACTTATGCAGGACACTCACTCTTCTTTCTTCCATACGTTGCTTTCGTTCTCACTTACTCCCTTATCATTTTCTCGAGTTTTCATTCGTTCCTTGAATCTTCCTTACTCATATATTATCGCATGCAATTCCAACTTTCATTCATCAGACTCCATTTTTGGTATGCGGTAATGCATGGTCGTTAATTAGTAGTATCTTTGTGTTTACTTTTTATTTGTCACGATTACTGGTTAAACACAAAGTACAATCTACTTTATTTCTCGGTTTGTCCGCCTGTCAACAATGATACGAATAGAAGAATATTAAAAAAAAGAAAAAAAAACAAAAAAAGGAATTACGTCAATTACGATAAGTATCATCGCGACGTGACTTGATTTCACCGTATCGTATGAATTTAAATAGTAAAAAGAAGCCGAGCAAGGAAAAAGATCTCGGTGTTCATCGTGTCGAGGAATCCGACGATTGGCCAAAGGATCATTCTATCCAGAGTCATTAACAGTTGAAGACGGATCTAGGAAACCAGTTGCTCTCGTAAAGCCCCAAGTGATGGTACGGTTAAGGAGTGCGTGAGAGAGGTGCACATACTGCACTACGAAGGGAGAGGGTGTGGGTCAGACGAGAGCTGCCGCTGCATGGTAGAGCTGCATGAGCGCTTGTACGTGCACTGGCAAGCAGGATAGTCGATCCTTCGTGTTCGCATCTACAGCGAGCCACGATAATGCGTTGTATCCTTCCAACACGTATCTAAAAATCGTACAAATTGGTTAAATATTACATTCCATTCTAATATAATTCGAAATATACATTTTCTTACATAAAACAATAATACTATATTTTGAAAACACATTCCGAATGTTTCAATACGAAATTCAAAATAATGACAAAATTACTACTGATATTGGTTTTTAGTTACACAATGAAATATATATAAATGTTGATCCCTCTCCCCCGCAGACCCCTTCATTTCGCATTATTGAATATGGTATACCTATTTTTATGGTCCCGAGCTAATTTGACTCATAAAATAATTTAACAGTTAATTGCATAACACATGAAATTTATAGCTTACCATTCAAGTAAATACTTCAAGAAAAGATTTTATTTTCCAATTGACTGAAGAGCTAAGAAGTACATATAGAGAAGATGTCGGAAGAATTATCGAGTTCAAGAATCATGTAATAGAAATAGGATGTAAGAACCTTTTTGCTAAATGTAATCGAAATATTTGCAGAAAATGTATTTAAAAAACAGAGTTTATATGTAAAAAATGTTTTCAATAAATTTTTTAATAATAAATCTTTCATTTAAATTGCTTTGGAACTATTTTCTTTGCAAATAACTTCAATTTTCGTGTATGAATCAAATTGGCTCGCTTCAGTAAAAATAGATATATAATCAACATCCTTAAATCTAGTATTAAAACAACGACGTGCAATTTTTTTCAAATAAATTCTAGAAAATTCTAATTCGAAAAAACATGGAAAGTATATTAACCTGAGTACATCGGTGGTATACTGCGAGTCTAGCGGATGAGCAGTGAGTGCACTTTGCTGTTGTAACAGATCGTCACTATTCTGCTGTATTGCTGGACTATGTAAATGTAAGGCATTCTTCAAGAACACTGGACAAACGCCTTCGAGATGGGGGCAAGCTGACCAAAACCATGGTGGCATACGTCCGGTTGGCGCAGTAGATACTAAGTAACCAAGAGCAAGTGGTTGCTGTAATAGCGTCCCTACTTCTTCAGCCTGTTCAGCAACTGCTACCTACATATAGGTAAATAATTTGAATATTATCATCATTCGAAAAATATGTATTTCAAATATTGTATTTTTTCATTTGATTTCTACTTACCCTTGGTGTGTTACTACAGGGGAATGGGCTTCCTGGACCATCGTGATTGCCTAAACCTGAACCACCGCCATCTCCACCCAAGGGGGATCCTTCGGGACGATGCGGACTGGCTCCGGGACTTTGTCCTCCACCGGCGCCAGCTTCTGGCCATACGTTGAAGATATCATTGAAATCTCCCATACCTTCCATACCTTCCGGCATGTCATCATTCAAAGCGGAAAACAGTTCGTCATCCCCTAAATCCGGTCCATTAATATGTTGCTCTTGAAATGCAGTCTGTGATGACTGTACAAAAGAAATATATTAATCTTTAGAATTACTATACGTAATATTAACTTAAATTTATTATACGTGCATTAGATATAATTAGACTGCTGATCTTTATGCAATTTCCCATTTTTACGGGTTCTTTTTTAAAAATTGAACTATTTTCTCAAAACTTTTAAGAGAAAACTTTCCTCCATTAATCATAAAAACTTAAATTGTACAATATATCATTGTTCTATAATGTAAATGCTTTTGTCTTTCATAAGCTTCTGCGTGCTATACAAGGTTTGTTAGAAAACTATCCTTTTTCTATGTTATATCAAGAGGAAGTGACGTTATCTTCTATGTACTTCTTTTTAGAAGTTATAATTTCCGTTCAGCAACCTTCCCATTTAAGAAATTACTTCTAAAATTTATATTTTGGAATCATCAACAGCTGCCTCGTCCCATTTCGTTTAATATCTTCTATGCTCCCATATCTTCGTCTTTTCGGAGGACTTTTCATTTTGGAGAACAGCCAAAAATTGCAGAAAGCCAGATTAAGACTATGGAAGCTGACAAAGTTGAATAATATTGTGTTTATCCAGAACTTGCAATGAATGAGTAAGTACTGATTCTTTGCTCGACAGATGTTTGTAAATTCTAAAATGCGATCCTCACGAGTTTAGACTGTTGAAACAATTACGTATCATTGTTGACGGAAGGTCAGAGGACCATACTGCTTATCAGGGTCACCCAGAAAGGTTCCCTGTAAGCCATAAATTTCCTTTTTTTTGCAATAGTACATACAATACATAATAGTACATAGATATATCCAAAAAGTGTACCTTTCGGACAAACCTTGTAAATGCATAAAGATCCAAAGTCTAGATATAAGTGCAGCATTAGGTAACGAATGCTTCATTTTGTGCAATAAAAAATCAGACTTGGTTGAGGGGTAAATTCACCTGAGTAGTTGCAGATGTAGGAAATACGAGAATGTGAGTACATGTAACATCCTGTGGTGTAGATAATTGGCAGTTTACCGACGCCTGACTAAATCTTTCATCAGGTGTGAACTGATCAGCCATCAGTCTCAAAGTTGAATCTGGTTCCAGAGAAACCAAACAAGCGCTGAGAACGCAAGGTACTGCTGATGGATAAAGCAAACCACACTGGCCACATATTTCTTTTAAGTGTTTCGATGCCTTCAGGAGAGCCTTCCTAGATAGTAACCAGCTCCATCCTTTTAACTCGCCGTGCCCAATGCGTCCCACGCGTCCCACTACTAATCTCCAGGGTTGTACCTGTAAAGAAACGCGTGCGCACGCGCCGCGCGTGTGTATATACATGTATACATTAAATAATTTTACATATACCTCAGCCCACTTTGTTTATACGAAATATGTAGAGTGGATCAAACAAATATTGGTGCACTGCTGATTTGTATCGTACTAATAAAGCTATACCGAAACCGAAATAAATCAAAGAATTTTGCTAATGAGCTCTCCATAAACTTCAGTACGAGCTGTCTGCAAGTTGTTAGCTTGTTATAAAAATAATAGAAATCTGTTTCTAAGTGTCAGAATCTAACCCAGTTGTATAGAATATTAATGAAACCATTTAAAATTAATAACTTGAATTTTTTCAGTACATTTGCCATAGCTGTATTAATTTATGGAAAATATTCAACTTAATGTTTATCACCTGACAGTTCTTTCAAAGAACATAGAATAGTTACAGGGTGAAAGGTAATCTACAGTTTGAGATAGAAATGGTTGTTTTATTCTACTAAGTAGAAAATGATTGAAAAAACAGTGATATCTACTTCATTGAGTATGTGAATTTTTTAGAATTCTTTTATGTAGTACCGAATTTAGAAAATTAAAATCTTTCAATATGCCAATTTCATATTGTAATTATCAAGGTACCACAGAAATATTGTTACAATCTTAATGTCTCTTTATGCTTATAAATGTATCACTTTTTCAGATTTTTTGATAGGAGGTTTGTGAAGTTTCAAATACTTTTAGATGTTTTAAATAAGCCAATTCGATTAATTTAATAATATTTTACCTGTGATAAGTGAGAATTCTTAACTAATTGTTTGTATACAAAATGGCTGGAATCGGTAATATATAGATGTACAGACAAGTGATCTTCACCTGTTTACGATATAGGGGATATGCGTCGTAAAAGGAATGAACGAGAGATTGTGTTTTTCGTAAAATCTCAAGTGAGGTTAGAATTCGTAAAATACACTTGGATATTTAAAATGCGTATATGCAGATTAGGAACGTTTGGAATGAATGAAAGAAAAATAATTCAGAGAAAGAAAAAAGTTACATAGTTTGAAAAAGACGTGTAGTGCAATTCAGTTTCTGAATGCGAGTCGTAAAACGAGAATTGTGAATTTCGCAATCTACTAAAAGCGTTATAATAAAGTGATCAGTACAATTGTGAGTAGGTGTAAAAGGAATGTATGATCTGATTTAATTCATAAATTCATATTCACAAGTGATATTGTTCATTTAAAAAAGGTTGTATAGAGAAGAAATCATTGTTAACATGTATACTATATAGACATACTAAGTCTATTAATTGTAATATTTTGTTGTAGAAATCATTCAATTGGAAGAAGAAGATTAACACTAACTGTACCACAACCAGTCAAATGACCAGTTTTGTATTTTTTATTTTGTAATTCTTGAAATTATAAAGATATTTTCATTAAGAATGCTTAAACACATTTGTTCATTCAAATACATACTATTATAAAAAATGTGAAAAATCTAAGTAAATTCAGTTTTTTAATTCTTATAAGACAACATATACTAGTCATTTTGTGCTCATTACGGTTAGTGTTAATACAGCATTTGAAAAAAGTTATCATCATTGGTGAATTATTATGTAATAAATGTAGTATGATGCTATATAAAAAAGGAAAAAATGTAGTCACAAACAAACAGGAAGAAGCAATATCCTGTACTTTCCATTACCAACCATCTTTTGAATTTAAAACCATTTTTACCATCTCTTTTAATTTTAAATTAATTGAATTAACTTATCTAAAAACATTTAGAAGTATTTGGAACTGTATAAACTACCCATTTAATAAACATAATATTATATTATTATTTTAAAAAATTGTATATTTTAATAACCATAAAAAGACACCTTAATAATTACAATATGAGATTGATATTTTTGAAGATTTTAATTTTTAAAATATAGTTTTTCATAAAAAAAATTCTGAAAGAATTCACAGATCATTAGAGCAGGATATCTCTGATTTTGAAATAATTTTCAATTTAGTAGAACAAACGAAATGAAGCTTAAACTGTAAATTACGTTTCACCCTGTTACTACCTTAATATTAGAGGCATTCTTTGTAGGCATAATAATCCCTACCTAATAAGGTATCGTTGCTATTCTTATATGTTGCTTATATGCAAATACTATATAAATGAGTAGTGGAATAATACTTTTTTGAATACGAGAGTTTTGTTATTTGTGTTTGGCAAGAATGGAGAGGAGGGAATGTAAAGGCAGCGTTTTGTCATGGGCTTGCTAGAGGAACCGTAACCGTAAAATTACCTAGCAAACCCTTACTTAAACGATAGGATATTTGAATCCAGTTAAAAACGGTATATATAGGGACCGGTGGCGGATCAGGTAATAGCGAAAAAGCGTCGTCTAATTAGCTATATTGTAGAAGGTAGTAGAGCTGTCATATGTGCAACATTGTTTAACGATGAATCATTAACGGTACTAAATCAGCATAGAGTTTGAATATAGAGACCAATCTATCTAACGTGACCGCCTCGATTATTTTCGTTATTAGTAAACTTGTAAAAATTCATTTTATTTCGATAATCCTTCAGGGTGATAACCTTTGACTTTGTCCATGTATTCTCTTAAATGTGTTTTCAAGACCATCTTAAACTTTTTTTACGTATAATGCTATAATTTTATAGTCGTTGTTAACAAATTGTGTCACTAATGCTATCGAAAATTATATGTATTAATTTATTTTACGTTTACAAATGTGTATAGAAAGTATCAGTCAGTGTTTTAAGTACCTTTTGTAAATCCGAATAAATAAAAAATTTAAGATTATGAGTATCGCATATTATCCGTCTTGTACGAAGACAATTTATTTGTCTAAATGCTTCTAATACAATTTAAAAGTACTAATTAGTTAATAAGCAATCAAAATTATATATATTTATATAATATATTTTATAAAGTTTCAGAAGACTGAAAATATATAAAAAAAGACACATAAAAAAAAAGAGTAAAATATCTTCACTTCCATTTTCTTTCGAAATCAAACAAAAATTTTAACCAACCTACTAATAACGAAAAATAATTGAGAATATTACGTTAGGTACACCAATTTGTAGAATCAAGTGATAAACAAACTGAATTATTTAATACATTCTAAATGCACGACATGTACTTACGCCCTGAGACATCACGCTAAGAATGAAATCCATTAACTTCTGTAGCCCAATTCGTCTGGCTGATGCTCGTTTTCTTCTCTTCCGATTGGGTATGTCGATATTGATGGTTGCCGTCTCAAATATCTCACCTCGGTCGTCGGTCGCGACTGCAAGAAGCCATGACTGGTCCTCGCTGAGACAATAGCTCAGGTAAAGTACTGCGCATTCCTCTGGCCCAGCGATGCCAAAAGATTCGGGTGCCTCGCTCTTTGCCCGCAGAGGAGCCAAGACATAGGCCGGCGCGTACAACCGGTATGGTGCTCTGTTCCGTTCCTGATATAAAGTTGCAAGAGTATCATTATAAGACTGAAAATAACTGAGTCCCAGCTCGTATACAGTTTGCTATTCTTGTTCTACGAAATGACACAAGCAAACGGATGACTTAAGTTCGAGAACCATTCGCAGAACAAAAATAAAAGCGGGGCCTTACATCTTTACTCTTAAGGAAAAGATCTGCGGCGGCAGCAGTACCAAAGCCAGTGAGACTTTTTACCGTAGAGTTATGATTTAATAATCGACGGCCCTGCAGAAACACATTTAATGCTAACGCTCGCATTTCATCCTGTATTTTTCGCCTTTCCCTAGCTCGTCCTAATTCCATTATACTTTCCAAGGATATTAACTGTAAATGAAAACGTACCATGTGGTTAAAACGTAAATCGAATTCAGAATTAAGCGACAACGTAAGATGAAATTTTACCTGAACATTTATGTTTGATCTAATATTTTCAGGCATGCTATTCACCGCTGCGGAGTATGCGCGTAATAAAGCTAAAATTGCGAGTCTTCGACGATCAGAATCCTCGGGACCTCCTAGCGAGAAAGGTTCAACCAAATAAACTACCACAGCCGGAGGTTCAACTTCCTCTTCATCTGGACCCGCGGAGTTGTTGGTGGGTATTGTGACAGTTTGAGAAGTTGGTGTTGTGTTACCAGTGTTAGAGTTTGAATTTGTTGCCGTGTTCGACGACAGAGTTTCACTTCTAGAATTTTCTCCTTCTAAAATGTTTATTTGAAAATTATTTGTTGTGCGATAATACACCATGTTCATACAGACAAACTTATTTGCGTCTGGAGATAATGATATAGGGAAGTAGTAAAGACAGCGGGAACACGAAGAAAAAATTGGATCTAATAAACAGCAAAGGTTACCAAGCAAAGAAAATATAATAAGAGGCTGTTCGAAGTAACCTCTTCCTTTAAATTAGTTTTTATTTCAGACCAATCTTAAAGCCTTTAAAGTAGCAAAGATGGTTCAGAGCTTGAATATTTTAACTGTTTCAAATCCCACTTTTATTTGTAGTTCTGCTACATTTACTACTTTATTATTCAGAATGTTTTGCAATAGGTGAAGGAAAATGAAAGTCGTGATTCTCAAAAATATGTAAAAACGTACACATTAAAATCACATCATATATGAATTTATAATACTAACAGTGAAAATATTGACACGTTTACATGCACACTTATCATTTTATAGTATTATTCTACAGTATTCTCTTCATAATTGTTGTATCTTCAGATTTACCGAACCACATTTATAGCAGAGGAATTTTTTTTATAAAATCACATACGTAAAGACGAATAGTGACTGAAAAAGGAAGAGGAACTTCGAAGTTCGGTACTGTGACTCTTTGCCTCTCTTTCTTTCCTATTCGTCGTTCTCTTTCACGTCCAAAACTTAAATCATTTACCGCACGAGTAATCATAATCGTAATTCTATCATGTTTACTGTTATTTCAATTTGAAAAAGCGAAAGGAGTATGGTAGTAAAAATTTCATTGAACAAATAAAAAATTAAAAAAGTTTAGGAGTTACGGAGAGAATATTGTATTTGTTTGAAAGTACTGACCAGTGTCGAGAATATTACATTTTACTTTTAAAAATGTTCACTTTATATCTTGATAGCAAATCTTTTCTTAAGTGTTCTCTTTCACCTTTCGCACAACATCCTGTATATTTACGTTAAAAAATACATCTAGCATTAACACCTACCAACGGATTCAGGTTTATTTGTCATTACGTCAGGTGTTGCTGGCATTGTGTCGGTAACAGGGATAGTTGTTTGTTGCTGCTGTTGTTGTTGCTTGTTAGCCGGTTGTGAATCTCCAGGATCTAACAGACTTCGGTCTTGTATAACCTGCGTTAAATATGGGGCTAATCGGTGGTTACAGACTTGAGCATATAGCCGCAACAACTCTCCCAATTGGTTCTCGCCTAATAACTTAAACCAGTCGTCTATCTGCTGTTTGGTTTGTTTTTGCACGGAGGATTTGCCAACTCGGAGAATGCCATCGCGAAGTGCCTTTGAAATAGGCGTATGCCTTCCTAGCCGACAGATCTGAAAAAGTAAAACGCATTATATACAGGCATAAAACAACACAGTTTCCAATAGGATCAAATACTTACTTCGTACGTGGTCGATAATTCACGGAAAAATGATTTCACTTTATTGATGACGCAATCGTTATCCGGCGCTACCACTACATAAGCGACATCCCTAGGTCCAGCGTACGGTTCCAGAAGAAGTTTTTCCCAATAACTTAGAGCATAAGGTGACAAAGATAGCCAATCTCGATCGTAGCCGACAACCAACGCGGGTATTGGCTGAGGTTCGCAGCGATCGTCGGTTCCGCGACCAGCCAAACGATGGAACTGCCTCCAGGTAAGAGGACCAGCGACGGTGTACGGTGCTTCCCACATTCGAGTGGTACATTTTCTTTGTACCGCGTCTTGCAGGAGCGGCTGCAATGCTCTCATCATCCTAACAATATCACCGCTACACTGAGGACCTCTCGCTCTAAGGAATACCCATCGATGTACACCGTTCACGCGATTAGTTCTTTCGTTGTGCGTACCGTCGATTTTACCCTGATCAAGAGCCGCCAGCGACACTTCATTTCCGTCGTTGAACTCCAACATATTCACTGTAGGCGCGAGCATCAAGTTCTTCATTGTCGCGTAAATTCTAGATGCTCTGTAGAGACTACTCGCGGAGCTCTGCACGATCAAACACTGTTCCCTCAGCAATTCCAACACATTCGGTGGTATCACGTCCAAGCCTTCAGACGGTTTTCCTCCTCCGCATGCCACAGCAACCAAAGACACTTTTTTCTTTTCCACAGGATCCTCCGCAATGCCGGTGATCTCCATTTCGTCCTCGTAAAACAAGCCCGCTCGATGGGCCAATCGTCGGTTCACCACAGCGCTAAACCCGCAACTACATCTGATTTGATCGTCGTCTTGGAACAAAGCCCCTCCTGACCACGAGTGCGTCAGGTAAACTCCTGCATCGGCACCTTTGATATTGCCAACCACTTTTGGACCTGCGTTACAGACGCAGAGACTGCAACTATCGAAATTATGATCGCGAAAGATGTTCAGTGCAGTATCGCCTAACAAGATGTTCACTATGAGAGAGTTCGATTCTGGAGCGCGCGTAGGTCCCGGCGTGTCTGCTTCAATACTATTCAGGTTTTTGTTGAGATATGAAGAAGTTGTGGATGTTGCTGGACTCGGTTGATCGTACGGTGGCGGTGGCGGTCTACCAGAAATAGTTGCCGAGCGATAGGGGGCTCCCAATGGCGCTGGGCTAGGTGGACAGGGTTGTTGTTGAACCGATCCTGGTCTAGTAGGTGGGAGCGGTTTGTCTGTATTGTTTGGTGCTGGATTGCACTGCCAGGAAGGTCTGTATACGCAGTGCGATGGCAGTGTAACGGCTGGTAAAGATTGGCTGGGCAAATTCGTGAGAGGAGCATACTTGGAAGAACCAACCATCTTACAGATTTGTGTAGGCTTGAACACGTAGGACCAATCGTCGATTGGTTCTTCTTGAGGGGATCCCATGTTTGGATAGATATCAGGAAGATGCCTGAGTGGTCGTTGAGGTACAGAAAGTTCTGTCTGGTCCATTAAAGGGTCGTTCAGCTGACAAGGTGAAGCGACCGGATTATGCTCTAGGGATGGTGGTGTTGGAAACATTTTCGAAAGTTCTTCTGGTCGTAAAACACCTACTCCACGATTATTATGTCTGTTATTGGCATCCACCCTGGTTTCGTCGTGTAGTCCACCGGATCTGTTCGACTCCGGCGGAGTTTGTACTTGAAGCTGGTTCAAATTCTGATTCGCAAAAAGAAACTCTATGTGATTTACTCTATCAAGAGGAAGCAACCATTAAAGCATAACAGTTTAAAGCCACGCAGTATGATCGCACTGCTCAGATTTCATGTCGGATAGTACCACGGCCATAGTGCGAAAACTATGAAAATTATTAAGAAAACAGCACGATCGCGCTGCAAGCGTTGCTTGGAACTATTCGACATGATTTTTCAAATGGCCACTGCCGTTAAAACGATCAAAGGCAATACGTACAGTTTCATCACTAGAAGTGTCAGGATCAGAGTTATCAAAGATTTGATCTAAATCTTTGTAGGATGCTTGAAGACCTTCGCTGGTAAACAATGATCCTGGTTTGGTAGGGTCGTCTCTTTGTCGCCTAAGTCCATCGACACCTGTGCCGTTTTCTTCACCTGTGGCATCAAATTCGTATGGGTCTGTTCTTCTTCCGACGCAGTCCCCCTGTTAAGAATTAAATATGCTTTACGTTGAAACGATCAATCGATGATACATGTTGCGAGAAGAATGTAATAATAACGATAACTTACAACATTTACATTTGGTTCCTGTTTTATTTCTAATTTTGGAATCTGTGACTGAGAAACCTGGGAATTCATTGGTGGATACAAAGTATTGCTCCGCACATTGACTGGACTACTATTAGATTCCTTAAAACGTTTCACAGGATGATTGAGCCATGCTTCTTGCATCGAGTAATCGTAGAGCCAAGGTAATGACTGTTCATTTTCTAAATAGATATCCTCACATTCTCTCGAGACTAAGACTGGTCGTTTTAAAGTTGGCCCAGGAGCTGGACTATGCACTTGATTATTGCATGCGGAGGAGGTTGACTTCGGACCTTGAGAAGGAGTTAACGGTGGGGCAGTGTTCGTATGACTGGGTGGTGGCTGAGGACTCAGAGTGGGCATCGTAGGCTCAGCTGGTGGAACGGATGCTGGCTCGGAATGTGGAGTTGGAAGAGGTGAAGGTGCTGGGGAACCTGGCGAGCCAACAGATGGAACTGGTAGACAATCCCCTCCGGTTGGTGGTCCCCTTGAATAAGAGGGAGGTCCACCAGGTGGTGTACTCGGTGCCTCTGTTCTATTCAGTATAGACCTGTTCAAGTCAAATTAATAAAATTATTCATCATATTACATTGCTAAAGCATTGCAATTATCATTGTACTAGGAAATACAGGTGGAAGCATCCTAGAGTTAAATATATATGTGTATACATTTCCACCATCTATTTATTCGGTTAAAACCTTTCTTAATCTAGAGATGTCTCTACCTCTTTCTGCTAGTACAATGATTTTAATTTAATGAACAAAACTGACACTGATAAGCTGAAAAATGCTAAATAGAAAGAAAATTAAGATAAAGCATAATACACGTCGATACTACTTTTACAGAGTACATGCTGATTCTACGTATAATGCCAATGATTCGTGCAAAGTATACCTTCAAAAGCATAGAACATTGAGCTATGGAAGGACAAAATATGTAACCACTGATCGTTATAGGATATGTTATCATGTGACTATTAATCGTATGAAATGTAAACATAATTATTAGTTGTTCTTGCTATCCGTACCGATGATCCATCAGTGCATGAATAATTGTTTACTAGACACAAGTAAATATACTTACTATAGTACGTTAATAGATACATATACGCAATGGATACCACCTTTACAAGTACACATATATTCAGTCAAAAACAAAATTCACTGGACACCCTTTAGAAACGATGAATTTTTTAAAACTAAAAAATACAACTTCAAGTCTCCTTTTACACGTTCGAAGGGTTGGTTTACTAGAAAGCGTGTAGAACATATTTT
This sequence comes from Agapostemon virescens, assembly GCA_028453745.1. Taxonomy (NCBI): domain Eukaryota; kingdom Metazoa; phylum Arthropoda; class Insecta; order Hymenoptera; family Halictidae; genus Agapostemon; species Agapostemon virescens. The sequence goes on from CM052098.1 coordinate 13,063,285, forward strand.
TCAAATTACTAATGCTCGAGTATTTCGAAGAAAATAAGAGGAGCTCTAAAAAATTTTCAGACACGAGTTTTGTAAGTCTAAATAAGTTTTACGTATGTATAAAATTTCATCAAAACGATTGCCGGGAAATTTTGCGCATATATGATCACAATTCTACAATATTGTACACAAATATCTACAAATTTTCATATATCTACAAAATAAATTCATTAAAAGTTTCATTATATGCTCAGATAAAACAGTTAAATACACAGATTTTTATATTTGTTCTCTTCGCAATTTCGAGCAATATCAATTTTCTGAAAATTTCCTTTACAGGTTCGTCAGTAAACTAATGCTTTTAACACTAGAACTACCGAAAAATAAATCCAACGATATACATTGCTTTGTAATAATAACGAAACACTCCCTATTCGAACTTTATACAAATTTTATCGTAATACTGGATAGTCGGAAAAATATTTGGAGATTTTTGTCATTTTCTGGTTAAATGATTCTTCTATTCGAAATAAATTTTATTCAACTATACATTGGCCATTATTGTCTATGACCTCTTGCCATTTTTTGGGTAGTACCATAATCCCATCGGAATAGAACTTCTGTCGTTTATCGGCAAGTATTAAGAGATTTTTGCCACTTTTCGATTAAATGATTCCTTTATTCGAAATTAATTTTATTCAAGTATACATTGGCCATTATTGTCTATGACCTCTTGCCATTTTTTGGGTAGTACCATAATCCCATCGGAATAGAACTTCTGTCGTTCATCGGCTAAAAACTTGAAGACTTTTTAAATCGAATTTTTAGCATCAAGGTATTTTTACAGAGATCTAAACAAATGATAATCTGATGGTGGAATGTCTTGGCTATACGGTGGATGCATCATAACTTCCCAGCAAATCAAAAATGGTTCGATTTCATTACGATTGAGCAATGATTCGCAGATGAAAACTCGATCCTTCAAATTTTTCTCTGTTAAATCGTGAGGCATCCAAACATCGAGATTCTTTTTACATCCAGCCTTCTGCAAACGATCCGAAACGGTTGAATGGTGAATATTTAGTTCTCTAGCAATCTCATGACTGCTTATATGCCGATCATGCTCAACCATTTGCATTATTTCATCGACTTTTTCAGTGATCGGTCGACCAGAGTGAGGTGCATCTTTAATATCGAAATTTCCAGAACGGAAGCGCGCAAACCATCTACATGCTGTTGCATTTGATAAAGCATCCTGACCGTAAACACCACAAATTTTGTTCCCCGACTTGTGCAGCATTTCTGACTTTTTCATAGTGAAATTGCAAAACAGAGTGAATCTTTTAAAAAATTTCACTAATTTCCACACTAATATTACTTTTGACACGATCGACAAAATACAAAACTGTCTGCATGAAAGTTGTAATCAGTATGACGCAATCTGATTAGTGTTACCCGATATAGAGCACCAAACAACATCCAATGACAAAAATCTCTCAATACTTTCCCGACTATTCAATACATGATACACATCCGAAAATTTCTGACAAGAACATTTTTATAACGTGAAGAATTGCGATAGAAAAAATTGGAGACCAGTCATTTTGACTGGTTTGGTAGTTCTAGTGTTAACGTATCAAACAAACTCAAGTCGTTTGGTAGAATTTTGAGAAAGTAATTAGTTTCTAACGGTTACCCACTTAATTTTGTCGCCGATTGACTGCATATAAAATTTTATATAATTAATAATATATAAAACTGATTTCTCTAACAGCAGAAAATAAAAAGCGCATTTAATATAATTCATCGATGATCTCAGACCTAATCCAGACCACCCCCTCGTTCCCCTCTCCAAGAATGAGATAAAAAAAAAATAAGAAGAACAAAAACTACACAATGATATTTGATTAATGCGATATATATATATATATATGTATATACGTGCATTTAATTTTGTTACTGGAATATGTCGGATAAGTAGCGCAGCTTTAAAAAGCAATGTGAATTAAAGGATGACGTTATGGCATCATAACGATCACATGAAGTTGGCATTATTGTGGTGATTTATTAAGATATGAGAGAAATGGTTCTTCGGTTGATATCGGGGCAGAGATTACCCACCTGGGGGCATTAGCAGGGACAGAGGGACAAGCATCCCACTGGGTGGTAGAGCGTCGATGAAATGGTACGACCCTCCGTCCACCTTTATCTACTCTCTCCCTCTGAACCTGAGAGGAGGCCAGGCTCTTCCAACCCCCGGGGGTCGTATACCTGCAACCGATGTATTTAACATCTTGTTTCCTCCTACGTCTATTCGTTTTTAATTTATAATTATTCGAAGCTAGAGGATCCTAAGCCAAGGGAGTTTCTTGTAATCTGTAATCGTTGGTCTAACTTTGATATTACAATTTATCCTTGCAATCTATGACTATGTTTTCTCGTCGTTTAAGATGGTATTACCAAAAGTTCCTTCTCTTTTTCATGATTTCATGTGAATACATTAATCGTAATGGCTATCAGTTTTCATGCTATCGACCTAATTTTCACCATGGACTTACCATGTATACCTTCCAGAATAAATATGACAACACAATCTTTTCCTGACGGAAGTGTTCAAAATAGGATAGTTCCATTGCACAAAACAAAAAAAAAAAAAAAACTAATTTGAAAGAAACAATCGCATTTGAGCCATCCTCAAAAAAAAAAAAAAAATAAATAAATAAAAGAAACAAAATGAAAACACTAAGTTCACATGCACGTGTTGCGACAGCCATTTAATTAAATTACTACTTATTTACTGGAATAATTGAGACCTACGTTTTGTATAACTGTGCTATAACATGCAGACAGAATCAATAATAATTGTGAATAATTTCACAAAAGAAATAATAAAAGAAAGAATTTACTGCTACGATGAATAAATGTGCAAAGGAAGTACAACTTTAAAAAATAATATTAATAAACCAATACATTCTCTGCATATAGTACTATAATCAATTGGATCAGCCTGACGGTAACATTCTGAGTACTGTTACTGCATTGTTTACTCGTTTTCAGCTGTACTTTAGAATTCTCTTTTTATCTATAGAACAATACTTGAGAATTATACGGGAATCAGAGATGCGCGAGAACCCGAAAATGTCGAGCATCCGATAGACGGAGCAGATCGAAGCGATTTGGGTGCTTCAAAATTACGGAATTCTCAAATATATTAGGACTGCTGAGGGCACGTTCGGGTTCTCGAGAATTTCGAAATTTTCGAGGACCAAAAT
>CM052098.1:13066935-13078324 GCA_028453745.1 Agapostemon virescens
AAATGACTTGGGTGCTTCAAAATTACGGAATACTCAAATATATCAGGACTGCCGGGAGCATGTTCGGTTCTTGAGATGTTTTCTGAATGTTCTTGGGTATTTTGAAATTTTTGAAAACCCGTCCCGGGGATCTCGAATAAAATTCTCCATCCGCATGGAAGTTTTCAGGTTCTCGCGCAGCTTCAACAGGAATTCATGCATGAAATATTCAGAATTATACATTCTTCGCAGCACTTTGGTGAAACTACAATGCAGTAAAAGTTTGTAGGGAATGTTATTGTTGTGGAAGGCAACTCACTTTGAACAGGTACAGGAAGACTTTTGTGTTGGATCAATGAAGCTCCAGGTTCCTTGTTCGATGGAAGATTCTGTTTTGGAAGCAGAGATCGGTGAACTCAAAGTACATTCTGCCCAAACGCGTTCCGGCAGTTCCGTGGCTGCTCGTAATTCCTGCTGACCTAGGAGAGGATGCTCGCAGCTAGCAGGACTGCTCGGCGGAGAAAGCGGAGTTTCGGGTGGAGTGTCGTCCATATCGGTGACCAAGACATAACAGGAAGGATATCGCATGCGTACACCACCGACAAGTACTTCCACCAAAGGTGGAAGCCCTGCTTCAATGTTGTTGCCATTGATCGGATAGAAGTGTTTCCATTCTTCAAGAAGCTGACTATCTGTTCGCCCCACTGGACCGGTTAAAGTGCCTGCTAGCCCATATGGAGCTAGAATCACTGTATTCGGACAGACAGTTGGTAAATGTGTGCTGCGATCGCATTAACACTAAACCTACCACAGGGGGAGTCAGTCGAACGACCCTTTACAGAATATTTATTTTGCAATTATTTCAGTTATAAAAATGCCTTCTTAGAAGTCGATTCGATAGATCTTTTTGTTTAATCCTGTTTTGTAAGGAAAATCGCAAGTAATCAAGATAAATTAAATCTTTGCACTTTTACAAGACAATATACACCAATAAATTTTAATGCTTGGTAGGTTTAGTGTTAAATTTGGCGAAAGAACGTTAATTGAACAGACAAGGTCGAGTAAACCCGTGTCACGTGCTTGCTTTTATCTGTACACTGATCTAGAAGTAGATTATTCAGGGGTTACATACGTATGAACAATTATTGCAAATTCAAGTTTTCATAAATGCGATGCTCTCGAGGCATTTCCTTTAACACTAGATTTACGGATGTTGATTATACAGGGTGTCCCATATAAATGGGAACACCTAAATATCTTTCGTATTTACAGTCCTATCAGAAAACTTCAGAGGACAAAGTGACACTATTGCCGGGAGGTAATATAATGGGGAAGAAAAACATTTTTTATGTCGTGTTTTTTTTTTAAAATGAAATTTCAAGGTCACAGATGTTTTTTTTAAATGGAATAGTATATTTTTCTTACGATAGCATGATAGACAATAAAAAACTGAATTTAGTGGATACCACCTTTTTGACCTTGAAATGACCTTGAGCAAGAATAATCATGTTGAAGCGGATGAAATGTGGAAGTTTAAAACTTACGTGTTTCAGCAAAGATTGCGCGTTGTTTACGTCGTGTTGACCTTTAGATATCATAATAAATGTTCGAAATAGTTTTCATAGTAAACAGCGTATGTTTATGTTAGAGTATGTATCATTGAGATCGTTAACAGAAGGTTAATCGGTTAGAATAAGTACGTTGTTCCTTCTGCATTATTCGAGTTTGAAACGTGAAAGTGATAACAATGCGTTAAACTGTACAGGAACGAATCGATATGGTTTTCACTTATGGCGAAAGCCACCAATCTTTGAGGCAAGCAGTACGTTTGTATCGTGAACAATTTGTGAATCGCATTTCTCCTTCGTTACACACATTTTCCGTCGTGGTAAAACAATTTAAAAATACCGGTAGTGTAAGTTCTAAAAATCGTAATAAACAAAGAATTGTAACTCACGAAGAAAATAGAATTAATATCCTCGCTGCAGTATCTAATGATCCACATGTAAGTTTGCGACAACTCGAACAAGAGTCCGGTATTAGCAGAAGTAGTATTTCACGATACTGCAAATAGAAAAGTTTCATCCATATCACTTGAGTTCACATCAGGAATTGTTTGCCACCGACTATATTAATCGTGGTCGTTTCTGCCAGTGGGAACAATATCAATTAGAAGTGGACAATACTTTCTTTCACAAAGTTCTTTTTACGGATGAGGCATCTTTTACCAATCATGGGCAAGTAAATTTGCACAATATGCACTTCTGGTCAGCTGAGAATTCACGATGGTTCAGAGAAGTAGAAAAGAAAGACCGTGGATCGTTAACGTATGGTGCGGAACTTTATGCAGTAAAATAATAGGCCCGTACTGTATACAAGAAACTCTTACTGGTATAAAGTATGCTGCATTTTTACGCCAGGATTTGTCGGGTCTTTTAAAAGAAATTACGTTATTCGATCGGGAGCGCATGTGGTTTCAACATGATGGTTGTCCAGCGCATTATTCTAAAGTTGCTAGAACGGTACTAAATACGAAATATCCTGGACGCTGGATTGGGCGACGAGGATCAATTCCATGGCCAGCCCGTTCTCCGGATCCGACACCATTGGACTTTTATCTATGGGGCAAGATAAAATGTATTGTGTACAAAGATAAACCCACAACGCCAGAGGATATGCGGCAAAGGATTACTGCAGCATGTGCTTCAATTACGTCCCAGGAAATTGACAATGCTTACAGATCATTTATTAAAAGATTGCAACATTGCATAAATGAGGATGGTCAACATTTCGAACATTTATTATGATATGTAAAGGACAACCCGACGTAAACAACGCGCAATCTTTGCTGAAACACGTAAGTTTTAAGCTTCCACATTTCATCCGCTTCAACATGATTATTCTTGCTCAAGGTCATTTCAAGGTCAAAAAGGTGGTATCCACTAAATTCAGTTTTTTAGTGTCTATCATGCTATCGTAAGAAAAATATACTATTCCATTTTAAAAAACATCGGTGACCTTGAAATTTCATTAAAAACACGACATAAAAAGTGTTTTTCTTCACCATTATATTGCCCCCCTGCAATAGTGTCACTTTGTCTTGTGAAGTTTTCTGATAGGACTGTAAATACGAAAGATATTTAGGTGTTCCCATTTATGTGGGACACCCTGTATAGCTATTTTTACCGAAGCGAGCCAATTTGACTGATACAAGAAAATTGAAGTTTTATTGCAAAGAAAATAGTTCCAAATTGCTTGGAGTGCAAAGGGTTAATCCTCTGCACTCGAATGGCGACACAAGTTTAAAACAATGTTTACATCGCTGTGCTTGTATCTAAGAAATTCGTATAAAGTGTGACCGTTGCAAGGACGAGTAATGGTAAAAACACCCATGTACATAAGTTGAAATAAATCACGTGGAATGAAACTATCCTAGGTCAGAATAAATGCCTAGGTTGTCGAGTCAAGGCAGCTTCAGTTACAAAATTGCTGTTAAAACCACATACATTCAAATGATAAAAATAAGAAGATGGTCAAACGAATTCTAAAAAATAACAATGTCTTTTCAGTTCTTAGTAGACGTATGTAACCCCTTAACTTGTTAACCAGAGTTATGCGAATATCTGTAATATTTGTATTTACATTTATCTTGGACAATAGCTTTCCTTATCGAGTTATCTAGAAATTCTTGCCTTACATTGTTCTCCCTCTGTTCCTATTACTTGGTTTATTGTGTTTTCCCCGCAATTACCATATGTTCCTACGCACTTTTAAATCAACTTTCTTTAACACTAGAACTACAATTTTCTTTCACAATTCGAGAAATTATAAAAGCATCTTCATTGGACAGCTTCGAATAAATTTCTTCATTGAAGCAGACATTGTAATAAAAATAGGACAAGGTCAGAATAGGTGCAAGAAGGTTATTATTACAAGACAATCAGTCGCGTTTATTACTCGATAGTTCTAGTGTTAAAAATGACAGCACCAAAAGAAACATGAGATTAGAACCACCGATAATTAAACGAATATTATACATATTATTCAATAAGTTTCCACAATAGATATTTTCCATTACAGTTGATTTTGAACGACTTTTGTCGTAAGTTACAGTTAAGATCAAAACTGAACACACATACGGAACTTTCGCGTAAATAATGTTCTATTCAATATTTGCATGTACAATACAAAAGAAACGAAATATACAGTATTAAGTGCAATGTTTTAACTGTTCAAAAAATTTTCGAAGACCTTAATATCCTTATCATTTTGATACATATAAATCTGTTTTGTGTAGTGGATTTTGCACCACAAAGCATTTACAAATAAACATTTCAGTTTTATCTAGATTTGATATTTTGTCTATAAACTTTTGGCCTTGATGACGCGTTGAATGCGGAGCCATTTTGTTAGCTTTCACGTCACATTTTATTTTCCTTTAAACGGAAATAATGGAACTGTGCATAAGCAAAAGACTCGCTTAGCCCATTTGTGCTTTTCCGTTTCAATCGAATCTAATGAAATAGTGCAAATATTTCTTAGTATTATATGAATTATCTATAACATATTAATTTGTAAATTTGATACCGTCAGTCCCCAGGGACTGACGTAGCATTCAACGTGTTAAACTATATTTTCGTAGTATTGTGGGGCAATCGAGTACCATTATTCCTGCACTCTCCCATAAATCGTTTATTGTCGCTGGCGGAGCATTATAATCATTTGCTAGTTTGATTTTTAAATATGCCCAGATAATTCTCAATAGGATTTAAGTCTGGTCTTTGAGCAGGCCATGCTGCCGTTTGAAATGGTTGATCATCGAGCCAATTGTTCACACTCCTCGCAGAATGTACGGTGGCATTGTCATGTTGGAAAACGACATCACATTCTGGTACTGGCATATTGCCAACTGTGTCTAGCAGATTCTTTTCTAAAATGTTCTTGTAAGCGTACCGATTCACCGTACCGTCAATTCGATACAGTGGTGCTACACCATACGCCGTAATGCAACCCCATACCATAATCGAATCTCCGCCAAATTGAACTGTCCGTAAAATTTTTTCCACAGTTAAAACGTTGTACTTAATACTGTATATTTCGTTTCTTTCGTATTGTACATGAAAACATTGAATAAAACAGTATTTACGCAAAAGTTCCGTAGGTGTGTTCAGTTTTGCTCTTGACTGTACTTGTCTCAAAACCAGACAGACAGCACGTAGAAAAGTATATCGACTTGTAATGACACATTTGACACATTTTTTTTTTTAAATCTGCAACGATCAAGCTAATCAGGTGGCTTGTTTTAGATACCTCATCGTGTACGTACGTACAGTAGCGCACGAAAGTATTCGGACACTTTTCAAACCTAAATAACTTTTTTAAGATTGGACCAAACGTCTTGACTTTTCTTGAGCAATTAGTTGCATTGATTTAATAAATGATATACAAAATAAATTTGATTTTGACCGCTTTCATAATTATGGGCACATATGTATTTGAATAAATAGATTTCTTAAAAAATTTCTCACGGAAACGGATCCACACTTTCGACAATTGAATCGAAATTTTAAACAAAAATCTGGAATCAGTGATTTTGATCTGTCTGGTAGTTCCAATGCAAACTCTGTATGGTTGTCAAGTATTGTAATCTGTATTGAAAGTTATTTGCCTGTTGTTTTTAAGTATTTCTTTACGCGTGCGTTTTAACTTGCGGAAACTTTTCTTGAACAATATATAAGTTAATAAAAAAAAAAGTCGTCACATTTTCCCAAGGGATGTTTTCCAGTAACATACAGCTGTACTTTGAAACAGGGGGAGCGCACTATAATATCCATAATAAGGTCAATTAAAATACATTGTTTTCATAATACATTAAGTTGCTTCCAGATGATTATCGCAAGACCGTGTGTCGATATAAGATAGCCTCCGGTTAACAAGTGAAATATTTTAAAAGCTTAGCCAGAAGCGTAAGTCGTTTCAACCGTCGCTCCGCGTAATTAACTGGTTAAGTGTGTTTGACGACTATATCCGTCATGGAGATGTGGCAGAATTTTCGGTCATGACGATTATATCCATCATGGAAATGTGGCAGAATTTTGTGGGACGACACCTAAATATCTCCACTACCTCTGAAAATACGAAAAATGTTTCTAACGTAATCTAAATGGTTTCAAAAGACGAATCAGATGGAGAATCGTTTTTTGTAAATTGTAATTTTTTAATCGTTTCTCCAAAGTCACTCGTGTTTTTTTACACACATTTATATATATATATATAAATCAAGTTTATATATAAATCAAATCAAGTTCAAGTTCATAGTCGAATTCCTGTTACCGTTGAAATCTGAAATGTCGCTGAAAGTAAGTTCTGCATTAATTAGCAAATTTTAGAGTTCACGGTCATTTCAAGGTCGTGCTATTAAACATAGAGGTATGCACAATAATGTTTGCTATAACATACAACAACAAAAACTGTGTGTATATATGTAAAAAAAAAACACGAGTGACCTTGAAGAAACGATTAAACAATTGCAATGTACAAAAAACGATTCTTCCATCCTATTCGTCTTTTGAAACCATTTAGATTACGTTAGCAACATTTTTCGTATTTTCGAAGGTAGTGAAGATATTTAGGTGTCCTGTTTTAGACGAAACACCCTGTATATGACGGATATAATCGCCATGACACAAAATTCTGCCACATCTCCATGACGGATATAGTCGTCAAACACGCTTAACTGGTTAAGAATACGAAGTTGCAGCATAAGGTACAAGAACTTTCGGAAATCTATGAAATTCGATTTATGAAATGCGAAAACGCTTCTGTAGCATATCGTATATTTGTATCGTTCTCATGCATGGCGGACTCGTTGCCATCGGTGAACCGAAAATGTATACACCACCACGGTGTATACACGACTCGGTTCCACGATCTCTCGACGAATCCGACGTTTACGGACTTGCACAGTGAACGCGTTAAGTGAATGTTTCGAACGGCTACCTTTAACCCCAGATTGGGAAGTTTGGGTACGTTGCAAGCAAGCTCTGGTGAGATGTCGTACAGCAGGATGCTGCCTAACATCCACACTAGCGCATACAGTGCTCTCTCCATGGACGAAGAATGCAAACGAGAACGACAGGTGACAACTGCAAATAAAAAGGTAACTCGCTTAGAACGAAGCGCAAAGAACAACGGTGAGAAACGAATAAACAGGAGATAGAAGAGAGAGAGAGAGAAAGAGAGAGAGAGAGAGAGAGAGAGAAAATAAGAAAGAATGGAAGAGAAAGAAAATCAAAAACGAACGGTAAAGAAAAACAATGCAAGTCCTTACCTACTGCAACGGTGTTTCTCGAAGCCATCGTAAGGTTGTACAAACCACTTTCCTAAGCGAATAAAATCACGTGACAGTAAGCACCGTTCGATCAAGTTATGCAGAGCCTTGAAAAGTAGTGACCGGCACTCGTACGATAATCCGCTTTCCCAAGAGCCCTGTTCACTTTCTGCAATTACAATCGTACGATTAATTATTACTCGCTCGCGGTAACTGGTTTTCGGGGGAGGGTGGAGGCGCAACGATTCCTCCGTGTCAAATTCGTTTGATAGTTCGGTTATATGTACACTGTCGTCCCGATAGAATTTCTCGTCTCGCGGAAGAGCAGCATAGATATTTTCTGTTAGTTTCCCGCGATCTACTTCCTCGGGCGAATCGAGGCGATGTTCGTTCTCGTGAAAGTAACGCGATTTGCGTGCGACACGACCGGCGTCGGCCGACGAAAAAATTCCTCCTTTTCTCTTTCGAGAAAATCGATCGCAGTTTCCTTCTGCTTTTGCAACCCTTTCCGCCCTTCCGTCTCTGTGCAAGCTGAAGAGGTTTGCCTACCATATTCGACAGGTTGGTTAACGGTTTACGGATTCGGTTCCGCGATCGGTGCACTCCTCGCGATGCACAATAAAGGATCTCCGCGTTGCAATGCACCGAGTTGCAGAGTCCGAGTACACGGTTCAGCGACCCCGTGCAGAGAGAAACACAGTCTCGCTGGCGTCACCGCTTCGCACACCTTCTTTACATGAAACCGAACCATACAGAATTTTCGCTGCGATCGTTTTTTAGCCGATCTAATGTATAGTTACAGGCCTAACATCTGTTTCGTAACAACCCGAGGTTCGAACACTGTTCATCGACGACGGCGACGCGGTCGCGTTAGGCTGATGCATACGGTGTTCGGTAAAATGAAGTTTAGAATCTGAATTTCAGTACGGATATTAACCCTTTGCACTCGAATGGCGACTCTGTGGCGCCAGTAAAAATTGCCACAACTCTGTTTAACACTTCAACTGGCCAACTAACGACCTCAAAAATTCTACAAAATCAAAGTAATTTATTTAACCAAGCAACAATTGAAAACTTAAAATGTATGACACAATGTTATCCTTCAACCTTCTTCTATTCTCCGGATCTCAACTAAATTTAGTGCAACGTATATATTGGTGTGTCAAATTTATTTTTAAACTTGGCCAAATAATTCTGTCACCCATATATGGGTGACATGGCATCGTATCGAAGAAACAATAATATCTAAGAAATTTGTAAAAATGTAACTATTGCAAGGATGAGTAATAGTAAAATTATCCACGTGCGTAACATGAAATACATCATGTGAAACGAAAATATCCTAAGGGTTAACCCTTTGCACTCGAACGGTGACTCTGAGGCACCATAGAAATTGCCGCGCTATTATTTAAAAGAATTTTTACATCGCTTTGTTTGTATCTAAGAAATTGACAAAAAATTTTAACTGCTGTATGGGGAAATAACAATAATAATTTCCGGATGCATAAAAGGACATAAATCATATACAATGGAAATATTTTGGATCGTTGGACGTTTATTCAGCTCAGAATTCGATATTTTTGCGACGATAAATTTCGACATAATTTAGTTCACTGTTTGGTATTAAGAAAAGTATGTGCAACAAACAAATCAAATTTATGTTATTACAAACTACAATGAATGTTCTGTTGTATTGTAAACGATCGAAACTAGCAACAATTTTTTGAATAGTACAATGTCCGAATATTAATAAGAGTCACTGTATGTCTTCATCGTGTTTCATCTTAAATTGGACATTTATCGCGAAAGAACGGTACCTTATGTTTTAGTCGAAGTATTATTCATCACTGACCACTACTTTTTCGAATCTTTCTGGCAGCATCCGGATACCGCGTCGGAAGAATCGACCCAATTTTTGGTAACTTCGTATGATGCGAAGTGCTGCTCAGACAGGCCATGTCGTCACCGATCGAAACAAGTAGTAATTAGAAGGATCAGAAGGAGCAATGTCTAATGAACACGGCGAGTGGGGTAAAACTTCCCAATCAAGTGTTTCCAAGTAGGTTTCGACCGATGCCTGACATACAGCATTTCACATGTGGACAATCAGCGTTTTCAATGTTTCTCAACGTGGGTTCATATGGAACAGAATTTCCTTGCTTTGGAATGATTTTAAACAATGTGAAATAGCTTGTTGAGTCATCGATAATGCAAGTGCAAGTTCTTCTTGCGTTTCGCAGGAATCTTCATTCGATAATGCTTCCAATTTCGCGTCTTCCTACACTTTCGGCCTTCCACTATGTTCTTTGTCTTCGATATCAAAGTCGCGGTCCTTAAACTTTTGAAATAACTCGCGACAACTTATCTCGCTTGACACAGCCATACCATATGCTTCTACAAGTAATCGATGTGCCTCAGCTGCAGATTTCTTCAAACTAAAGAAGTAAATCAGAATTTCCCACAAGCGACATTTAGTCGGCTTAAAACTCGACATTTTCGCACGAAAAAAGTAACGATGCTGGCACACAATCGCGGATATTTCGAAGGTACGTTGTAGACAGACGTGCAAATTTACGATAATATGTTTCGCATCCGACATATAATTGCCATTACTTGCACTATTTGGTTTCAAACGGCTGAGACTTATTTGCACCCCTAATAGATTGATGAAAAAAGCGAATGACAACGTGGATCGCAGCACCACCGCAAATACGATAGATATCTTATCACGGATACTTCACCCAGATCTCATAAAACACACACCAACTATTTATGAAGAGTTTTCAAAGGAAGATATAATGGCGGACCATTTAGATGAATACTCAAAGCTATTCGGTTGTTCGGAAAGTAATTTCGTTTTTTCCCGACAGAGGATTTAATTGTATTTTTTTGCACCCAACTTCACACTTAAGCCGCATAATCATTATATGTTTTGAGAGCTGATATAGCAAGGCTTGTGTGTGAAAAAGTCCAATTGATTCTACGCAGTAGTTTTTGATTGGTGCCCTTTTAAGTATGGAGAGCAATAAACAGCATTTTCGTCATATTTTACTTTTTTACTATAGAAAAGGTAAAAATGCTGTTCAAGCTAGAAAGAAATCAACCGATGTGTATGGAGAAGACGTGTTGACAGTACGCCAGTGCCAGAACTGGTTTGCAAAATTTCGATCCGGCAATTTTGATGTCGAAGATGCACCACGTTTTGGAAGGACGGTTGAAGCTGATAAAGACACGATAAAGGCATTAGTTGATGCAAGCCGGCGAACAACAACACGTGAGATCGGTGAGAGGTTAAATTTATCAAATTCAACTGTTTATGACCACTTGGAAGGCCTGGGTTTAACCTCGAAGCTCGATATATGGGTTCCCCATGTTCTCACGGAGAGAAATTTGTGTCGTCGCGTTGACGTCTGTGATTCGCTTCTCAAACGTCACGAAAATGATCCATTTTTTAAGCGCATCATTACTGGGGACGAAAAATGGGTTGTATATAACAATGTCAAACGCAAGAGATCATGGAGCAAAAAAGATGAACCGGCTCAAAGCATTTCCAAAGCCAATATCCATAAAAAAAAGGTGATGCTGTCTGTTTGGTGGGATTTTAAAGGAATCGTTTTCTTTTGAGCTTTTACCGGTTAACACAACAATTAATTCGGAAGTCTACTGTCATCAGCTGGACAAACTGAATGACGCACTTCAACAGAAAAGGCCAGAATTAATCAACAGAAAAGGTGTAGTGTTCCACCAAGATAATGCGAGACCTCATACAAGTTTGATCACTCGCCAAAAGCTTTTACAGTTTGAATGGGATACAATGCGGTAAAACCTTCATTTCAAATGAGGAGGTCAAAAACCACCTCGATCAGTTTTTTGCCAGCAAAGACCAAAAATTTTATGTACGTGGAATCATGTTACTACCAGAAAGATGGCAAAAGGTATTGAACCAGAATGGCTAATATATAATTTAATAAAATATTTGTTCATTATACGAAAATTGTCTTTCATTATCACAAAAAAAACTATTGTAGAAGATGATTGTAAATCAACCTACACATCAATTTGTAACACATTATGTGACAA
>CM052098.1:13104698-13121053 GCA_028453745.1 Agapostemon virescens
ACGATATATGAACCGTTTATTTTGAAAGTGGCGTAAGTCCATTTTTTAAAAAAATCGTGTCAGCTACAATAATAGTTACATTTTTACAAGATCTTTTCATTCTGAGACAACTTGTTACTAATACATTTAAAATCGTTAAGATTTTGTGACACGAAAATTTGCTGGTTAATAAAGCGATGAAAAAGTTTATTTTGAAAGTGGCATAAGTCCCATTGTGAGAGTTTCAAATAGATATGGAAAATAATTATGCAATAAAATTTTATGAGATCCCAGCTTTATGTTTAATTATTAAAGTAACAGTTGAATTACCAATGACCACTCACAAACCTAAAATATAAGGGCTTAATGGATTTATTACGTTATATACCACCTGCACACCACAGTTATTTTAAATCCCTCCCGCGTACACAAACTGGAGAAGACTGAATAATAATTAATAAAACTGTATTAATTTTAATGTATAAATTATTTAACAAAGAATGACAGTTGAATATTTTGTTGACTTTATAACATAAAAGTGTATACATTTATTTTAATTTACGTTTATTTAAATAAACGTCGTTTCATTGATTTTGAAAATGGCGTAAGTCCATTCTTAGCCATCAAAAACATATTATTTCTTCAATAATGTTAATTATGCTAATTGGGATGATAAATTTGACACCTTCAGAAACCCAAAAACATTATTCTATTATGTTATCTGTTACCCATATTTTTAAATTTAATCCAACGCAAACCCTTCAATATCTCGGTTCGAGCATAAATGGACTTAAGCCATTTTCAAAATAAACGGCTCATTTAATATACTTCCAAGTAATTCGTCAGACAATCACGTTCACGATTTTAATTGAATATATTCTGGCTACATTTTGGCATAAAGATAAGTTAAAATATTTAAGATAATTCCGAATACAGTGAAAATGCATACATTACAACAACTTCGAACATTTCCCAAAATTACCCAATTTGGTTCTGTCGTATGCTTCTATGAATAAAATTGTAGAAATTAACACTAGGGCTACCGAACAATAAATCCAACGATATACATTGCTTTGTGATAATCACAAGACGGCATCTATTCAAACTTCGTTCAATTTTTATTTTAATATGTGGCTCATTGAACTAGTACAAAAATAAACTTCAAAATAAACGGCTCATATATTTCAAGGACGTATTCATATGTCCTACTCATACCCGATATTGTTTACGTTTGACGTATTTATACGTCCCGCTCGGTTAACAGGTTAAGCTGAATTGAAAGGGACGTCTCTACTGTTCGATTCGATTACAGAGAACGAATGCTATGGAGCTGTTGACCAAATATCGTTCGAACAAAGTAATCGAGCCTGTCTTCGAACTTCTAAGAACGTTTCTACGCAGTTCCGTAATGCATTGATACAATGTTGCACGAACTAAATATACAATACCCGACAACACGATAACGGCAAGATTCGGATTTCGACTCCGTAGAGTAGTCCGTTGACCCATGGCTCCCTCGTTAACGCGTCAATTTCAATTTAATTAGCATCGTCGCTGCTTTCCCTTTCAAACGATGAACGCAACGCGCCGTGGAATTCCGTTTGCCACGCTTTCGAGCGCTTAACACTCCGACAGCTTCAACGGAGTCCCGAGATAAACAAGTCGTAAATAAAATTTACAGAATCGGCGTTAGACGACGTCGCTGTTCTCATTTCCGTGTCCTCGAGGATTCTTAATCCTTTCGCTATTACGGCCGACTATAGTCGTCCTCCATGAAGTGCCACTGAGGTATTACGGGCGACTTATAGTCGTTTTCCATAAAGTGTGTCACTCTGAACGCGCAGTTTTAGTCTTTTCTTTCGTGACAATTATTTCTCACGAAACAAATGTTTTTTTTTTGTTTGAAAAATATTGTCAAAGCAGCCCGGGTGTAGCGTGCATTTTTGTCCCAGCGGCACGTTCAGCGGGATCACCGCGGCGGAGAAACCCACCCGTAGCGAAAGGGTTAAATGTCCTGCACCGCTCGTGGATCTGCTAGGTTCATGCATGTGGAGTGTCTGATTCGTAACGGAAACTTTGGACAAACGTGACTTTCCTCTGAACAACACTCATCGATTAACGCAGTTCCATGCCAAACGAACGTGGGGCGCATACGATCTACACTTTTGCGATTAACCCCTTGGCATGCAATGACGTGTGTTGGACGTCATCCATTTCATGTGTCATTGCAGACTTTGACGTCTCCGAGACATCAAGAACTGTCCTCTGGCGGACGCCGAAAATCGTGCATGGATTCTGTTTCGTTTAAAATGTTCAAGATGCTCTCCCCTCTTAACCCATTGACTGCCAACTACGAGATATCTCGTAGTAAGCGCAAGTTTAGATTGGCTACAAATGGCTATTTGAGTTAGGAACTATTAAAAAGGATGAATGAAAAATGTATATAGTATAGAGAACATATTGATTATCAATTTTTACTATTAAAATTATTATTAAAACTGTATATTAAATTAATTATATTAAAATAAAACCGTGGCACCCAGGGCAAGACGGCTAAATTTTGCGCGGGGCTGTTTCTCTGTACGGCAGAGTTCAACGCGAATTACGTGTAAACGATACGGCACTGCAATGTGTGACGGATAATGCTGTTATCTACACGAGCACATTGGAATGAAGTGTTTGATTATAAAATTATGATTTTTCTTAAAGATATGATACACGTATGTTGATTTTAACAATTTACTTTAATAATTAATAATACAATTGAGCATGGTAGGTCTTAAAACATGGTACACGGTGAAAGCCACTATAGTGGCGCGTCGTACAGAAAGATGACATCCGCGAAAGCCACTATAGTGGCGTATAGTGCCCAAGAGGTTAAGGTGCAGGGGACAGGATGAGTAAGAAGGTACAGGGTGCTAGAAAGCCTGAAATTTGGAAGCTATGACTTTTGGGTTTGGATGATTCATACCGCGATGTCTATATCGGTTATAAGTTGGTCATACAACATCATAAATAAGATCGACCTAGCTGATAACAAAGCTTTTCAACCATTTTCCATGGGAACGATCGGATTCCGATCCATGGGGATGCATGGGATTTGTTACAAGTTCGTTCCTTTCGATGACTACCAGGTACATAAATATGAAAGCGGCATTTTTGTATAGAAAATACACGTCTATTGTATGATATCCATAGCACT
Organism: Agapostemon virescens; assembly: GCA_028453745.1. Classification (NCBI taxonomy): domain Eukaryota; kingdom Metazoa; phylum Arthropoda; class Insecta; order Hymenoptera; family Halictidae; genus Agapostemon; species Agapostemon virescens. The sequence continues at coordinate 13,107,880 of CM052098.1, forward strand.
CCAATGGCTCCTCTGAGGTGCCACGAAAAATTGCCACAATATTCTTCAAAACAACTTTCGCATCAGTAAGTTAGCATTTAACACTAGATTTACGGATGTTGATTATATACCTATTTTTACCGAAGCGAGCCAATTTGACTCATACAAGAATATTGAAGTTTCTTGCACAGAAAATAGTTCCAAAACAATTTAAATGAATGATTTATTATTAACACCTTGCCGTCCGCTTATTTATCGCATAAGTAATTGCAATACAATTATTCTTAAAAAAGGCATTAAGTCAGGTGCAAAATCAACATCTGATCAATCATATGTCAAAGAACTCTCTTCGCCACTTTCAAAGTCACTAATCATCTGTTTTCCCTTTTTTTGAATCGGCTCACAGCCATATCGCTCCCACTATCCAAATCGCTATCAGAACTATTATCCACGTCAACGGCATATATTTCTTCGTTCGAGAGGATTTTGAAAGATATTTGTATAACTTGTAATAGATCTAAGCTTTCGATATTCGAACGCAACGAAGGAAAATCTCAAACTAACAGAACAAGCTTAGAAGATTTAAACAAAAGGCAATTTGGTAAATTGGGAGAGAAAAACATTAGAAGCCACTGTTCTCTGTTTGACGATTGTTGCTCTGCATCAATATGTCTACTTATGCAAACATTGGAATAAAGTATCTTTGTGGTCGTATTAACACTTTGCTAACCGGCAATTTTACACAGAAACTATGCCATGTCACCGGCTATTATTTTGTAATTGTATATAGAAGTAAAGTAAAACATTCTAAATAAACTTTGAACAACTGAATGAAATGAAATTAAACTTTGAACATATTTTTTATGTAACTTTTAAAATATTGCACAAAGCTTTTACAATATTCTATATCGCCCTGGGTTTCATAAATTGATATAGATAATACAAGTGCAACGACGAGTGAACTCGTCAACAACGTTTGGGCATGAAAGATGAGTTAACGCGTCACCGGTCACCAATGTGTTAAGTTTATACATCCTGTACCTTCTTACTCACCCTCTACCTTCTTACTCACCCTGTACCCTCTTACTCACCCTATACCTGCTTACTCAGCCTGTCCCCCACTAACTTAACCATCTACTGACCATTGCACCCCAGATCACTCTCCTTCATCCATATAAAAACCTCACACATTTTTGGAGAAGAAGTTCAGATTTCTGTACTTCGTTATATTCGCATAACGTATTTCTTACTGTTACGTGTTAAATAAACCTCAAACCTCTTCAAAAGTGTTGTTATTAACCCTTTGAGTACTGAGATATTTGAAGATTTTTATGCCCATGGGACGGATTTAATTTGTCGCTATATGGATTAATATGTAAAAGTAATAAATTTTATTTGGAATATACTTATATTGGTGATATAAATATATTTTTGAAACAGCATTTTAGTTACAAAATATAAATAAATATATAAGTGAAACAAAATAGAAATATTTATATAGAACAAGGACCAACTTAAAGTCTAATAATTTTGTACCGTGTGGTATTTTTCAAAACATGTCGGTAAACGCAAAGGTACCTGGCATTGTTTGCATCGCTAAGTTTCTTTTCTTATTTTATGTTTATAACATACGAGATACCGTTTTGTAGGGTGTTTCTTTAATTCTGTTGCCGGAATATTCTCCGGAAAATGTGCCCAATTTTTCGCTATAAAACGATGTAGCGCATCGCTATTTGTAGGACGCCCACGGATATTATAATTTGGCAGGATCACTTGGGCCAATAATTCTTCAGCGATTTCTAAACGAAATTAGACAATGCTTGTTTTGGTTTCACAAAATGTGAAATGGGTGCCGCAAACATCAACGCCTGCTTCTTAAATTCAGATGACGAGTCAGACTCGTCCACCGTAACTTCGCCCAAGTAAGCAGATGACGAGTCTCACTCGTCAAATGTACCCAAAGGGTTAATCCTGCGACCCGGGATTCAACAGCGATGTAAGGATTATTTTTTAACTGCCACACCAACAACCTCGAAAATCCTACAAAATCAAAGTAATTTATTTAACGAATCAAAAATTGAAAATTGAAAATCTGTGACACAAAGTTATCCTTTAACCTTCTTCTATTCTCCAGACCTCAACTAGATTTAGTGCAACGAACATATTAATGTACAAATTTATTTTTAAACATGGCCAAACAATTTTGTCACCCATATATGGATGACATGGCAGTCAAAGTGTTAAACAGTGCTGCAGCTATTTTCAGTGGTGCCTGAGAGTCACCGTTCCAGTGCAAAGGGTTAATAAATTAATTTGATAAAAGTTCTAAAGGAGAGTGTGTATCAAAATCTCATTTCCCAATAGTTATGTGTAGAAATCGATAATTAACAGCTCGCCGTTGACAGAAAAGTTTAACAGGATTAAACGGTCGGGGGGTAAAAAAATCGATTTCCAAAGCGACGGCGCTCGGAGTGGCCGCTCGGCTCGACTCGATTCAATGCCGCTTCGCCGCCGCCGTTCGCCGCTCGACGCCATGCGTCGCGACGAAATAATCGGCGAGTGAAGGCGCCCATCGTAACGCTACGGGACTGTCAAGCTTGCTGATCAATACAAGCAAGGCGACGTGCAAGGCCGCCCGCGTGGATTCAACGCGCGGATCCCCTACATTCCCTCGTTTCATCCTGCCACGCGCCACACTCGCTCGCCTTCTTCCTACTCCACACACTCCTTCTCCGGTTCTCCTACTACGTATATTCCATGTTTCGATCCTCTCCCGATACGTTCTTTCCCCTCTTCAGGGGTTACATACCTTTGAACGCGAGAAAAATAACAGAAATTCAACGATTTTCTGTTTCGATACAGTTCCTCGCGTAATCGATCAAACGCGTTTCAACCCTTAACACATTGATCGCCGGCGACATATGAGCCATTTAACCCTTTGCACTCGAGAGGTGACTCTCGCTCACCAAAACCTTATCTCGCCTTAATACTTTGACTGCCAAACTAGCAGCCACGAAATTTCTATAAAATCGAAATGAGATATTGACTGAAATAAAAATTGAAAAATTAAAATTTATGTCGTAAAGTGGTCCCCCTACCTTCTTGCATTTTCTGTATAATCATCAACGTTGTTACAAATGAATATATTAATGTAAACATTTATTTATTTAAGAACAATACAAATAATTTCGTCATCCATATATGGGTGACATGGCAGTCAAAGTGTTAAGGGGAAAATACACTTTATAAGATGAAAATTTTCGATTTTTTTTTGTTTTGTTTGAAATTGATTCCAGTATGTGTCTAGAATACGCGTATAAAGTTACGGAGCAAAATTTTATGTATTTTGGGAGATACAGCTAACCGAACAGGTAAGCGTCAGGTGCAAGTGGTGCAAAGCTGAAGCGAAAGGTGAATTAGATAATTTTAATCATTCTAGTCCACTTCACCCAGATATCCTTAAACATTTAAAACCGATATATGAAGAACTTTCAAAGGAGGATTTATTAACCAGGTGTCTAGGTGGACACACACAGAATTGCAATGAAAGTTTCAATTCATCGGTTTGGCGCCTAAATTCAAAGCATCTAAATTCCGGAGCAAAAATTATCGAAACCTCCGCCTTTATTGCGGCTGGCATTTTTAACGAGGGCTACTCAGCTATATTAAAAATAATGAATGTATTAAATATTAATATCGGGCAACAATGCAAATCCTTTGCCGATACGTATGACGCGCAGCGCATAACGAGACAGGAACGCCGCAGACAAAGTAGCACCAAGAGAGCTCTTGGACATACGATTGATCAGATGTTGATTTTGCATCTGACTTAATGCCTTTTTTCAGAATAATTGTATTGCAACTGCTTACGCGATAAATCAGTGACCGGCAAAGGTGTTAACGTGTTAACACGTTCCGTGCCAAGCCATTTTTTCCCGACTCGTCATTCAGGCCATTTCATGTTTCCACTAAAGATTGATATATAATCACACAATATTTCATTACATCGTCAATTCATAAGCAATTAGCTTGTTTAGGTTTGTTCTACACTGCATTTTTTATAGTGCCTCATTCTTTTGGAGGAAACAAATTTCATAGAATTAAATTTGTCATAAAATAAATGTTTTCAGCGCATTAAATAAATATGTCCGAGTGTATCACCGGTGGTACACGTGGCCCGAAGATCAAGTTTAACGTGTACCACCGGTGGCACACGTGGCACGGAACGTGTTAACCAGTTAACTGCGTCCGACGCACGATGGAGTATTTGAAAACCGGAAACCGGTCGATTTAAAAAGAAATTTTCTGTCGAAGATGTACGAAAAGTGCTCGACGACTGGTTTGCCTCAAAAGAGGAATAGTTCTTTCCTCTTTTGAGGGGGCATCCATAAATTGTCAGAGAGATGGGTAAAATGTATAGCTGCCGATGAGCAAACTATTTTGTGTAATTTTCATACGATAAACGTGTACTTTCTATACGAAAATTCCGCTTTCACATTTACGTGCCTGGTACGTCATCGAAAGGAACGAACATGTAACAAATCCCATGCATCCCCATGGATCGGAATCTGATCATTGACACGAGTCAAAGAAATTCGTAAAAATTGAATTGTTGCAAGGACGAGTAATGGTAAAAGAACTTCATATGCATATGATAAAATATATCGTGTAGAATGGAAATAATGTAGGTCAGAAAAAATGCCTTGGATTTGGAGTTAAAACAGTTTCCAGTGCAAAGGGTTAACTTATAACGGCAAGTTCCGCATCTTCGTACGAACTACAGAAATGAGAAGTGATGGCCAAAAATGCGTGGGCTTTCTACGTGGATGAAGAAGAGTGTTATGGGATGCAATGGTCAGCCGATGAAAGACATTTCTTTCATCCAGTTTAAAATAAAGTATTTATTAGAAATAAAATGGTGCAGTTATTTGAAGCCTATCGACGTTCGAACGCCTAACGAATCCTCAGTTACACACAAAACGTAGCCTAGTTTCATTTCAATAACAAAAAAGTTATTGCAATTCAATCTGAAAGCCATTTCACAGCTACAATCGTAAAATGTACAATTTTCTTGGTATTTCCCTATAAAATTCTCTCAAAACAAACGAAAAATTTAAAGGAAAGACGATCACATTGATTCAGTTTTTCACTAAGTGTAAAAAATTGAGCGAACAACGGTAAAAGCGACACATTATAATACAGAATTTCGAAAATTATAAAAGTTATCAAGAGATAGCAAAAATCGTTGGCAGTAGTGTGAAAACACTGTGCAATATATAATTGAAAAAAGAATAGCGAATCAATCAGGCGTAGCTTCAAACAGACAGTTTCATATGTAAAACGAGATATTATTAGCCATATAAAATAACAATAACTATAATGCAATAAAAGCGCTCTTAAATTATCAAAAAATTAATTCTAATTATTTAAAAATGTCGTTTAATCCTTAAATTGTAAGCTCGATTGTACATATAGGAAAGAAAAGAAGAAAAAGCGTAAAACAAAGATCTTGATTCTTTGAAAGAACCTAGTACCTAACAATTGAAAACTTTAAATTGTTTAAACTTCTATATTGACAACGATCCTAAGAACGTTTCGCGTATCGGCAAATAATGGCTGCTTTATAACTGTCCAACGGTAATTAATACCCCTCCACGATCACCTGACATCTTAGCATAGTTGAACATACTTGGAACGAATTAGAATCTCGCATGCGTAAACACTTAATAAAGCGATTTCAAATAAAAATGATTTAAAGCAAGCTCTACCGTAGTAGACTTAACAAAAACGTTAACATGCTTCTAAATGTGACAGTTTCTACCGTTTGTTGTTGTACAAGAGTTTTTAAAAAATATCTATTTGCACTAAAATTTCTCACGAGACCGTTTCACGCGGTTCTATAAAAAGGAAAGAAGGTGTTTTCAACGCGTCGTCGTGCTATGGACAAAATCCAGATGAAAATATGCTCGTTTTCTGAGAGTTCAAACGGTAATGCCCTCTTAATAAACGTGTTATGGCCGCGAGTGGGTCAAACGCCGACCATGCCATGAGTTGCCTATACCCCTTGCAGTGGAAGTCAACGTTGACCGTATTCTTACACAATGTACACGGTGTCCCGGAATTCATATAATGTGGAAGAACAAGCTAAACGCGTAGAAGACAAATTTTTTCATACACGGCTTCGTTTTCCAGTAAAAGGATTTTAAAACTTCGTCGAGCAAACATACCATCGAATAAGCACCGATTAATCTCTTTTCATGGCTGACCGTTTTCGCTTCTCGAGAATGTTTACCCTGCTGTCGTCCTCCTCAAGTCTGTACGACTCGACGCGGAGTTTACGTCATCATAAATATTGTGCTTTATATTTAGTGTATTTAATTATTGCGTTTTGCTTCGTTAACGTTGTAATCTTTATACGTATGAAATATTTCCAAATAGAAACAAGAAATATTGTGTTACTCGTACTCGGAACATTAAAACGTTTATCGATCTCTTAACTGTAAACGTAGCGATGTAAAAGCTGTTGAACAGGTTAAATGCCGAGCGAATTTTTTGTAATACAGACAAGTTTCATTTATTTCATTCATAGAAGCGATCACTGTTATTGAAGAGAATTAATAGTTACTGTTTAATGAGACTCTCAACCTCGTACTATTGTACAATCTGATCAACTGCCACAATAATAAATCGATGTTCAATGCCATTGATTTAATGATAATCATTTTTAAATGACGCGACCGTAAACACAACAAATTTTTTCCCGGACTCGTGCGGCATTTTTGCTGTTTTCATAGTAAAATTGTAAAACATAACGAATTCATTCACAAATTTCATTAATTTTCACAGTAATATTACTTTTGATGAATGTACCAGAATATACTAGAATTCACTAGATTCTACCAGAATATACAAAAGTGTACTAAAATGTACCAGAATATACTGGAATTCACTGGATTCTACCAGAATATACTATATTATACGAGAATATACGAAAGTGTACTAGAATGTACCAGAATAAACAAGAATATACTAGAATGGACAAAATTATTGCATAATATAACAGAATATATTAGAATATACCATAATATACTAGAATAATATACTATATTGTACCAGAATATACTAGAATTCACCAGAATATATAAGAATATACCAGAATATCCAGAATTCACTAGAATGTACTAGAATATACCATAATATACCAGAATGTACCCGAATATACTAGAATTCACTAGAATATATCAGAAAGATAGTCGCAAACTAGCAACAGAAGCATCCGCGGAAAAAGATTTCAATAAATGACGATCTGGTAAATTGGGAGGGGAAAACAGCTGCAACCAATGTTCCCTAATCGTCAAATGTTGGTCTGCAATAATGTGTTTACATATACAAACTTCGATATGAAGCATTATCGTTGACGAAAATAAGTCACGCGTACGTGACAGTGGCCGATAACGGTTGGCAAAGAGAAGTCACGCGAGCGTGACAGCGGCCGGCTGAGTGTTAAGATATATTTAGTTTTACTTTACGTTGAAATAAACGACTGAATTACGCACATTTTAGTTTGTTTTCGATTTACACGATTTTACGTATAAAAATCTACGATTTTGATTCATATGGTTTTCTAAGGAACCTATCTTCATTGTAATTCGGATGATATACAGTGACTCTTATTAATATTCGGACATTGTCCTATTCAAAAAATTGTTGCTAGCTTCATTGTAGTTTGTAATAATAGAAATTTTATTTGTTTGTTGCACATGCTTTTCTTAATAGCAAACAGTGAACTAAATTATGTCGAAATATATCGTCGCAAAAATATCGAATTCTGTGCTGAATAAACGTCATTTGCGGGAAGTTCTGATTAACTTCTTTAATTTGAAGAAGTCTGAAGCTTAGGCGCATCGATTGCTCGTAGAAACCATATGGTAAGGCTGCATGAAGAAAGAGAAGTTGTCGCGAGTGGTTTCAAAAGTTTAAGAACGGTGTTAGTTGATTTTAAATATATTATTTCCGATCTGTTTAGCAATGTTAAGGTTGTTTAAATAATAGTATGGCAATTTTTAGTGACACCTCAGAGGCGCCATTCGAGTGCTACGGGTCCAGACGTTGCTTTCAACGTTGAACATTTTTATTCTGTGGAATCTTTTTTACATTACGCATTAATTTAGTTCACTGTTTGGTATTAAGAAAAGTATGTGCGAAAAAAAAAACAAATAAAATTTATGTTATTAGAAACTGCAATGAATGTTCTGTTATATTATAAAACAATAACTCCAAATTTACTATTGCAAACGATCGAAACTAGCAACAATTTTTTGAATAGCACATTGTCCGAATATTAATAAGAAATAATATTAATAATAAAATAAATATTAATAAGGTCCACGTAATTGTTCCAAGTCATAATTCCGTTATAACTGCATTTACGAAAAAATGCCAAAGGAGAAAGATAAATGGTTCGAAGAGCACTACATCTGTAGGCCTTTAAATTTTTTTTAGATGCAGCAGTGCATGTGCAATTAACAATTGCATCATTTCTTTAAATAGAAATGCATATTTCTTTTTACACAGATCGATTCTTCTGTTCATTCTACGTAAAAAATTATTAGATCTCGAGATATTTTCAAAAAATTTCAAGTTATGACTTGAAACAATTGCGTGGACCACCCTGTATAGTAATCAAATTTTTGTAATGAGTCAAATTGGCTCGTCGGTAAATCTAATATTAATGGATGTAATCTCCTCGCGTCTTTTATTATACTATCAGTTACTAATCATCCCGTATATCTCTGTTTCTGAATGGTGAGGTGCAAACGTACGGCGTACAGTGTAGACTGAGAACTCGTGTTGAATGAGTCAGCATCAAGTCCAAAGACCCTACCGTTGCAAAGATACATTAAAATCACAGACACTGCTGCGACCGATAAGAATTCATTAGCATCAGCATTATACATGTACACATTGACCGACATAGAGATTGTCCGACCGCGATGCATTCTTCTATCCGATTATTCCACTCTTGAAATTTAACGATTTAGCGACTGCACGCTGATGGTCATAAAAATTCTTCCATTCGAAAACCATCAATCGGTTTTGTTCGCACGAGCGCTAACGATCGATCGCATTACACAACACCCTCGTTGCAAATAACATATCTATAATGTCGAATGTTCTCATTGAAACAATTTGATTCAACAATCGCGCTTGTAACAGCGGAGAGTTTACAATGGTAGGAAGCGATGTTGTTTTATCGATCGTTACTAGCTTGCGGATCTTTGTGCAAGGACTAAATTCTCCGACACGATCGTAAGAAACGGAAATTCAATGGAAATTTATTTCTTCAGCTGTTAATATTAACCCTTTGCACTCCAAGCAATTTTAATTCCTAACTCGAGACATCTTTCTGTCCTAGAATAATTCCATTGCACGTGGTTCCATTCTTTTCGCGCATTATCAAATTTGTTTCTGTTAATCGTACGGCGTCACTTCAATTTTTACTAACTTCCAAATTTACAAACATTTGTAATGTACAAATTGTTTTGAACAATATTTCGACAATTTTCGGTGTCGCCATTCGAGTGGAAAGGGTTAATATTATATTATTTTGTAATGTTATATATACACATATATTATTTAATATTGCATTGTTTTATTATTATATTTTATTTTTTGTTATTGAAAATATAATTTAATAATTGCGGTAATAAGATCAGTATATATTTTTATTTTCACCCAGAACTTAGAAATGTAATGCAATTCCAAATCTTCGACCGCAAAGAGTTAAAATAGTTCAGGAACCGCTTAACAAGGTCCTTAACCCTTTACGATCGGTGCTGCCACAATGGCGGCATTTTCAAATTGTAAACCTCGGCATCGCCAACTTGGTGGTACGATCTTACTCATAATCGTCCAACGCGCTGTTTTAAAATTATTAACATTATGAAAATTACAAAAATGAAAAATTTCTGCTTTTTATGCATTGTAAGTTCTATCCAACACAATAAATCAGCTTCAACGTATTCTGTGTATTTTTAATTCTTTGCACTCGAATGGTGACTCCGAGACACCACTAAAAATTGCCACACCATCATGTATAATGGTAAATGATTCAACTGCTGTAAATTAAATTGCAATAAACGTTTAATTGTTGTAGAAACGAGTAATAGTAAAAGAATCCATATCCATAAGATCAAATAATTCAGGTAGAATGAAAATATTGTCTTGGTTTTCGAGTTAAAACAGCTACGAGTGCAAAGGGTTAATATCCATATATTATTTTTTCCTAAATGATTTAAAGCTAACTCTGAAAGCTAAATTTGTTCCGATTATCTGATACTCCCAACAAAGAAATTTTCCGATCGCAAAGGGTTAAAAAATAATAAGATCGTATGCATCGAGAAATCACGTGACCTTTTCCTCACAATGATGTCCTAACGAGTGTATTTGTCATATCGTTGTAATTCTATTCATTCTTCTATTATTGTTATTATCGATATGTTATAATTTTTTTATGAATACCGTTCGTGTTATGCGAGTACAACATTGTTATTTTCGAGAGTCAATAGAAGATTCGTCACCTTCGCGTCAATTCGCAGAGGGTTAAATTCTTCGGAAATTTTCATTAGTTTATATTTTGCGCGCTCGTTTGTGTCATGATTATGCAAAATTTTATTATTGTATCGTCAAGCTAGGGAAGAAGTACACCTTTCTCAATTTCAACAATCCATGTTGACGTACAACTTACGGCAAATATGCTAATTTGGTAAACATATATGCTCGGTAGCGAATGTATGCGGAAGCAAATTTATTCACGAACAACGGACTATAAAGCTCAACTAATACATCTTCGCACCTGATTTAACCAAAGTACACGCAAATAAAAGTGTATCGTTCGAATCAACAACTTTATCAATCGGTGTACACAATAATCGTGCAATCAATAAATTTTATGGTTAATTTCTTTCCGATTTAACGATCTAACTTCTGCAACACACTTGTGCAACTATTATTTCAATGTAAATGATCTAACGATTAATACGAAACGAAGCAACGAGCAAATTAACTTTCAGTAATTCAAATTTTCGTTAGGTTTATCCAACATTGGACGCGATTAGGAATTGAACTGTTTATTTTGAAAGTGGTGCAAGTCCACCACTTATTTTGAATGTTTGTACTAATTTAACAATATGTAATTTGATTATATAAATTTAATAGATTATTAATAATAATAAGAATAAAGAATAGAAAAAAGATTATTAAGAATAAATTTTATAGATTTGATAAAACAATCGTAAGTGAGAAAATGTTTATATAATTTCACGCAATAAGAGATATTCGTTATTGTCGTACATTGTTCCGTTATTGTCCTAATAGATCCGGAGATTTTTTTATTAAATTCTGAGTCCGATGAAAATCATACAGTAGTACTTACCCGACGACGCATAAATTTTATTGACAGTGAGGATGAATTAAACCCCTTGCCATATTATGACGAGTCGGACCGGTGTTAAAGATTTTAAATAAACTCTAACAAATATAAATATTATGCCTTCCGTTTTAGACGAAATCAAGTTTCATTCATTTACAATCATTATTTAAGCATCGATGTAGATGTAGCAGTGTAAAAGATATAAATTGTCTTTTCTTTTCTGTAACATTTTTAGTGATGAAAATGTTATAATAATTTCAGTTACAATGAAAATGGTATGGCAAGGGGTTAATACCGAATCATCATCGGATAAGAAAAATTCAAGACCACAAAAAACTGTTTAGCAATCAGTATCCCAGACAAATAATAGTTGTCCTCGCCCTTGGAAAAGAGATTGCCCTGAAGACCCCTACTTTCCTATGACCTATTTTCGAAAACTATTTAACAGTGAAATTATAAGCCATATAGTTGCCTATACCAATACCAATACAATACTATAAAATGTTCCAAATGCAATGTACATGTTTAACGCCAAGTGCAAACTGTTTTATGGAATTTCACGCTTAAGCTTTTATGCACAGAAGTGCAAACATCGTAAGCCGTCGTAACTGCAAACTTGCAAAGCTACAAATTATAATAAAATTGAATTAACTGGTAAATTTCTTTTAATCTGCATATATAGCTTTGTAATTGTTGATTTTCCACTGCATACCTTTTCTTTATTTAACACTTCACCGACCGGAAGTCCATTAATAGGACTTTCAATTATTGCACATAACAGAATGAAGCTTAAAAAACTACTTTTACATTGTAGTTTGTAACGAAATTATTAGACAACGTCACTGAAGATACCTTGAGGATTCTAAATAAAGCTTTCTGTTAGCGTTGAAAGATCGGTTGAAAATTCTTCAATCACGGACTGTGGACCTTAAAAAATTCTAAAACAATCGCCGGTCGTTAAAGTGTTCAATAAAAAACTTCGGCCCATAGAAAGTTAATATTAAACATAGAATAGACCAAAGAACATATTTCGCATGTATGTTTGTAATTTTAAGCGAACGGTTAACACGTTGAGTGCTATGTCAGTGTCAAATTTACAAATTAATATGTTATAGATAATTTATATAATATTAAGAAATATTTGCACTATTTCAATAGATTCGATTGAAACAGAAAAGCACAAATATGCTAAGCGAGTGTCCTTTGCTTATGAACAGTTGCATTATTTCCGTTTAAAGGTAAATAAAATGTGACGCGAAAGCTAAACAAAATGGCTCCGCATTCAACGTGTTAAAAGTGAAAAACTGCAACAACAAATTGCGAGTAGCCAAAGTCTGTACGAGGTACGCTCTATCCCACCAAGGGCAGAATGTAAAATTTTATTGAACCACGTCGCAGAAACGCAGCGTTGCAACGAGGTTGCCTGCATTAACATTTATCCTCATATTAGTCCGAGCATTGTCCCCAAAACGCACATCGAATTATTGATCGAGACAGAACGGGGAACAATAGGAGGGAGCGGCGTTGCGGATGAAAACGGAAGAAACGGCGCGAGCTAATTTTTGCGCACATAACACATCGTCGCTGCGACTTCCCATTTCTGCGACTGCCCTCCTTATGTGATTGCCGATAAAGCAGCACGAGCATTACATTCGCGCGCGTAACCAACCGGAATCCTCTTCTTTTCTTGCATACGAACTGGTCGAAAGCAGATAGCACTACGTCAATCGTCTCTTCTTTCTCCCGTTTATGCACCAAACCGAA
>CM052098.1:13126053-13143240 GCA_028453745.1 Agapostemon virescens
TGAAAACAGAATTAAAATACAAAAGAAAGGAATATAAACAACCTGTTAATGATAAATATTTTTGTACGCATCATTATACTCGAAGCTTGCTTCCTCCGTAGGATTTCATCATGAAAACATCCCTTTTAATGATATTTTGTGCGTAGACGAAATATAATCATGTAAACAAGAAATATTTGAAAACAGATTTAAAATACAAAAGAAAGGAATATAAACAACCTGTTAATGATAAATATTTTTGTACGCATCGTTATACTCGAAGCGTACAGATTAAAATCTGTACTTTTAGTTTAGCTTGCTTCCTCCGAAGGATTTCATCCTGAAAAACATCCCTTTTAATGATATTTTGTGCGTAGACGAAATATGTGAAAACAGAATTAAAATACAAAAGAAAGGAATATAAACAATCTGTTAATGACAAATATTTTTGCACGTATCGTTATATTCGAAACGTACTGCTTCTTAAAATCTGTACTTTTAGGTTAGCTTGCTTTCTCCGTAGGATTTCATCCTGAAAAGCATCCCTTTTAATGATATTTTGTGCGTAGTCGAAATACAATCACGTCTACAAGAAATATTTGAAAACAGAATTGAAATGCAATACAAGGGAATATAAACAATCTGTTAATGACATATTTTTACACGCATCGTTATACTTGAAACTTAAGGTTAATATCTGTACTTTTAGGTTAGCTTGCTTTGTTCGTAGGATCTCATCCTGAAAAGCATCCCTTTTAACACGTTGAATGCCACGGGGATCACCGGTGACCGGCACCGTTACATCGTTTAAGAATGGTTATCAATAAATTAACAGCATTGAACATTAAGAGCAGTATTGCCAAAATTGATCAGATTATAGTACGAGGTGAAAACTTTAGGTTTTAATAACTAACAATTTTGTTCAACAACGCTGATCATTTCTATAAATGAAACAAATGAATGTTGTTCGAAGCATGCAAAATTCGCTTGGCATTCGACGTGTTAATGATATTTTGTGCATAGACGAAATGCAATCGCGTCTACAAGAAATACTTGAAAACAGAATTAAAATACAATACAAAAGGATATAAACAATCTGTGAATCAGATATTTTTACACGCGTAGTTATACTCGAAACGTACAGGTTAAAATCTGTAATGTTAGGTTAGCTTGCTTCCTCCGTAGGATTTCATCCTGAAAAGCATCCCTTTTAATGATATTTTGTGCGAAGTATAATCGCGTCTACAAAAAATATTTGAAAACAGAATTAAAATACAAACGAAAGGAATATAAACAATCTGTTAATGGCGAATCTGTTTGTACGCATCGTTGTACTCGAAACGTACAGGTTAAAATCTGTACTTTTAGGTTAGCTTGCTTTCTCCGTAGGATTTCATAAAAGTTCCGAGTAAAGTACGTGCGAAGAGAATTTTTGGAAATATTAAGTAACGCGATTCTCCTGGCGAGCAAAATCGGTCAACAATTACGAAAGAAATGCGGTCGAACCGGAAAAAGAGCAACACCGTAAACTCATTGAGTATGTTTCTGATCCAGTGAAAAAAATGTGTCCGTTTCGCAGCTGTACCCACAGCGGACGCGTATGTGTACGTGAGCTGCGTGGATACTGCACCGTCAAAACCGCTGAAAAAGAGGGAGAGACGGCCTAGAGGCATTGCATACAGGCTGCTTCTAAAATAGGTGGACAAACGCACGAGACGCGTACCACGCATCCCGTTAAGCGAACGAAGCGAGAAATCCTTTGGAAATATTTCCCCGTCGAATTTCGGTTGTTTCGTGCAACTCGTAACCGATCTGCTTCCCTTTCTATCGTACGGGATACGCTGGGTTTACACCGTCGTCGATATATCAAACGACGCGGAGAAGTTAGCCACATGTTTGAAAGATATCGATCGAGATCGATGTCCACGCGCCACGATCGAACGTACGGTAAGCAACTCGCAGTGAGAATCGTTCACAATGCGGCGACTAACGTTTCGGCTAAGTTTAGTAGCAGAATAAGAACTTTGGCGAAAATTCAATTACCAACTTCTAGTATAATATATTTTCATAATTCATTAAAAAAGAAAAAAAAAGATGTTTTAGTACGGAAATTGTACATTTGAATTTCCCGCGTTTATTTGAACAAATGTATCTGGGTTTGTAAGGTATTGTGAGACGATTTTCATACATACAATTCAACTATGCTGCAAACGACAATTGCAGTAATTGAACAAGAACATCTAATTCTGCACATAAAGAATTGAATGGCTTATAGAGGCATTGAAAAAGTAATTAATAGAAACGTTTCAATAATTTGAGACGTAATAACGCGTTTCTGAGATGAAAAAGAGAAATCGATAATTTAAAAAATAAAAGAGAATACAAATTTTTTTAAAATATTTACTACATGATAATATTTAATAAATTATTTTTTTATTTGTAACATTATTATTATTTAATATAAAATAAATAATATTTAATGGAAGAATTAGAGATTTTCATGGACGAAAAGAATATAAATATGTTTAAGTCAGATGGAAAAACTAAAATTTGGGGAAAGTCAAACGCAGAGTGGCGAATAAAAAATTTGAATTAAACCATGAAGCATGGCGGTAATAGTATGTATCATGATCAGTAGCTGTGTCGGTATTCGTAGTAAAAAATTTAGAATTTATGCACGAAATTACTGGCATGTGGGTTTACTTAATTATTGAATAGAAAATTTGTATGACATTGCACAATAATTAGGAATACATTCAATGTGGCACAAGATTATCTATTGTATAATAACCCCAAAATGGTTCAAACACCGCCGAAACTATGTATACCGGATATATTATATTATATAAATATAATAGAAAATGTTGGATATAAATAAAAACAATTTGAAATATCGAATAAAAATCAATCATAAGAAGCACTGCAGATGGCGTGGATAAACGTTGAACCAATTTTTTTTTTTAGAAAGATTAGTAAAATCGATGCTTCCCCAATTACGAGATATGAATAATAAGCGATAAATATGAAAAATATTTTTTTTACAGTGATACCGTGTAATTATGCATTATTTCGTATCACGTATGATTTTGAACACGAGGTAAATACCGGTCTGATCTTAATTTGTTATAGTTTTATAATGAAAATATTACTTGTATTTCTTTAGTTTATGTAAAAGTAATGAGAATATGTCACACCAGTCGGCGATTGTATTTTTGTGAAAATGTTTATCCTGTAGCTAAACTCGGTTAAAAACTATATACATATATATATATATACACGGTATACGATTTTCACTAGGAGCGACTCCACACGGAGACACATTCATACACGGAACACAACGTCCGTTTGTCTCGTCACACGTTCGAGCGATACCGCTTGGCGGCAAGTGACAGAAGTTGACAGGGAAACGTCTCCGGCTACTGAATATTCCTTGGTCGACGAACGGAAACTCGAAAGTTAATCTTTAACGTGCCTGTTGCCTGTTGATCGCCTTTATTTCCGCGACATCCTGTATCCAGGTAGAAACGCATAGTCTGTACACCGATAGGTCGGTATGTATCCCATAAGCACGACGATCGAGGTTATCGGAGAGTTCGAGACTCCGTCTCGTTCCTAGTCTCGCTGAGACCGGAGGACTTTCGAGGCAGTGGAAACAATGTCTGACACAGTTTTCGAAGTACGTCGAAAGGCGAAAGGAATGTTACGAGAAACGAGATCTTGTTATTTATCCAGAGAAGAGGCGAGAGCGTCGCGTTTCAAAGGCTCGCCGAGAGAGAGATCGCGGATCGGCGCAAGTACGCGGAATCCGCACTGATAATCGAACGATATTCCCTTGCAATAGATGCAACAGCTCTGTCGATTGTCGGCCCTGCTTCCAACCTCTTCAATTCTTTCGCGAGCAGAAAATCCAGGGCCGACGTGAATCAGGCATGACATTAGGTCGTGTAGCAAACTTCAAACCCATTGACGCGCTCTTCTACGTATATGTGTACGTATACGTACGCCTCTACACGAAATATATGTGAAATATAAAATATATATATATACATACAGACACACACATATATATATATATACACATCTGTACATATACATATATATGTATATTATATATATATATATATATAGGTACATATATACAAATAACTAAATATATAAATTGATTTATACACGTTCACACGATACACACACGCAGGTATACGTACGCGCACACATACTGCATATATATATATGTATATATATTTTATATATACATATATATATATTTGTACGTATATATACAAGTTAGTATATATAAGGATATGTATAGATACGTACGCATATATGTATACATATGCGTGTACATATAGCAGTGGCAGAAGGGAGGAGTGGAAGGGATGGGAGGGGAGTGCCGCGATACACAACACCGACGTCGACAACGAACGATCGAGTACTGCCCACGGGAATTCTCCGATATATAGGTTAACCCGGGTGACTTGTACTCGCGACGTAACGCAGTACCGTTAAGCGGTCGTTAGACAATTGGCCCCTGTATCCGTCGATGTTGAAGCCCCGTTCGTTTGATAGTCGAAACACAGAGAAGATATGCGGGCCGACTCTCTTGGCAAGAGTGGGCTCCACCGATCACTCACCAGTGCGAAGAAATTTGTGTGGCAGTCTTCCAGGCTAGCGCCGTTCGTTTGATGCGACGGATGCGTCATGGCTTCTCCATCGTACGCCGTACACTCATTAGCAACACTTCTCGCGGCGGCGCGCCTCTCTCAGCCCCGAAAATCACACGGCGAGGCCGCTATTATTCGAGAACATTTAGGAGGGTTTTCACTTCTCAATGGCGACCGTAAAATGGCGGACGATAGGAAACAACAAGCGCAGCCGCCCGAGGCGACCCCTACCGCTCACTCGCGCAGTTCGCTTCGACGACGAGGAAGAAGATGGCGGCGCTCATCAGGCATGGTTTACTTGCGAATCACTTAAAAAGTACATCCTCTATCCTTGCCGTAAACACGGTCAGTACAAACACTTCACGTACACTTTTTAAACACTTGTATCGCCGAACGACCCCCGCCGGGAGCCGTGTAGTTCGATAAGTACGATTCAGCTACTAACAAGACCACCGTCATTTTACAGACTAGCTTGCGACACGATATTACTCGCTCGAAGAGCAAAGTGCGCCCCGTCAAATCGGTCCGCCGCTTCGAGGATGAGAAGAAGTCTCTCGCTACGAAAGGGTAAACAATTTACTTTATTCGCGTACGAGTTTCAACGAAATATTCGCGTTACGTCGCGTCGCTTCCTAACAGCTAGAGGACACACTGTCGCCATATTGCCATTTACCATCTCTCTTTCTTCTGCTGACCAATCGGCGCTCGGATTTGACAAGTTCCCAGGGCAGGCGCTCGCAATATTGGCACCCCCCGGTATACGTTCGAATTGTTTACTATAAAGTATTCATATAGTAATGCTGTTCGTTTCAACAATGAAACCATCGGTGTATTCAAATTATCTAACACAGAACACTTATTTTATCGTACACGCTACAACAATAGCAAGTTTCACGAATCTTTCATGAAGGAAACAATTACTACGTTTTGAATAATATCGTCGGACTCGATGTTTAATTGTTCGTGATACGTATGTTCTGATTTGCCAAGTGCTACAAGTATCCGTAGCGGAATACGAGTTTTCTCGTGAAAATATTGTTTTGATCTAGTAAAATTATAAATCGGCATTGAAAGGACTCGAATGTATCGGTATCTATGTGCTGTATTAGAGTCTACCTTTTCGTGTGACGTAACGGCCTAGCCATACCCTTTTACGCCACTATAGAAGAATTTTCTTTACTTGCATTATTTTTTCCGATTTTAATGCTTTAAAATATTCTTGATTATTGAAAAACTATTCGTAACATCTAGTCCCGAAGAAGAGTCAATCGTCCGTAATTTTCGCTTACTATTAGTTTTTCTTACGCGAATAAACGAAATTTAACGTTCGTCGATTGTGCTTGGAAAAATTAGCATCGTTTCCAGACGAATCTGTTGAAGTTAAAATGGAGCAGCGAAGGATAGTACGTAATATACGTATATATACATATGTATATATGAAAACAAATTCGTGTAAGTGACGAGTTTTTGTTTCCTGTCCATATATTCACGTTGCTTTTCAATGAGAATGCCTGTTTCGTAGACCAAGTTTCACTGTCCTTGTAATTACCATTGACAAAGCATTTTTACGTGATCAAACTTTACACGCGTGTTAATTGCGATCTATTTTTTTCTAAACAACTAATTTCTTTTAAGTCCGTGTCATTTACGAAAATTGAATAGATTTGATACGAAACTGAGAGAATTAGCACATTCATGATTCGGTTTGAGGAATATATAAAATTTTGATTCTGCAAAGAATTTTCTTCGTCGTATCTGAAGATTTTCATAGCCACGGGGTTTTTCCACTGTGGACTTCGTTCCTGACCAATATTGGCCATAACTGTATCCTGAGAAAATACAACTGAGGGCACCACTGTGCGGTCGTTGGACATCGATCTTGTATCTTCCCCTACCCCCCCTCTCTTTACACCATTACCCTCGTCTTGTAAGGGAAGCCTCCCTTACCGCCACTACGTTGCTAATTTTTCACGCAATACGATAAATTTGCCGCGAGTTAACCAGAGATCAATTAATGCCGTTAATAACGATCTGCATTATGCAAACCATTCACCGGCGATAGATAGAATTTTCGAAAACTCGCTGCTACGTTAAGAGCGCATGCCACCGGCAGCCGCAAAAAACATTTGTATACATACATCACCGGTATCTCCGATTAGAAACATGACACAAATCTGGCTAACACTTTTCTATATAGCAATTGCAAATTCTTCGACAATTTAATTGGAAATGACGTTTGGAAATATTTATCAGTAATATACTTTTTACGAAACAGGATAGCTAGGTAACTCTTGCAAAATCGATATTTTCAAGTTTCGATGTAAACCAGAGTAAACAAAAAAAGGCTTTTAAATAATGTTATCATCGTGGGATGACATTTTGTTAAATAATAATTCCCTCGAAACGTTTCGAAACAATTCGAAATTTATAAGATGTTCGTTACACGATACTAATTATTATTTTTAATGTTTTACTTGATTTTAAATAAAATACAAAAATACACATTCCTGCGATTGTTTCAGGTTCTTGAGGTTTGAAAAACCCTATGATCCTCCCGCGGATGTATCCTCCCGTATAGATAAAATCTGTCAGAATCAATCAATTGCAACAGACGACGAAACACAACTGAATGATCCGCTTCAACGTTTTCAACTTTTCGTAGCTTGTGAAAATGAACTTAAACATTCCGTGTGTAATTCTATGTTATACAGTATTGAAACAGTCGGTAAGATGTGTAGAAATATTAATTTTGTATTTTTGTACTGTTTTTTTGGTGTCTTTGATAAATTGAAATGCTGTATTTTGTATTTTTAGGCGATTTGAAAAGATTCTATCAGACGCGCTTGTCTGTCGCAACTCCTTTAGATATGATGCGCGACATAGATTTACCAAAGAATTTACACATTAATTACGAATATCACCGATTCCATCCAGGCAAGTTAACCAATTAGTAATTAATAATTAATGGTTACTTTTACTTTGACAATAATGAAAAAAATTATTTCTTTGATATTTTTTCAGACACGGACACAATGTTCGCTGGTAAAACAGCATTTCCTAAGAGTTCAACTACAGTAACTGGTTTGAAGTATAAGAACAAATATCCAGGACATCAACAGGAAGATCCGTACCTTGAGCAGTTACTTAAAATTTAAAAACTGCTGTGTGCACTTACAATATCGTCAATTACGTTGTGTAGAAGATAAATAAATACACTTGCTTTGAAGTATTATCTTAAATACAATTATTAGATCACAAATGTTCATATTTTTAAAGATCAATTTCCGAAGACGTTCTACAATCTCGTTTATCTTTGCTCAAGTTGTTACTTCTTTTTCTTTGGTACACTCGTTTGCCATAAGCATATAATTTTATGTTTATATCGTCATAATGGAATGTATAAATTATACTATTAATCTGCTGTATTTCGTAGTTGAAAAATTTACTTTTTTTACATTAGATTTCGCAAAAACTTTTGAAAAACTGACATTTATGTAGAAAAACGACTATAAAGTACGTGTTCAGCATCATAAAATACATATAGCCAAAACAAATACTGGTTATCGAGATTGCAAAAATTAGTATTGCATAGTAGAATTTCTTGAACATGAGAAGGAAGTAAAGATGTAACAATATATGTGCTAAGCATTTTATTAACTGTAAATTAAACAGACTTATATGTAATACCATATAATGTGCACTCGTATCCGCGACTGTTTTACATTCTTACATGTTTAACAGTAACAACTGTTCTTCGAAAACGATTGTCTATCTGCTTATTCAGCTTCAACGGTTACACGCAGATTGACGACTGCGATTTCATTATTGTCGATGTTGAAGAGTACCTTAACCTCATAGTCACCGGGGTCCATATCGCCGAACCATGCAGCCATGTCACACTTTGAGGCTGTTTGTTCACCCTGAAAAACGGAATTTGTGTAGTCGATCTATTGAAATTTCAAAAATCTGAATGTTGATTAACATTTTTGCAGTACTGTATCCAGTCCGATGCGACATCGCATTTCGTTTCAACTAGACCTACGTCCAGAAGAATTTATATCTATGTTTAATCTGTCCTCGTGATTCCAAGAACGATGTGGAATGGCGTGTATGGTATATATTAGATAAACTTCGAATATATTACCATAAATATGTTATTTCGATAGAACACGAAATAGTGGATTGTATTTAATGCATACAGTAACGCGTCAGAGAATGATTAAATACATGCGAAGTAGCTGGAACGAAATAGTGACAATTGCTAGGATCAAAAGAAATTATAATTGCTTACTTGAGGTACAGAACAAGAATCGTCATCGGGGTCTGGGCCGTCAATTGATTCACAAACGTTCATGTCTCGTATCTCTCCCATTGGTTGTTTGAAAGATTTTCCTATACTGTTCACAAGATTACCATCTCTAACAATGTCTATTTGTGCCTAAAACAAGATTTCATCGTTTACGTTTACTTATCTATTAATGATTGTATGATAAACATGTAAATTTTGTTTTCCAATACCTGCACTACACCTGGGCAATTCTCCTTAACATTAAGAACACAATTAATCTTATTGTCCGAAATATCACCATCCCAGGACTCGAGTGCTTTGTTACCGTCACTAGCTTTTGCATCAAATCCGTTTACTGTAACTTTATTCGCCGTCTAATAAATAGAAAGAAGTTTTTGGAATGAGAATTGGCGAAACCGTAATTTGTGTATACAACAATTACGTGACAGAAAATGATTTCTCATTCAATTGAAGGTGGTCATTCGAAAAGTTGTTTGTGACGACCACCCATAAATATTAAACTATTTTTTTCATCCCTTAATCGGATGGGCGAAGAATGGCGTGGCGAAAGAAAAATGAAGAATTCAAAATTAAAAATACGAAGCCGACTATAAAGCACGGTGGTGGAAATGTATTTGTATGGGGATGTATCTCAACATTTGAAACGGGTCCATTAATTTTTATTGATAACATAATGGACAACAATGTATACCTGAACATTTTAAAAAATAATTTACGTAAAAGTGCAATAAAAATGGAGATTCAGAATACATTTAAGTATTATCAAGATAATGACTCCAAGCATAAGGCACGCATCGTACAGGAATATTTGCTGTATAATTGTCCAAAATTATTACAACCGCCACCTCAGTCCCCAGATCTGAATCCTATAGAGAATTTATGGGATGAACTATACCGACGAATTAGAACAACTGCAATAACATCTAAAGAAATGTTAAAAGAACGACTGAAAGAGGAGTGGAGTAATATTAGTACAGAATATTTGAAAAAAATAATTTGCAATATGCCTCGACTATTAAAAGAGGTCATTCGTCAAGAAGGATATTCTACACCTTATTGGATTACTTTTCGTTTGTAAAAATTAGTGCAAAAACTATCAGTTTTTAAAAGTGTCCGAATATTAATGTAACGTTAAAACCGGACATTGTTTTGTTTAAAATAGAATATTTAATAAACGTTAGCAATTATATAAGTAAAATTTATACTTTCATTAACTAGACCTCACGTAGGAATATAATTTAGAATTAATTTTTTTTTATCTTCATCGTGAACAAAATTACAATGCGACAAAGTAAAAATTGTATAATGTCCGAATATTAAAGTTACTCACTGTATTTATCCGTAGTTGAAATATCACCTCATTCGGGGGACTCTGTATATTACTGTACGCGCGAGAATTGTACACTATTTTCAAATTGATATCTTCTCAAACTGATATTTTCCAAAAATTGCACGCATTAATGAAGAAAAGTTTAGAAATTCATACTCGTAAGCAGGCTCCCGATTTTATACATTTTCGATGGAAATTAATAGGCGAAGTACAGAATTGTGAAGACATTGGAAAAAGTACAAAATGTTGGCAAATTATTTTCAATTTATTGAGGTTGCTGAGGGAAAAATTGTTTATTCTTATTTAACACATCGTTTTCTACAACTGACTTAGAAAATGTTTAGTTTATATAAATAATCCGAGTCTACTCACAATACTTAAACCATTTTGAAACCACCACTTATTTGACGAGTGGTGGAACTGAGTTTGTAAAACGTTTGTAGCTCGTTGCAATGTTAACTGATTTCGATGAAATTATCAGAATATGTTTGTTTAACACACATCTACAAAATGTATTTTTTCAATTTTCAATATATACCAACATTAAATGAATTTATTGCGTAATAAATTTATAACATTTTCTCTGTAATTCCGATCAATTGCAATTCTTTCGAAAGCTTTCTTCTCGTCATATTGTAAACTAATGACTCTAATCTCTAAAAAATCCAAATCACAGGATCCAATATTAAAAAAGTCACCGCCTTCTTAAAAGTGTACGAATATTTGTTTGATTCACTATATATAACTTATATAGAATTACAAAAAATATATATTTTACATTTTCATTACAGGCATAGATCAAACAATTAAAACTAGTGATCTTTACCATTTATTTCGCAATTTCGACTAATTCTAATTTTTAATGAATCTTTCATGTATAAAATAATATAAAAATTAGTAAACTAATATTAATTTATTATACCTAGTAAACTAATCCTTTTACCATTTGCAAACTCTCGAGTCTTTAAGCCCAGTTTTTTAAATGTAGCTACTTTATAAATGTCTCCAAGTGAGTAATACCTTTTATTGAGAAAATCTTGCTAGAAATGTATATGAAAATGGCAGGCAATTTGGAAATATTGCCGAATTAAAAAAATGTATTCGAGATGAGTGGGAGCAATTAAAACAAAAAACTATTAAAAAACCCTACAAAGCTTTGCAAAAGAGAATGATGGCTGTTATTAAATGTAAAAGAGGAGCCACAAGATATTAAGCATTAAATATCATTCGTTGATTTATCGTTATACATAATTTCAAGTTAAATGTACTATCATTTTGTACCACTATATTTCCTTAAAAGTTATTTTGTTTTAAATAAAAATGTATAGACTAGCGAAATTAAATTCAATTTCACTTGTGTATGTTTATAGAGTGTATATTTAGGAGTGTACTATAATATTTCACACCATTGTAATCGAATAATATTCATAAAAGCGCATATAGTTATCTTTATGGATTTGTCTATTTATTTTGTGTTACTTTGTGAATTTATGGCATAAACATGTAAAACCATTAGACTCTATTTGGTGCTCACAGTTTTGCAATTAACTCACCGCATAACGCGACCACGAAGCAACACTTAGTAAAAACAGGAATAACAATTTTGTCATTGGAGCTGCCATCGTCACTTTTTGCAGAAAGACTATTCGATAGTCAATAAAACATCACTGTGCTTCGTTCCGGGATTCTCCGGTATTTAAAGCAACACGTGAGTTTGTGTGCGTCTGAGTTTTGTAGAACAATCAAATTATCCGACAATAAAATCGTCTAAACTATTTCATGACACTGCTTGCGTGATGCCTTGCCCCGTATCTATTACGGATCGTGAGAATTAAGCTGAATTGCATCAGGAAAATATTATATAAACCCTATGGAAATACAAAAAACCACCTGGCCAGAATAGACAACATCCTGATTTTTCCGAAAACAGAAGTGACCTTATTCTAATCTTAATAATAGGACGGAAATAATTAAGATAAAAAAACTGGATTCATTGCATCAGCAGTAGACGTATATTGTTTGTGATATAACAATTCAATACTGCGAAAGGCTACTTATTGAGTATTGGGAAAATAAAACATAATACTATGTTCACAAATTTACTGATAAATAAATAAATATGTATAAGTTTAAAGTTTATAATTATTGTAATTAATAGGCTCAGGATTTTATGCATTCGTGACAAAATTGAATCAGTAAAAAACAAAATTCTAAGACATTAGAAGCACTTAAGGACTTGTCATTTGTTAACATTATCACGAACAAGATACAATTTCATTCAATTTTTATTTCGCATAATTGACTTCGAAAACTTTTATTTTGCATACAAATACGTAGTCTAGTTATTGCTATTTGAAATATAATATAGGGTGAATTTAATGTAGGATATTTTGATCATTTACATAAGTAAAAAAAAATTTCAAAGTAGAGAAATAAAGTTCATCTGTTTAACCATAGTTGTAGCAAGAACCCGAAAATAATCGTGATAATTTTTATAAATATATATGGTAAATAATTGTTAATATTTTATTTTGTTATTAAATCAATATAAATTACAACAATGCAATTTTTATGTATATAGTTTACGTTGGTTCTCTTGTTACTTCTGATTCTGAACGTAATCATTATGTCATTGGTGCACATTGAATATTATTACGTGCCCACCTAACAATAAGTTTACTGTGCACAAATAATCGAATTGTTTCGTTATGAATCAGTTTACGAAGTTACAATCAGTGGAACGAAGAATGTCTTATAATCTTCGATCAAATTATAAAAGAAAACGATACGATACAATAAAATTACGCACCAATTTTGCTAAATTTTTTCATTATCATTTATAATACCGATTCTCATTATTATTACATTTTCTAATATATTTTCACGATAACGCAGAACGATCAGGGAAAATAAAGAACAACAAACTTTTGTTAATCGAGTTATAATCATTTTCAATACGTGATTTGTCATCTGAAGCTAATAAATAATCGTTCACTATTTTTAAGACATATTAATGTTTCGGTTAAAATCAAGGTGACCTTGAAGTCTCCATTAACATAAAAAATGCATGCATCACAATATCCCCCCCCACCCCCCAATTCTGTCCGAGTTTTCTATATATTAATTTATCACTTTATTACAAACAAAGTATACATTCAAACTGGTAAAAGTCATCGGACCACTCTGTAGACCATATGAAAAAAGGAACGATTATTTTATCTTATTTCAAGTCTCCAGTGCTGCATTGACAATCGATTTATAGTAATCTTCTCCTTCGTAAAAGTCCTCCTCACCTTCCCCGCGATATTCCCCAGGATATTTTAAGTACTGTTCTCGTTCCATCAACTCTTCCGAACATTTATCTGGCAGCGAATCCAAGGACACCTAGAAAATGTGTTTTTTTAATAATTGAGCACCAAAATTGAGCTGATCATTCCATAAATCGATTAACTTCATAAAACAAACAGTGGGGAAATACTTTGAAATAATGTGCACCATTTTTTCAAAATTCACTGTATAATATAAACACAAATAAATGAGCCGTTTATTTTGAAAGTGGTGTGTCCTTTTTTAAAAAAAATGAGATATGACATAATTTATGCTGAATTTAGTGTAAACTTTTTGTTCATAATTAGTTAGTATTGAATATCTTAAAAAATGCCTATGCTTTGTTCAATTTAAAATTGGCCGATAAAAGAAATTGCGTAACCATTGATTATGAAAGTGGTGTAAGTCCAATTTCCGTAGACAGAAAAAATGGCATTACGAAAAAAGAATTTCCTGTACACACCACAGGATTATTATGACGTTATAAACCAATGTAGACAACATAATAAATTTATATTACACGAAATGAAACGAGAGAATTTCGTTTCAACAAAAAATTTACAAAACGCAATTAAAAAACAGATAAGAAGAAACACTAATGGAAAAAAAGTAAATTGGTTGCAAATATGTTGGATGAGATTTTGCAAAAGTGCATCGTATACTATTTTATATAAAACATCAATGGAGGACACAGAATTTAAGACTCTAAATTTATCACCTACACGTCGGGGAAGACCACCAAAATTTGAAAAAAATCGCCCTGGCGCCTTTGTATCACGATGCCAGGCCTATTATATACGAAAAATATAAGGATATGCAGCAGCTATTACCTTATATACCTCCTGAGCATCATGAATATTTCAAAACACTACCACACGAAGAGCATAAATAATTAATAATACCAATATCTTGTGTTAAGTTTAACAATATATAAATATAATTAACGTTCAAAATAGAAAATACTAATTCTATTTTATTTCTTATTATTATTTATAAACAAAATAGGATTAATATGAAATATATTTTAAGTGATATTTGTTATTTCAAAATTGAAATTAAGTGATATTTACAATTGACTAATTATGAAAGTGGTGTAAGTCCATTTGCAGCTTGGAAATATATATTATTTTAGTTAAATTCGCCTAAAAGAAATTTATATAATCAAATTACATATTGATAAATTAGTACAAACATTCCCAGACTTCACATAATTAACCTATATTTTTTAATTGTCAGATCTGCTAACATTTAATTTTCTCGAAACAGAAGAAAATGGACTTGCACCACTTTCAAAATAAACGGTCCATATCTTGATTTAGGAATTAAAATTGTCTCGAGTGCAGAGGGTTAATAATCGTCGATTAATTGTTCGGACTGTCGTAATTTAGAGGAAGCCAAAAACTATAATTTTGAGCAAACTGAAAAGAAAAAAAAATGTATGCACTACTAACAGATTGAAATTTATTCGATACAGATGTGTAAATATATTAGGATCATTGTTTTTTATCACAGTAGAAAATATTTAAGTTTAGAATGAAATGTTTATAGACATTCATTCAAAGCGTTATGCTCCAAGTTTATTTTGTTTATCGTTCGGCCCGCTGGATAAGATTTCATCGAAATCGGCCTTTGAACTATTATTCAATACTACCGTTCTAAATAGTTACATTTTATATAAAAATATTAAAATTACTGAATTCCGGAAAAAAATTAGTAGTACACCTTACAAGTTGAGCCAAGAAGAGGACAAATCCATCTGGCAGTATCACAACAACTTCTAAAAAACAACGACATAAACTGCAAAACAAACCTGGAAAAGTCTCTGGCAATGCGAAAATATTGTAAATCATGTTACGGAAAAAAATGTGACACAATATGGCCATTAAAATGACTAAATGAGTTGTCACATTTTTTGATACCTGCGAAGGTCAATCATTTTTGTGTTTACCGTGTTTCAGTAAAATCCATTAAAATATCTTAATATAACCTCGTAATAAATAAAAAATTAAGTAAATTTTAAATAAATTTTCATCATTTAAATATCATATTTCACACTGTCAGCCACCGGTGGTTGACGTGGCCTAAATGGAAAGTTCGGTGTCAGCCACCGATGGCTAACATGGCACTCAACGTGTTAATTATTGCGAAATAGTTTGCCATTTATTACTTCACATTGATTAAAAAACGCAGAGTTCACCAAATAAAGTATAACACATTTTTATTTAATTGAGAAAAAAGAAAGTTTCCGATGCTAGGGGAACTCTCCTTAATTTAGACGATATTTGCTAAAAAATAATTGAAAAGAACAAATAAAGAGTACACTTGCGAAACTTATAAAATATTGACGCTTTCCGGTAACCGAACACTCTTTGTTAGCTTAAGACACAATTATGAGATACGGATATCGTAATTGTATTAACGAATACGCTGTTCAGACGCTGTAGGATCGAAATTAAAGCGACCGGAAATTCTCGTTAGACCGTTTCCAGTCTATTTAGATTGATCATCTTGTCGTCCTTGTTCTCGAGAACTTCCGTTTTCCGGAATGTTCGAAGCAATGGACAAATTTGCTACGATCCCGGAAACCGGATATTGTGAAATAGCTTTCCGATATTCGTTTAAAACCGAACGGAACGACGTATATGGTAGTGTGCCTGTTTTTAACATGCCACCTGCTGCGGTCACCATCGATGACTGACAACGCAATGACGTTAACACCAGGTTCACGGGATCCGTCATTTTGACGGATCACTTAATCAGCGAAGTTATAAAAATAATTATTATTTAGTTTTTTCCAATTTCTGCTGACAATTATTGATTCAGCGAGACGAATATACAGGGTGAGACACTTTAAATCGGCCATCCGAATAACTTGACTGTTATTGATGATAGGAAAACATGCATTAGGACAAAATTTATTTGGCATCGAGAAACCGACCATTCGAAACAAATGACTAAAACTGCACGTCCAAAGTGATATACTTGATGTGCCATAACTGCATACGCTCGTCGAATGTACAGGATGGAAATTATAAAGCGTTACAGTCGAATATCTCCGAAAATATTGATTATACGCAAAAATGTTTCAGACGAAAGTTGTTGAATACCGAGGGGGCATCATGTGGTGGAACTTTTATTTTTCCTCGTGGACACTCCAACGTGAGGTGAAGGTCAACTTTCTTTTTTTAAATGAAATGATAGATTTTGTTTATCCACCATCAAATAGTGCGTTTTAAGACGAATTCAACGGTCTATGACTCAAAGTCATTCAAGGTCAAATTTGCAGAGAAATGGAGAAAAGGTTTGATATGAATGAATATGATTCATACGTGATATGAAACGCAGTAAATAATGCATATAACATTCGATATTACGAAATACTATATTACCTCTTCTTGCAGGGGTATCGGTTCAGGTGGCAGCAAATCAGGATTGTAAGGTGTAATGCACCGTGCCCGCCACACAGCAATAATGCCTTTCTTCAATGGAATCGGTTCCATTGCCGGTTGATCGTTCTTTCCATCTTCTCGTTTATCCTATATCGACAACGAATACTATAACTTTTGATCGCATCGAATTTT
>CM052098.1:13148240-13165375 GCA_028453745.1 Agapostemon virescens
CGATTTTGTTGAGCGTCTTCGGTTTTATGTTGCGTTTCATCATTTGCGACGTACTTTGTCTTCTTTCAAGCTTTTTTCATGAGATGCCGCATAAATCTTAATTCTATAACGTTGCCAAGACAACCAATATTAATATTTACGACTGTTGCTAGGCTCATCAACCAGAAATAACAAAATAAATACTGTGCAAACTGTCTGCAGTAAAAATAAGCGAAACCATTCGATCCAATTGATATTATTTGTGCTTTTGTCAGTGATTACCAAACTAAAAATAGCGCACATAATAGCTCTGGGTTCGTATATCAATAACAACCTATTTGTTTGCATTTCAATTTTCAATTTGTTACTGTTTTTTTATGATACAGTTTTGTAACTTTGAGGTTACAGTGGGCAGTTATGGCAGATTTCGGTACATTTTGGATAAAACTTGTGCTTTCTTCTGTTTTCAGATTTATACATCGTATACCTAAAATATGAATACAAAACCAGATAGAAATAACAGAGGAATTAGCATTAGAGGCATTAGCGGTAATAGATCCGATGATTCCTTATTAGATTCCGAATCCGATGAAGATGTAATAGTATTTCCCCGGCGACGGATAAATGTCATTGACAGTGACGAAGAATTTAGTACTCGATCCTCGTCAGATGAGGAAGGTGCAGGACCACAAAGAATTGTTTGGCAACCACTATCCCAGACGAATAATAATAGTTGTTATCGCCCTTGGAAAGGAGATTGCCCTAATGTCCCCGAAGCACCCATTCTCCTGTGACCTATTTTCGAAAACTATTTGACAAGGAAATTATAAACAATATAGTTGACTATACCAATATGTATGCACTGCAATGTGATCCAACAAAGAGATTTCAAAAATAAAATGTTTAACGTCACGTGCAAATTGTTTTATGGAATTTCACGCTTAAGCTTTTATGCACAGAAGTGCAAACTTTATAGGCCGTTGTTACCTGAAAGTCATATAGCGAATATATTGCAAATAAAAAATTATAAAATTGTTTAAACGGAAAAATCTTTTTTCCTTCGCATATATAGGTTTATAATTTCTGATTTTTCGTTTCCCCAGTTTTTTTGAATTAAAAACAAAAATTCGGCCCACAGAGGGTTAATTATCTTTGTATCAACTGTGTACAATTACCTCGGTAATTTCTTCTTGTGCTTGGTCGTATTCAGGATCATTGATGTGGACATAGTGGCCGTGTTGCATGCAGGCGTTCTCAAATGTGAAGCAGCCGCGACCATAAGGCTGCGATTGTATTTTCAATGAATACATGATATATTTTTTTTAGATTTTCTCAGAGCGGGTCGTTTCCCGGAACCACCCACGGCCTTACCAAATTTAACTCCCAGAGTCCGTGGAACCTATGACGGGGGTGTATTAATTGACCAGCCCCTTGCATACGATCCACGATCCATGTGCCCATAAATTTCGTGTTTGTGTCCGCGTAAAGATACGATCCCATACCGTGCCGATAGTTCTTCTTCCAGGAGCCTTCGTAAATGTCGCCATTTATATAATAATAGACACCGAAACCGTGTTTCATATCTCTCTTCCATTCACCTGCGAAAACCATAAAACCGGAGACATCAACATTTGCAAATGCAATTATAGACGCCATAGAAATTAAGAAATTTTTCGACTGGTAGGGGGTCGTCCCTTCAGCGTTTGCCAATGTTTGGCAATCTTTGAAGTCGTGCCCCGACCAAACTATTAGAGCTATCGACATGGGCCCAACGGCAAAATCTTCCCCAAACCTTCCTCTTTAAGAGGAGCCATCATTTCCTAGGCTAGCGTTTGAGGGGACTTCAGGAAGCTTCATTTTATCAACCCCATTTTGCCAATTTTCGCGATTTCGAACGCCTCGAAATTTCCAAACCGCAATTTCATTCGGATCGAGCTGAAAATTGGCATACACTCTGTCTATGCGTCTAGAAACGTGTAACCAAAATTACAAAAGAATCGGCGATCCATAATTTTACTCGAATTTTTTCGAATTTTTCGACATGTAGAAAGTGTGTCCACCTAAACATCTGGTTCATAAATCCTCCTTTGAAAGTTCTTCGTATATCGATTTTAAATGTTTAAGGACATCTGGGTGAAGTGGACTGCGCATGTCAATATTTGTTTTTCATTTATTAGCTCGTTGTGAACTTCTTGTATACTTTTACATGTAATGTAAAAAAAACGACAATATACAGTGGCCCGCATTTATATTCGTACACCATGATACTCGAGAAGACGGACGAATACTAAATATAAGTATCTAGAACACTTTGAAGTTCAAGGACCGCTTTTAGAAAGCATGCGACTTTGAAATGTTTGAATTGAAAATGTTAACAAAGGTCAATATGTGGGCGAATACCGATCGGTACACGATCCAAGCTAGTTTTCCCGTCTACTCGTAGTTAACCGAGTATGCAATGTATAAATAGACGAATAATACTAATTTTGCAACGTACTTCGGGGTTATTCTTTTTATTACAATTTTATCTATGTTCTTATTCTTTGAACACGCTCGTTGATCTTCGGTGTACAAACAGTTACATCTCATCAATTTGAAGTTTTATTACGTGGAGCGATATTATATAGCGTGTCGTTGAATTTGTCTCAACACCCACTACGATGTTACGAGCACGATATACGATGACATTTAAAAAAGACAAAACTGTCTGTTAAATCTCCTCCACTGCTTCATCCGCGCAAGAAACATTTATATCACATTATCTGGTCTTTCGTACCAAGCAATTTTTGTAGGTACGCTTTTTTAATACATTCGATCGTTCTTAAGATATTCCATCATTCGCATTCAACCCTTTGCACTCGAATGGCGCCTGTAAGGCGAAAGTAAAATCTGCCATACTATTATTTAAACAACTCTTACATCGCTAAGTTTGCAGTTGAGAAAACGATAGAAATGTTAAAGTTCCAAGTACGAGTCATGGTAATTAATTTCGTATAAACGAAAGGAAATGAACTATCTACAGTGGAGCTATTATAGATAAAAATATTGTTTCGATTTTGGAGTAGAATTGCTTCGAGTGCAAAGGGTTAACACTGGAACTACCAAACCAGTCAAAATTACTGGTCCTTACTTATTTCTTTCGCAATTACTGATGTTATAAAAATGATTTCATTAGTAATTTTCCGATGTACTTCGTTAATGAACCACATGTTACAAAGAAAATTGAATGAAGTTTGAATCGATGCAATTTGTTACTTATAATCGCGAGAAAGGGAAATCATACCGAGAAATCGGCACATTATTACAATTGAGTAAGAGTACTGTAGCGGACGTCATACGAAGACATAATCTTGAGGATAGAATCGAATCTATTCCTCAGTGCTGTCGTCCAAAACCACTTGACGTTCGCGACAAACGGAATATGATTAGAAAAGTGAATAAAGATCCTAGTGTAAGTGCCTCGAAATTATCTACAGAATTATTTGAAGAAACCGGAAAGAAAGTTCATTCTGCTATAGTCCGTCGAATGCTTTATGAAAG
Organism: Agapostemon virescens; assembly: GCA_028453745.1. Lineage (NCBI taxonomy): Eukaryota > Metazoa > Arthropoda > Insecta > Hymenoptera > Halictidae > Agapostemon > Agapostemon virescens. Next base: position 13,151,760 of record CM052098.1, read on the forward strand.
TGATACCATGGCAGAATTCCACGAGGAAAACCGTATACTAACAATACGAATCGAAAGAAAAGATTACTGTTCGCTAACGAATACATTTCTAAAGAAGAAATATGGTGGACAGCTGTAATTTTTGCAGATGGAAGCAAGTACAATATATTTAGGTACGATGGACACAAACTTATATGGTGTAAAGTCAGCGAGGAGCTTCATACTAAAAATCTTAAACCCACCCTGAAACACGGTGGAGGAAGTTTAATGGTTTGGCGAATTAGGTTTCATTGATGGATTTCTGAATAAGAATAAATCTTATTCTTCTATGTATATAGTATTATTGTAACGTTAAAACCAGACATTGTTTTGTTTAAAATAGAACATTTAATAAACGCTGGTAATTATATAAATAAAATTTATACTTTTATTAACTGGACATTATGTAGGAATGTAATTTAGAATGAATTTCTTTTTTCCTGCATCGTGAACAAAATTACAATGCGACAAAGTGGAAATTTTACAGTGTCCGAATATTAAAATTACTCATTGTATACTTTTCCACTCGATGATCTTTATTATAAGCAAATAATCTATTCGATGCCTGATCAGTAAGAATCATGAATGCTGACGCGTACTACGGAAATAATGGCATACAGTGGGGGACAAAAGTATTCGTACACTCTTCGAACCTAAATAACTTTTTTAAGATTCGACCAAACGTCTTGACTTTTTTTGAGCAATTAGTTGCATTGATTTAATAAATGATATGCAAAATAAATTTTGTAAATATTGGAATTGATGTGAATTACATGACCAATAAAAAAGGAACTTTTTAAATATTTTTTATTTGAGCCGCGCATAAACAATTTTAAAGACGCATCTGGTAGATCTATGATAGTTATACGCATGCAGAAAAATTCTGCATCATGTGCCATCGAAAATAGTGAAAATCGCAATTTTTCACGATTCTTGATCAGTTTCTGCTTAAACTACAGAAATTCTTATATCTTTCTACGTGTGAAATTTTTTCCCGCGTTAATCGATTTCGGTGAGATTTTCAGCATGTGTATAACTAACACAGTTCTGAAAAACGCACATTTTAAATTTTCATTACGAGTTGAAATAAAAATGTTTTAAAAAATGTCTTTTCTACTTTCCCACGTAATTTCTACCAGTTAGAATTATTTCAAAATTACTTTTGCATATCATTTAGTAAATTAATGCTGCTAGTTGCTCCAGAAAAATCAAGTCGTTTGGTTCAATTTTGAAAAAGTTATTTAGGTTTGAAGAGTGTACGAATACTTTTGTCCCCCACTGTAGGTACAAGTACGAGCATGAGCCCAGGTTTTCGAGTGCGCAGCAGACCATCCTAATTTTGATAGTAGATTCCATACCTTCGTATCGTGTTCCGTCAGGATACCAAAAGTTTCCTTGCCCATACTTTACACCATGTTTCCATTCGCCGTCATACCTAGCACCAATTTTGAACACGTAAAGTCCTCGGCCGTGCCGCAATCCTTTACAATACTGGCCCACGTACATGTCGCCGTTCGGGAGCAAAGCTTTTCCACTTCCATGTCTATCGCCTTTCTCGTTCCTTTGACCTTCGTACAACTGGAATAAGATTTTTTGTTTTCTCAATCGGTCGTACGAAAAATTTGTTTAAACCCTTGCCGTTGTCACGTACGAAGAATATTTTCCCTGGTTATACTTTCCCTCAAGAATATTTTCGAGTTCGTCTCTGGCGGGAAATGCCCTAGATATCCTTCGCTTAACCCCTGTTACAAAGGACCAGATTGTAGACTGGATTTCATTGAAAGTTACAAAAAATATGGGATGTGACACTTCGTGACTTTGAGTTCGTCATAGAAGCAGCCCTTCCCTACCATTTTGGAGAGTATATAAATTCAGCGATTTTCAATTTCGTTGATTGACACTAGAACTAACGAACAATAAACCCAACGATATACAGTAGCGCACGAAAGTTTTCGGACACTCTTCAAATCTAAAAAACTTTTTTAAGATTCGACCAAATGTCTTGACTTTTCTTGAGCAATTAGTTGCATTGATTTAATAAATGATATGCAAAATAAATTTTGTAAATATTGGAATTGATGTGAATTACATGACCAATAAAAAAGGAACTTTTTAAATATTTTTTATTTGAGCCACGCACAACAAATTTTAAAGACGCATCTGGTAGATCTATGATAGTTATACGCATGCAGAAAAATTCATTAAAATCGATCGACGTACACACAAGCTACGTGTCATCGAAAATGGTGAAAATCGCAATTTTTTACGATTCTTGATCAGTTTCTGCTTAAACTACAGAAATTCTTACAGCTTTCTACGCGTGCCATTTTCTCCCGCGTCAATCAATTTCGGTGAGATTTTCAGCATGTGTATAACTAACACAGTTCTGAAATACGCATATTGTAAATTTTCATTACGAGTTGAAATAAAAATATTTGAAAAAATGTCTTTTCTACTTTTCCACGTAATTTCTACCAATTAGAATTATTTCAAAATTATTTTTGCATATTATTTAGTAAATCAATGTTTCCAGTTGCTCCAGAAAAATCAAGTCGTTTGGTTCAATTTTGAAAAAGTTATTTAGATTTAAAGAGTGTACGAATACTTTCGTGCGCCACTGTACATTGCTTTATAATAATAACGAAATTCTCCCTATTCGAATTACGTACAATTTGTATCGATATATTGGATAGTCGGAAAAGTATTGAGAGATATTTGTCATTTTTTGATTAAACGTTTTTTTTTATTCAAGTATATATTGACCATTATTATCTATGACCTTTTCCCATTTTTCGAGTAGAACTATAGAATATTTCAAAACGAATACAATGACCTATCGAAAAGGTCGTTCGTTATCTGGATTAAGCCAATTGTGATGGAAAATACTGGATAGTCGAGAAAGTATTGAGAGATTATTGTCATTTTTTGATTAAACGTTTCTTTAACGAATATACTAGAATTTACTAGAATGTACTGGAATAAATCATAATATACCACATTATACAAGAATATACCATAATATACTAGAATAATATACTAGATTGTACCAGAATATACTAGAATTCACCAGAATATACAAAAATATACCAGAAAACCCAGAATTCACTAGAATGTACTAGAATATACCATAATATACCAGAATGTACAGGAATATACTAGAAGTTACTAGAATGTACTAGAATAAATCATAATATACCACATTATACAAGAATATACCATAATATGCTAGAATAATATACTAGATCGTACCAGAATATACTAGAATTCACCAGAATATACAAGAATATACCAGAAAATCCAGAATTCACTAGAATGTACTAGAATATACCATAATATACCAGAATGTACAGGAATATACTAGAATGTACCCGACTATACTAGAATTCACTAGAATGTACTAGAATAAACCATAATATACCAGATTATACAAGAATATACTATAATTTTTTGTAGTAAAATTGCAAAACATAGCGAATTCTTTCAGAAATTTCACTAATTTTCACACTAATATTACTGTCGACACGATTGACGAAATACAAAACTGTCTTCGTGAAAATTGTAGACTGAAATGTCACCTCTCGAATGCACGTCAGTACGACACAATCTGATTAGTGATGCCCGATACATGACACCAAACAACATCTAGTGACAAAAAGCTCTCAATACTTTTCCGGCTTTCGAATGCTTCAGACGATTGGAATTTCATTGTTCCTATATTTATCCTATTTGCGAGACCCTTAAAAGTTTGGCACGACTGTATATTTTCTCGCGAAGAAGCTAAGTGGAGCGAAATGAGAGGGTGCGCCTTGGGCATGTCCACTTGGGACTTACCCCATTTTTCCCGATGTTGTTTGCCACACGGAACGGACCAAGAAAAGTCTTCAGTTTTGTACCAATTGTCCAACAGTAAATATAGATCTTTTGGCTGCACAGTCATTGCAGATATTTTTACGTACTTGACAACTCTTACAAAAAATTATACGTAACATGTTAATTTTCATCGTGGTAACCCATGATTCTAGCTTCTAACCCTTTACTCTTGAAGAAATTCCATTCCAAAATCGAAACAATATTTTTACCTATAATAGTTTCATTATACATAGCTTATTTTCTTCGCACAGACGAAATTAATTACTGTTACTCGTACTCACAACATTAAAATGTTTATGGATCTCTTAACTATAAACGTAGTGATGTAAAAGCTGTTTAACACGTTGAATGCCGAGCGAGTTTTGTGCACTACACACAAGTTTAATTTATTTCATTCAGAGAAGTGGTCAATGTTATTAAAGAGAATTGTAAATTACTGTATAATGAAGCTCTCAACCTCATACTAAAATCTGATCAATTTCCACAATAATAAATCTTCTTTTAATATTTCTTTAGATGTTATTGCTCTAGTTCATCTCATAAATTCTCTATTGGATTCAGATCTCGTCAAATAAGTGGTGGTTTCAAAATGGTTTAAGTATTGTGAGTAGACTCGGATTATTTATATAAACTAAACATTTTCTAAGTCAGTTGTAAAAAACGATGTGTTAAATAAGAATAAACAATTTTTCCCTCAGCAACCTCAATAAATTGAAAATAATTTGCCAACATTTTGTACTTTTTCCAATGTCTTCACAATTCTGTACTTCGCCTATTAATTTCCATCGAAAATGTATAAAATCGGGAGCCTGCTTACGAGTATGAATTTCTAAACTTTTCTTCATTAATGCGTGCAATTTTTGGAAAATATCAGTTTGAGAAGATATCAATTTGAAAATAGTGTACAATTCTCGCGCGTACAGTAATATACAGAGTCCCCCGAATGAGGTGATATTTCAACTACGGATAAATACAGTGAGTAACTTTAATATTCGGACATTATACAATTTTTACTTTGTCGCATTGTAATTTTGTTCACGATGAAGATAAAAAAAAATTAATTCTAAATTATATTCCTACGTGAGGTCTAGTTAATAAAAGTATAAATTTGACTTATATAATTGCTAACGTTTATTAAATATTCTATTTTAAACAAAACAATGTCCGGTTTTAACGTTACATTAATATTCGGACACTTTTAAAAACTGATAGTTTTTGCACTAATTTTTACAAACGAAAAGTAATCCAATAAGGTGTAGAATATCCTTCTTGACGAATGACCTCTTTTAATAGTCGAGGCATATTGCAAATTATTTTTTTCAAATATTCTGTACTAATATTACTCCACTCCTCTTTCAGTCGTTCTTTTAACATTTCTTTAGATGTTATTGCAGTTGTTCTAATTCGTCGGTATAGTTCATCCCATAAATTCTCTATAGGATTCAGATCTGGGGACTGAGGTGGCGGTTGTAATAATTTTGAATAATTATACAGCAAATATTCCTGTACGATACGTCCCTTATGCTTGCGGTCATTATCTTGATGATACTTAAATGTATTCTGAATCCCCATTTTTATTGCACTTTTACGTAAATTATTTTTTAAAATATTGAGGTATACATTTTTATGCATTATGTTATCAATAAAAATTAATTCACCCGTTCTAAATGTTGAGAAACATCCCCATACAAGTACATTTCACCTCCGCGTTTTATAGTCGGCTTTGTATTTTTAATTTTTAATTCTTCATTTTTCTCTCGCCACACCATTCTTCGCCCATCCGATCCAAAAATGATGAATTTACTCTCATCACTAAAAATAACGTCATTCCACCAAAGTTTAATGTTTTCTTTCTATTAGTTTCATTCACATACGGTTTTTTCCGAGCAACTCGTCCATTATAACCACATTCTTTTAGTGCTCTGCGTATTGTTTGGGGGTGTACTTTCTTTCCAGTCTCTTCTAATAGTTCGGCAGCTAATTTCAGTGCACTTAATGTAGGATCTTTCTTTATTTTTCTTTTATCTCGCGTGTCCAAAATTTTTGGTGGGCCTCTGCGGAATAGATTCTATTCGGTCTTCATACGTGAATTTTTTAATAATATCTCCTACTGTACTTTTATTAATCTTAAGCATTGCTTCAATTTTCCTATACGATTCACCTTTTGCAATGTGAAAAATGACAGGTTGGGGTATGTTGTATGGAGTGTTTCTATTACCAGTGAACTTACCGAATATCTAAACACAACTGATTTTCCGAGGCTCGAGACAGTTTACACAGACTGTAATCTATGTAAATATACCTCACAATCGCATTAAGTATCACACTAGCGAATATTACTGTCACGTTAAAACTAGACATTGTTTTGTTTAAAATAGAATACTTAGTAAACGTTAGTAATTATATAAATGAAAATTATGCTTCCACTAACTAGACTCTATACAGTAATGTAATTTAGAATTAATTTTTGTTTTCTTCATCGTGAACAAAATTACAATGCGGCAAAGTAAAAATTGTATAGTGTCCGAATATTAACCTTTTGCACTCGAAGCAATTCTACTCCAAAATCGAAACAATATTTTTCTCCATAATAGCTCCATTGTAGATAGTTAATTTCCTTTCGTTCATACGAAATTAATTACTATGAGTCGTACTTAGAACTTTAACATTTTCATTGATTTCTCAACTGCAAACCCAGCTATGTAAGAATTGTTTAAATAATAGTATGGCAAGTTTTAGTGTCGCCTTAGAGGCGCCATTCGAGTGCAAAGGGTTAAAGTTATTCTCTGTACATTTTTGACGTATGTTTATGAAACTTTGGACATGCCGTATTCATTAATAATTAAAAAGAACGAATACGATGTACAGTACAAATTTCATACTATACAACGAATGATAAGGGAAAGTTTTTTTTATCAGCAGGATTCACTTTTACGTTACCCCTCTAGAAAAAGGAATTGCAGCAAATGTCACTACTACGGTTTGGGAATATTATCTTTACGGTACATTAGGATAATTAATACTAAAATGAAAAGGATATTTACTCCGAAAGGATTTGTTTCCTCTTCTCCTTTCTCGCCAGGATATTCCGACATGTTTCATTTAGTTGAGTCAGTTTATAACCTTTAACGAAATGAAGATCATGCGCTATAGATAGCGCACGCGTCTAAAAAAGAAACAGCATGGGGCATTATACATTCGGTGATTCCAAAAAAATCCTAGGAAAATTGTATCTTCTATTCTTGAGCAATCGTTGATATTTAAAGTATGGTAGTTTCGTTAAAAATAAATAATACAATCGTAAATCTGGTCTTCTTTTGCAGGCTTCAGACATTTACCTTTATAACCCTTTATACTCGAAGCAGTTTTAACTCCAATGCCAAGGCATTTTTCCTGACCTAGAATATTTTCATTCTACACGATATATTTCATTTTACGTATACGAAATTTCTTTACTATTACTCGTCCTTGCAACGATTAAATTTTTACAAATTTCTTTGTCACAAGCATAGCGACGTAAAGATTATTTTAAACAGTGCTGCAGCTATTTTCAGTAGTACCTGAGTGTTACCGTTCGAGTGCAAAGGGTTAATATGTTTTATTAAGTATAATTTCTGTACGAAATACAAACTACAGACGAAATACAGTGGCTCACAAAAGTATTCGGACACTCTTCAAACTTAAATAACTTTTTTTAGATTAGACCAAACGTCTTGACTTTTCTTGAGCAATAAGTCGCATTGATTTAATAACTGATATGTAAAATGAATTTTGTAAATATTGAAATTGGTATGAATTACATGACCAATAAACAAGGAACTTTTTAAATATTTTTTATTCGAGCCACGTACTAAAAATTTTAAAGACGCATCTGGTAGATCTATGATAGTTATACATATGCAGAAAAATTCATTGAAATCGATCGACGTACACACGAACTACATGCCATCGAAAATGGTGTAAATCACAATTTTTCACGATTCTTGGTCAGTTTCTGCTTAAACTCCACAAATTTTCACATCTTTCTACGCGTGTCATTTTTTCCTGCGTCAATCGATTTCGATAAAATTTTCAGCATGTGTATAACTAACACAGTTCTGAAATACGCATATTGTAAATTTTCATTAGAAGTTGAAATAAAAAAGATTTAATAAATATCATTTCTACTTTCTCATGTAATTTCTACCAATTAGAATTATTTCAAAATTATTTTTGCGTATCATTTAGTAAATCAATGCTTCCAGTTGCTCCAGAAAAGTCAAGTCGTTTGGTTCAATTTTGAAAAAATTATTTAGATTTAAAGAGTGTCCGAATAGTTTCGTGAGCCACTGTACGAATCGATGTTAGTCGTCTAGACAAGATACCGGGTTTTAGATTTGATTATTTACAAGTTCAAAAGTTCATGGTCGAATTTCTGTTACCGTTGAAAATATTGATTACACACAAAAATGTTTCAGACGAAAGTTGTTTAATACCGAGGGGTCATCATGTGGTGGAATTTTTATTTTTCCTGGTGGACACTCCAAGGTGACGTGAAGGTCAACTGCATACAAATTAGCAGCCATTCTGTAATTTTTCCTGCATTCTCCTAGTACCATAAACACATCAATATAATCTTGATACATTTCCATTTTCACAACTTATTTAAGTACTATCGTTCAGCGAAGAATATCTTAACACGAATGGTACCGAAAGTAAACTGACTATCTCGCAGAAGAGTACAGTCATACGTAAATACGTTTATTTTCATTGCATTGATAATGATTTTTATGTTGTCCTGAGTAATACTGTCATTGACAAATGTTATGTTTAGGTGTGAATGTTCAAAGCACGAACTAAAGTAGAAATAAAACGATCACACCTTTTCTCCATTTCCCTGCAAGTTTGACCTTGAATGACCTTGAGTCATAGGTCGTTGAATTCGTCTTAAAACGCACTATTTGATGGTGGATAAAAAAACGTATAATTCCATTTAAAAAAAGAAAGTTGACCTTCACCTCACCTTGGAATATTCACCAGGAAAAATAAAAGTTCCACCACATGATGTCCCCTCGGTATTTAACAACTTTCGTCTGAAACATTTTTGTGTATAATCAATATTTTCGGAGATATTCGACTGTAATGCTTTATAATTTTCACCCTGTATACCTGTGATAGCCGTACTCGTCACGTACCAAGGACTTTTGCTGGTAGGACGATGTCGGGCAGCGCAGATCTGGCTGTGAGATGTGGTGCCAGGGGCCCATAGTTCGCTGGCCCGCACCGAGCCCAGGTAAAGCAGGTAAAAATTATTTTTTTACCCCGATGTTTGGGTTTTTAGCTGAGACGGTGGTAGCGGCTGAACCGCTACACCTGCTACAGTCTTATTATTGTACGCTTACCTTTGCGTTTCTTCCTCTTCGAATTATCGTCAGCGAAGGTCGAACGAAAACCACACCATGAAAAGAACAAAATAAGAAAATCAAACAATCCAGTTACGATAAGAATTTATTTTTCTTAGTTAGTACGCATAATTTTACAAACCAGTCAATCATATTTCCAGACACAACAGATCGTCTGTTTACTAACGAAAATCTTACAAAGAAAATCTATTGATTGACTATCGAGGTTCTCCTTGACGCGACAAAATTCTTCTAGTATTATTATTAAAAAATTCTAGACGAATTTTTTCGCTCGACTTTAGTATTCTGTACATACACGGTGTCCCAGCATCGGTAATGCAACCGACAAAGGGATAATTCTAGCTAAAGAAAAAAACACATTGAAGGAATAAAATTTATTCAATCGGGGTTTCGTTCTAGAGAAAATCAGTTTTGAATATTCAGTGAGTACGCGTACACTTAACGCCTTGCCCTACGATTTATTTTGTGGTAACAGTGACTAGACGTTCTTCGTCATCCAAAAAACGACGAAAAGAAATGGAAAGGCTATGGCCGGATTTGGAGGTGTTTTTCGCCCTCGACCTCTTTACAAAGCACACACTTATGTGTGTTGCGAAAATCAAAAGTTCTAGCCAGAGCATACGGAGATGCATGAATCCATTTGAAATTATTTATACTTTTTATTTGTTCGTTTTATTTCGTCTTGACCTCCAAATATTCTAGAAATATTTAAATCTACAAATACATTTTAGTTTTCGCTAAAATTACAATTTAAATAGTTAATGGTAACTGAATTTTACGCATGACGAGTATACTCGTCATGACACAAATTACTGTCAATTCTCCATGACGAATATACTCGTCAAACATTTTTCTCAATAACTACCCTTACAGATGAGATATGGGGCTGAAACTTGGCAGACGGGGATCTTTTTGGGTAGGCTATCACATATTTCAAGCTCGATTAAAATACCGTCGGGGTCGAAAATTATCTCCAAACCCGACCACAGCCTTTCGTAGCTATTGCGGACGCAGCTATTCTCCAATGAATGTATACGAGCAATAATTCGATAAAATTATATTTCGATTTATAGAAAATTAAGGGTATACATATTGAGAAGATCCTGTTCGAAATCTTCGTCTGACTCGTTATTGTAAGGGAAGGGGTTAACTATAGCTTAAATGGATAAATCTCGATACAGACTTTTGTTTAGGTTTCTGTTAAAATACAATGAAACTTAAATAACTTTTTTAAGATTGGACCAAACGTCTTGACTTTTCTTGAGAAATTAGTTGCATTGATTTAATAAATGAATATACAAAATGAATTTTGTAAATATTGGAATTGGTATGAATTACATGACCAATAAAAAAGGAACTTTTTAAATACTTTTTATTTGAGCCACCCACAAAAAATTTTAAAAACGCATCTGGTAGATCCACGATAGTTACACACATACAGAAAAATTCATTAAAATCGATCGACGTACACACGAGTTACGTGCCATCGAAAATAGTAAAAATCGCAATTTTTCACGATTCTTGGTCAGTTTCTGCTTAAACTCCAGAAATTCTTACATCTTTCTACGCGTGCCATTTTTTCCCGCGTTAATCGATTTCTGTGAGATTTTCAGCATGTGTATAACTAACACAGTTCTGAAAAACGCATATTTTAAATTTTCATTACGAGTTGAAATAAAAATGTTTTAAAAAATGTCTTTTCTACTTTTCCACGTAATTTCTACCAATTAGAATTATTTCAAAATTATTTTTGCATATCATTTAGTAAATCAATGCTGCTAGTTGCTCCAAAAAAGTCAAGTCGTTTGGTTCAATTTTGAAAAAGTTATTTAGGTTTGAAGAGTGACCGAATACTTTCGTGCGCTACTGTAAGTGCTTAGGTTTAAGGGGCGATTTTTCAAGGACAGAAGGACCCAAACGGGGATGTAAAATTATAAACCGTTGTCTCCGCGTTGGTCAGCAGGTGCCAGTTAGCCAGAGCGCATCGGTCGCATAAAATTACAGTCACAATTTCCTTTTTCATGTTTATGTGAAAACTTTTCTACTATTACCATACTTTCAGAGTTACTGTAGGTGGCAATAGTTACTGCTTCACCCTGTAGATGTGTATGTATAGCTATACAGATATAGTATCGTACAGAAATCAATATCCAACCAATACGTACGTCTTATTTTCATTTAAATCCACTCTAAATCCATAAGCGGAAACGAGTGATACAGCACATCGCGTCGACGCTAACGATATTAGTACTACTTATAAGCGATGTCTGATTTTTCTCGGGCTCCTTCCATCTAAACCATAGTTAACCCTTTGCACTCGAAGCAATTCCACTCCAAAATCGAAATAATATTCTTAGCTATAATAACTCCACTGTAGATGTCCTTTCGTTCGTACGAAATTAATTACTACTATGAGTCGTACTTGGAACTTTAACATTTTTATCGATTTCTCAATTGCAAACCTAGTATGTTTAAATAATAGTATGGCAAGTTTTAGTGTCGCCTTAGAGACGCCATTCGAGTGCAAAGGGTTAAGTGTTCGCATACTCGTTGAATATTTAAATCTGATTTTCTCGAGAACGAAGCCTCGAATAAAATAATTTTGTTCTTTATTTTCGTTTTGTTGTTTTCATGTAGAATCACTACTACTCCTTCTACGGTTGTACTATCGATGCTGGGACAGCCTGTACAAGAGACCGCGAACCGAACGATCGGCGAGTCGTCAAAGTTTACTCTCGTCCCATCCCTTCCACGCAGAACGTTTTCCGCCAGCAGTGTGTCGGAATGAAAAAAAGTTAATTTAACGATTCACAGTTAAGAAGATGGCTCGGGTGACGAGTGTTCTCAGACGTGGCGATGAAAGCGACAGTAATCCGTGGAAATGAGAGAACGAGGGTTCCGTTGCGTCACCGGCCGGTTAGCAGACCAATTAACGCCTGTTTCTCTTTCTCCTTCTTCCGGACAGACTCCAAATTTCGCTGCTTCCATGAACTCTTGCGCAGCTTTATAGGTCGGGAACCCACGTATCGTCCTGAAACCACAATTTCCTTCGATCAAATGAATAAATTCTGGCAATGGTTGAGGGGAACACCGTTCCATGGCACCGGTATCCCATTCATTTCCTTCCCTTTCATTCAGAACGAATACGTTCACTGGCAACCAAGGTCATTAACACATTCAGTGTCGGCGACATACAGTGACTCTTATTAACACTTTGACTGCCATGTCACCCATATATGGGTGACAGAATTATTAGTCCATGTTTAAAAATAAATGTGTACGTTAATATGTTCGTTGCACTCAATTTAGTTGATATCTGAAGAATACAAGAAGGTTGACAGATAACTGTATGCCATACATTTAAAGTTTTCAATCGCTGCCTCATTAAATAAATAAATTTGATTTCATCGAATTTTAGAGGTCGTCAGTTGGCCAGTTAACGTGTTAATATTCGGACATTGTGCTATTCAAACAATTGTTGCTAGTTTCGATCGTTTGCAATAGTAAATTTGGTATTCTTGTTTTATAATATAACAGAACATTCATTGTAGTTTGTAGTAACAAACAGTGAACTAAATTATGTGGAAATTTATCGTCGTAAAAATATTCGAACACAGAATTTGTTCTCGCATTTCTTGCGAATAACGACACACTTTTACCGGTTGTTTACAAACATAATGTCGAGCAAGATGAAGAACACGCTTCACGATATCAGTTACTGTTCGAAAGCCGTTAGGATCAGTTACAAATACTAAGTATGGGATGAAAATGTAAAAATACTTCATTTGACGTACGACAATTAGTAACTTTTTGCAGAGAAAAAGAGAAAAGGTATCGGGAAATCGGTAATCTTCTAAAATTAAGCAAGAATACTGTTACGTCGTAATAACATTGTATATAAGCGCATATGAATTTTGTGACACTGTACAAGTTGAGCATCCGGTATATTCCTATAAGCCAGCGTTTAATAAACTACCCCTATGTCCAACATCTTGCAACCAAGCTGAACGGCCAAACCGAACGTTTACCTACGATCGCGCTGCTTGACCAAACCATCATCGACTCTGATTGGTGCGCTTACATGAACCATTTTTTTGTATAAATACTGCACACTTTTCTAGGATATACAAGAATTAAGTAGCATGTACTAGAATGCACCATAATAGTCGAGAATATACAAAAATATACTAGAATATCCCAGAATATATTAGAATAAAGCAGAATATATCAACTTATGACATAACGTACCAGAATATACAAGAATATAATAGGATGTACCAGGATATACAATAATATACTAAAATGCAACAGGATATACAAGAATTG
>CM052098.1:13176979-13226428 GCA_028453745.1 Agapostemon virescens
AAAACAAAATTGTAGTTAGAGACCGAGTTAGTAACAAAATTGTAGTTGGAGGTCGAGTTAGAAATAAAATTGTACTTAGAGACCGAGTTAGAGGTCGAGTTAGAAACAAAATTGTAATAAAAGATCGAGTTGGAAACAAAATTGTGGTTAGAAACCGAGTTAGAAACAAAATTGTAGTTAGAGGTCGAGTTAGAAATAAAATTGTACTTAGAGACCGAGTTAGAGGTCGAGTTAGAAACAAAATTGTAATAAAAGATCGAGTTGGAAACAAAATTGTAATAAAAGATCGAGTTGGAAACAAAATTGTGGTTAGAAACCGAGTTAGAAACAAAATTGTAATAAGAGACCGATTTGGAAACAAAATTGCAGTTAGAGACCGAGTTACAAACGAAATTGTAGTTAGAGGTAGAGTTAGAAGCAAAATTGTAATAAGAGACAGAGTTGAAAACAAAATTGTAGTTAGAGACCGAGTTAGTAACAAAATTGTAGTTAGAGGTCGAGTTAGAAGCAGAATTGTACTAAGAGGCCAAGTTAGAGGTCGAGGAAGAAACAAAATTGTAGTTAGAGATCGATTTAGAAACGAAATTATAGTCAGAGTCCGAGAAAAAAGAAGGAAAAGAAGAAGCAGAAAATGAAACAAAAGAAGGAAACTCAAAGGTCCACGATCACGAGTACAGGAGCAACGCGAAGCGGAATTTCGATGACGTCGTCGACGCACCACCGAAGAGGATGATAACCACACAATGACAACGATCTTGATGACGAGAGCGCAAGCGACAAAGAGCAAGAGCAAGAAAAAGAGAAAGAGGAGACAGAAGCATAGGAATCTCGGCAGAGAAGAAGAAATGAAGAGCAACTCGAAGAGATCCGATTGGCTGTACCCGATCGAGTGGAGGGGTCGCCAAAGAGGGCGAGGAGCACCGCTCGGGTAGGGGTTGCTGAATGAGTAGCGAGACGTCCGACGTCGCGACGCACTCCGTCCCAATCACCCCGACGGGCTAACCAATGTCCGACTGCTCCGACTCCGGCGAAGGCGAAACGATCCAGAGCCGAGAATCGTCATCGACGGACAACCGAGCGAAAAGAATCGACTGATCGAGAAACGAACAGACGGTCGTGTCTTTCGACGAAGGTGAGTCTGCCAGAGCCATTCACCGCCGTTCCACACCACACAGTGCTCCCTCCACGATCGTCAAAACGCGGAAAAATAAGAAACTTCAAACTTCCTGATCGAAACCAATGATATATTCAAGCTATACATTAGTAAACGTTCGAATTACCACACCAACACACATCCGTGACAACAATCGTTCGATCAAACGAATCGAGTGTCTGTTATCGTAATTATTCACATTTTCGACGCGGACAATATTTCCATTAACGATAATAGATTTAATTACAGAGAACATTTTTATGAGAATGTCTGTTGTCATTGTCAGCGATAGAAATTATTAAAAGAATGTTTCAGTAGTTTGTTGTGCGATTACAGTTAAACGCAAAGCAATCCGTTGTTTTATTAACACTAGAACCACCGAAAAATAAATTCAACGATATACACTATTCAACCTTCGTTCAATTTTGATTGTAAACATGTGATTACTTAACACTTTAACTGGCCAACCAGCAGCCTCAAAAATTCCACAAAATCAAAGTAATTTATTTAAGGTAGCAACAATTAAAAACTTCAAATATCTGACACATAGTTATCCTTCAATCTTCTTGTAGTCTCCAGATATGAACTAAATTGACCGCAACGAATATATTAGCGTACAAATTTATTTTTAAACATGGACAAATAATTCTGTCACCCATATACAGGTGACACGGCAGTCAAGGTGTTAAAGGAGTACATCGGAAAATTACTAATGAAAACATTTTTATAACTTGAGTAATTACGAAAGAAATAAGCAGGGACCAGTTATTTTGACTGGTTTAATAGTTCTAGTGTTAAAACAAGATTTTTATTAAGATAGTCCTCAGGTGAATACATTAATTTCTTGGCAACATTTGAATGTCGGAAAATTATAACAATAGATACGGAGCAACCGTGTCACTGTGTATTAACGTAACGCAGGTTTGAAAATATTAGTCAGCGCCTATGGGGCCTATAATTGTTGTTATGACACTCCGATGTTATTCCGATGAGAAATAGTTAAATTATATGCGTACAAAATGGTTGGAGATCAAACGATTGTTTATGCTAGGATATCGGTGGTCAGTTTAATTTCAAGTTCATACTCAGTCATGCTCAAGTTCCTGATCATTTTTTTCGGTAAATATGAATAACTGACAGTGAAACAGATCAGGGTAAAGATAAACTACTTCTTTAATTAATTTTAATTTTTTGCAATTTTAAAATCTTTATAACGGAATCGTCCTCTTTCGTTATGTCTGTACAAATTTTATGCCAACGCTGAGAAATGATTAAAAACTACACTACTAGCATAACTGCTGAACATCAATGATCATTGGCAACGTTGTGCAGTTGTTCGAAAAATTTGATATTTTTTCATTTTTGATACAGTCTTGTCGAACTTATAAATTGTGCAAGATTAGTAGTATTACCTTTTGAATTTACTATATCGTTCATGTTTCTTGGGAGATTGTTTACTGTTATTATTATGTAGTATAATACAATTACAACGGAAACAATATTAAGGGATAGTTAAATAATTGTAAAATTCAAGATCATATCTTGGAGAATCCAAGCTGTATCAAATGTTAAAGGTCAGCATATTGATATATATATATATATATTGTATCAACCTTTCATTGATGTATGAGATGTTCCCATTAACTTGTCCAATTTCTGTCACTATAGTTTGCAGAGTGTACATCGATTAATGGTATCAATGGTGGTTGAAATGATTCTAAATTCAGAAATACGAAATATAACCATATAATAGGGTTTGGTATTGTACGATAAAAATAAAACTTGAAGATTACATATATTTAAGGAATTATTATAACAAACATTTAGCAACCGTTTATACTAGTTACATATGCTGTGGACATTTTTATTCAATATTTTTAATTGGAATGAATTATAATTATTTTATCTTAATCTATGTGTAATTTTTTATATTTACTATTTATACGTAATGTCTACACAGTTTCTGTAATGCAACAGTTAAGAATATTATTTATGGTCATTGATTTTTTGTAAAAAGTATACTGAGTGCGATGACTACGCTATCGATATTTATGCAAATTACAATTTCTATCAATTATTTGATTTAACAAAATCAAAACGTAGTAGCGTGAACAAAACAGAGTAGTACGTAAATCGATAAAAACATGTATACGATAGTTAAACGTAATCCAATAAAAATATGTATATTACTTACATATAACACTGCAAGCATACTAATATACATAAGCTATTCTTACAAAATCAATTTTCTCGAAAGCCTAATATAAACAAATTTTATTGCAGATCTGTTTCTGTATAAGCACCTCCTCCTCGATTGTATCACAAAGTTTCCGATCACTATGTACAATCAATCAATTACAAAAATATTTGGAAAAAATATTCTTTGCTATTGATGTATGCAAAGCTTCTCCTACATTCGAGAATTTATAATCTCGTAACGTGTCAGACGAGTAAACGATAATAACGCGACAGAAAAACTCCGTTTCGCCACTTGTTGAACACGAACGAGCAATTGTTAGAAAAAGCTTTTTAGTTTCTAATTCGTCAAATGTAATTTTACAACCAGAGTGTGTGTGTTACTTTTCATTGACAAAAATATTTCTAATTCACTGTTTCATATTCAGATGTTTATCCTATATTTAACACTAGAACTACCGAACAATAAATCCAACGATATATTTGCTTCATAATAATAACGAGGCTGCATTTATTAAAACTTCATATAATTCTTATTGTAACATGTACGTTATTAAAGAAGTACATACAAAAATTTCGGATGAAAACATTTTTATAACTTCAATCATTGCGAAAGAAAAACCTACGGACCAGTCAAACTGACTGGTTTGGTAGTTCTAGCGTTGAGAAAAAATTACAATCGATTGCAATTAATTTGTAATAAAGAGTTTCCAATAGTGGTATAAAGTTCATGACACAACCATTGCTGTTTGTAAATTGCTTAATGAAGATCGGTGCCAAATGCAACAGTTTAACTTTATGCCGAAACTATTACATTTGCAATAACAATTTTCATGTAAAAATCTTACATAGCTCTTTTACACTATCGTTTCACAATAATTTAACTTTATAACAAGAAATATATACAGTGGCTCGCGAAAGTATTCGTACACCCTTTAAATTCGAATAACTTCTTTAAATTGAACCAAACGTTTCGACTTTTCTTGGGTAATCAGAAGCATTGATTTACTGAAAGATGAGCGAAAAGGATTTTGAAAAAGTTGCAAATTGTTAGAAATTACACGAAAAATAAAAAAAGGCACTAATTAAACACTTTATATTTGAGCTAAATAATGAAAAATTAAAAAATGCATCTTGCACATCTGTACATCCTGTACACCTAGCTACAAACAGACGAACATGGTTGAAGTTGAATTTTTCACAATTTTTGGTTAGTTTTTGCTTAAAATCTACAAATTTGTAGATGTTTCGATGCATGTTATTTTCTCTCCTGCATCAATCGCTTTCGATGAAATTATCAGCGCGTCTATAATTAAAATAGATCTGCAAAACGCATATTTCAAGTTTTCATTGTGGTCCCAAATAAAAATATTTTAAAAGATGTCTCTTTTTATTTTTTCATACAATTCCTACCAATTGTAATTAGTTTTAAAATTGTAAGTTTGTAAAGTTTGTAAATTGATTAGTGGAGATCGGTGCCAAATGTAACAATTTAACATTATACCGCGATTGTGTCCAAACTATTACATTTGCAATAACAATTAGTGTAATAACAATTGCTGTTAATACAATTTAGACGGTTGTAATGTGAAATCACAATTTCAAATCGCTGATAAATCTTTTATTTGTTGCAATCTATTTGAAACAATGGGATTAGAAAAAGCAAATGGTATTTCTACCTTAGACCACTTTCTTCTAACATGTTTTTCCTTTTCCTTAATATCAATTCGTTCCAATCGACATGATACAACTGGGTATGATCTTCAGAAGATAAATAGAGTGCACACCGTTTATTGGAAATACGGATAATGTTATTATTCGGGTATTGTCAACATTTCCACGTATAACGGGTCAGGCGTATACAAATATATGGAATAGATTTAATAATTAATGCTTAATTATTATATTATATATGTATATATATTATTATATATACTATAGTATATATATATATTATATATGTATATATATGATAATTTATGCTTAATTTAGTGTAAACTTTTTGTTTATAACTAGTTAGTATTTAATATCTTAAAAAATGCCTATGCTTTGTTCAATTTAAAATTGGCCGGTAAAAGAAATTGCGTAACCATTGATTATGAAAGTGGTGTAAGTCCAATTTCCATAAACAGAAAAAATGGCATTACGAAAAAAGAATCTCCTGTACACACCACAGGATTATTATGACGTTATAAACCAATGTAGACAACATAATAAATTTATTTTACACGAAATGAAACGAGAGAATTTCGTTTCAACAAAAAATCTACAAAACGCAATTAAAAAGCAGATAAGAAGAAACACTAATGGAGAAAAAGTAAATTGGTTGCAAATATGTTGGATGAGATTTTGCAAAAGTGCATCGTATACTATTTTATATAAAACATCAATGGAGGACACAGAATTTAAGACTCTAAATTTATCATCTACATGTCGGGGAAGACCGCCAAAATTTGAAAAAATCGCCTTGGCGCCTTTGTATCACGGTGTCAGGCCTATTACATACGAAAAATATAAGGATATGTAGCAACAATTACCTTATAGACCTCCTGTGCATCGTGAATATTTCAAAACACTGCCACATGAAGAGCATAAATAATTAATAATACCAATATCTTGTGTTAAGTTTAATAATATATAAATATAATTAACGTTCAAAATAAAAAATACTAATTCTATTTTATATCTTGTTATTATTTATAAACAAAATTGGATTAATATGAAATATATTTTAAGTGATATTTGTTATTTCAAAATTGAAATTAAATGATATTTACAATTGATTAATTATGAAAGTGGTGTAAGTCCATTTGCAGCCCAGAAATATATATTATTTTAGTTAAATTCGCCTAAAAGAAATTTATAATTTTTATTATTTATTAACTCTACCAATCGCTTCATAAGGCACAAAAATGTCAGTGTCCAAGTTTTACTTTGAACCACTGTACATCAATCCGGTTATTACTCGGTAGTTTTAGTGTTCAGCAACAATTTCCTTTGTCATTTTACAATTTGACACTTCGTTTTCGAATTATTAATGAAAAAAATTGACCAATTTGAACTTGCAAAATTGTCTTTGCAGAAATCGAATGAATGGATTTCTTTATTCAATCATACATTCTAGTAAAAATTGCACAAAATCTAAATAAATGAAATCTTGTCATTTTTATAAAACTATATATATTAGCCAATTTTAATGCTCGGTAGGTTTCGTGTTAAAATCGCCTCCGGACCCTTCCATTTCAGATTTCGTTTAACTATACAACAAACCCTGTACAACTTCCAAATTCAACAACAGAAACTGCTATTATCTTTCGCTTATCAATCTAATAAATTATTTCAATCAAAACAGTTAATCGATACTAATAATTACTTTGAAATGACTGAAATAAAGTTATTTTTAAGGAAAATAAAACAACTAGAGGCAACGGAAGAATTAATTTATAACTTATGATGCTCAGTATCTTGTAACAACAGTAGTGGATTTTCCGATTATAATTTGATCAAAATAAAGTAAAAACAATTTAAGAAATTTATTAAGGATTTATTAAGGATTAAACAATAGAGGATTTATTGATTTTAAACATCAATTTTATAAACCGGAAACTCCATAAATCGAGGAACCGATGTCCCATTTCCGGCGATTCTATTTATTGTATTCGCTATTTTTATTTCATCGAAACGAATCGAATTTGTAATACCAATTACAAAGACTATCCTTTTACATTAAATAGAGGTTAAATCTTGACGAGTTGTAAAGTATGTGACGTTAGTAGAGGTTTGGGAATAATCGATAGTAATTAAATCCTACGTATTCACGTGCAATTCAGGATAATGCAAAATCTTGTCACGCGACTCAGGAGGAAACAAAGTCTTGAAATTCAGGATAACACGAAATCTTTATCCAGGAGAGAACTATGAAATTAACACATTGAACGAGCAGCCATTTTGTCTAGCTCTCGCGTCCCGTTTTATTGACCTTGAAACGGAAAGAATACAACTCGCAGCAAAAAACAAGCAAAAAACTCGCTTACCCCATTTATACTTTTCTGTTTCAATCGAATCTATTAAAATAGTGTGAATATTTCTTGACATTATACGAATTACATATATCATATTAATTTCGAAATTTGAAACAGTCCCCAAAGACTGACATAGCGTTTAACGTGTGAACGAGATTAACAAATGGCTAAGGATACAACTCTTTGAATGTGTGGACATAAATGAGCTATTTCGCGTTTTCTCTTACCAGCTAGCTTCTCGGAAAACAATGACACGCTCTCTAATTGGCTAATGCCACTTTTGCATTGTAGCCAATTAGCCGTTTACCCAGTGAATCTTTTCGCACGTGCCGATGGCCGCTATTCATTTTATTTCAACGAGATTAGATTTCCTAAATCATGAAATTACCATTTTTCCATTGCTACGCTTACACGCTTATACGGGGTGGTCCACGCAATTCTTTCAAGTCATAAATCCGTTATTATTGCATTTACAAAAAAATGCCACAGGAGAAAGATAAATGGTTCGAAGAGCACTACATCTGTAGGCCTTTAAATTTTTTTTAGATGCAGCAGTGCATGTGCAATTAACAATTGCATCATTTCTTTAAATAGAAATGCATATTTTGTTTTACACAGATCGATTCTTCTGTTCATTCTACGTTAAAAGTGATTAGGGTACCATGGCAAAAAATGATTAGATCTCGAGATATTTTCAAAAAATGTCTTTATTGAAGAAGATACTCGAACACTTCATGACTATGTTGTAAAGGTAAACACCCTTTCGACATTGTTATCATAACAGAAAGTGATTTGTACGAGTAAGCATTTCATCGTTCAGTAGCAATTCACGTATCGTAACTCGAGTACGAAAACTAAGAATTTGAAAAAGTGTAACTGTATTTCACTAAATACAAGAAACTGTATTTTACTAACAGTGAGAAACAAAATATGTACGACACTTTTGTGTTGCGTGACAAAAATACGATTGCCGCCGCAAGACTGTACCAGGAAAAATATCCAAACCGTCGACAACCATCGCGACAATTGTTTTTCAAATTGAATAACAGTTTGCAACACTATGGTGCATTTACCAAACCCAAAAAAGAAGTTCCAAAACCAGTAGTAGGAAATGAAAACAACAGAGTGAACATACTCGCTTATTTACAGTGGAAACCACAAACATCTACACGAGAAATATTGAGAGAATGCAATGTAAGCCTCGGTAGTGTGAAACGAATTTTAAAATCAGAGAAGCTTCATCCGTATCGATTTAGTGTTGAGCATGCCTTACATGCTGGAGATTCAATAAGACGTATGCAATTTTGTTAATTTGTTTCAAACGAAATTCAGATGAACGAAGATTTCCCGCGGCAGATTTTGTGGACGGATGAATGTACGTTCACCAACAATGGTATTTTTAATCGTCATAATGAACATGCATGGGCAAGAAGAAATCCATTCCTTACGAGGAACATACATCACCAAATAAGGTACACTATTAATGTATGGTGTGGGATTTTAAATACCAATATTATTTGTCCATACTTCATCGATGGTGCCCTAAACGGAGAAAAATGTCGGCACTTTTTGAAATTTGAATTGTCATCTCTTCTCGACGACATTCCTCTCCGAGACAGGCTAAATTGTAAATACTTTCAACAAGTTGGTGCACCAGCTATTTTTAGTGGTGCCTGGAAGTCACCGTTCCAGTGCTAAGGGTTAAATTATGAATTTTGGCCAGTTTTTCAAGAATATGAACAGCGACACTTGTACTTGACACAACTGTATTTTGACACGGAAGGTAATTTTTCAATATCTTACAAATTATCGAGTATACGACCCTATAAAGATACCTCCATAGATAGGAGCTGAAACTCGGTAAACGTGCAAGGTGTGGACTAAATCGAAGATCACTGCCCTTGTATGTAAATATAAGAAGTTCCTTCGAATGACGAGTTGCTAAGCTTGTAACCGTTAAATGAAACTCTTTGAATTGACACGTTGAGCGCCACACGAATTCGTAAGGAAATCCCCGTCAGGTCACGCGCGCTGCTTAGTATTGCGGTATAGCAATGTGAAGCGCACTACTAACAGATTGAAGTTTATTCGATACAGATGTGTAAATATATTAGGACCATTGTTTTTTATCACAGTAGAAAATATTTAAGTTTAGAATGAAATGTTTATAGACATTCATTCAACGCGTTATGCGCCAAGTCTATTTTGTTTATCGTTCGGCCCGCTGGATAAGATTTCATCGAAATCGGCCTTTGAACTATTATTCAATACTACAGTTCTAAATAGTTACATTTTATATAAAAATATTAAAATTACTGAATTCCGGAAAAAAAATTAGTAGTACATCTTACAAGTTGAGCCGAGAAGAGGACAAATCCATCTGGCAGTATCACAACAATTTCTAAAAAACAACGTACATAAACTGCAAAAAAAACCTGGAAAAGTCTCTGCAATGCGAAAATATTGTAAATCATGTTACGGAAAAGAATGTGATACGATACGGCCAATAAAATGACTAAACGAGTTGTCACATTCTGTGATACCTACGAAGGTCAACCATTTTTATGTTTACCGTGTTTCAATAAAATCCATTAAAATGTCTTAGTATAACCTCGTAATAAATAAAAATTAAGTAAATTTTGAATAAATTTTCATCATTTAAATATCATATTTCACACTGTCAGCCACCGGTGGTGGACGCGGCCTAAACGGAAAGTTCGGTGTCAGCCACCGATGACTGACATGGCACTCAACGTGTTAATAAAAGGCAGACGAATAAACGATGCACGACAAGGGTGAGGGATTCATTCAGTTTCCAGATGTTCAGAGAAATTTAAACTGCAGAATGCGTCGACCCATCCTAGCGTGATTACACATACTACAATAGTTGGTATAATTGTCTTTCGATGAATAATTCAGAGACGAAGAAAGTCGACAAAAGAAAGACACACGTAACTTCTATTCATAAATTTCTCGTTAAAGGGCGAGTTGAATGCGAGCAATTATTGCGGCGCTTTCACGCAAAATTTCCTGTGACATTTTGAACCTCCTAATTGCCGATTAACTGTCCTAATATTAGGGATCTACAGGTTCCATATAATAACAAGAGCGCCCAATACCCAACCGCAACTAATACGAATTTCGTAACCACGAATAATCAATGGGCCGCGTTACAACTGCTCCGCAAACACGAACAATCGTAACTGCATGTGGCTAATAATATTGGATAGTCGGAAGAGTATTGAGAGATTTTTGTCAGTAGATGTTGCTTGGTGTAATATGTCGGACAACGATAATCAGATCGCGCCATATTGACGCGCATTTGAGAGGTGCCATTTCAGTCTATAATTTTCACGAAGACAGTTTTGTATTTCGTCAATCGTGTCAAAAGTAATGTTAGTGTGATAATTAATGAAATTTCTGAAAGAATTCGCTATGTTTCGCAACTTTACTATGAAAAAGGCAAAAAAAGGCAAAAACGGCGCATACATTCTAGTATATTATGGTATATTCTAGTACATTCTAGTGAATTCTGGATATTCTGGTATATTCTAGTATATTCTGGTAAAATCTAGTATATTATTCTAGTATATTATGATATATTCCAGTATATTCTGTTATATTATGCAATAATTTTGTCCATTCTAGTATATTCTTGTTTATTCTGGTACATTCTAGTACACTTTTGTATATTCTGGTAGAATCTAATGAATTCTAATATATTCTGGTACATTCATCAAAAGTAATATTAGTGTGAAAATTAATGAAATTTGTGAATAAATTCACTATGTTTTGCAATTTTACTACGAAAACGGCAAAAAAGCAGCACAAGTCTGGGAAAAAATTTGTGTTTACGGTCGTGTCGTTTACGAATGATTATCATTAAATTAATGGCATTGAACATCGATTTATTATTGTGGAAGTTGATCAGATTGTAGTACGAGGTTGAGAGCTTTATTATACAGTAACTAACAATTCTCTTTAACAGGTTAAGCGCCACGCTGGTCCCCAGGGACTGGGGACAGATTTTTCGTTCTGCTATCGCGGCGCGCTTTACGTTACCCGACTGTTTATACTCTGATTCGTCTATCGGCGAGTGGCCTGGCAAGGCCCGCCTGACGGCTAACCGTGGCTTGAACGAAACGGCACAGAAATTCGGCGTGGCACTTAACGTGTTCAAGAGGAAGGTTTGGGGAAGATTTTAGCGTTTGAACCATGTCGATAGCTCTAATAGTTTGGCCGGGGCACGACTTCAAAGATTTGCCAAATATTGAAGGTAACCCCCTTCTAAAAATCGCGAAAAATTGGGGAAAAATCTTAGGTCTCCGATTCTTTTGTAATTTTGGCTACACGTTTCTAGACGCTCGGTCAGAGTCTATGCAATTTTCAGGTCGATCGGAAAAGAATTGCAGCCGTGGCGCGACTTTGAAATTTCGGGGCGTTCAATGGCGAAAATGGAAAAAATGGGATTGATAAAAGGTAGCTTCTGAAGTCCCCTGATATGCTAGCCTATATTTTGAGAGCTCTGCTTAACACGTTAAGCGCATTACGTTACTCGACTGTTTATACTCTGATTCGTCTATCAGCGAGCAGCCCGGCAAGGCCTGCCTGACGGCTAACCGTGGCTTGAACGGAACGGCACAGAAATTCGGCGTGGCGCTTAACGTGTTAATAACATTGATCGCTTCTTCAAGGTTCTAAATTGTGTTTTTTTACATTAAAAAATTGATTTCTTTTGGCCGGTTTAAAATAAAAACTGTGCGTTAAGGGGTTAACTCGTCGAAGACATTGCAAACAAATGCCTGCGAACAGGCTGTTCCTCGACCCGGACGGAACACATTGAAACAGCCATTCAATATTCATTTTGTTGGCTAGTATTATTTACAAACTATAATAATTATGCTAGTAATGTTCATATGCCATTACAATAAATTGATAATAGGTTTACGAATATTTAATGTCTTCAAAATCTGCCGTACAAGATCGTTTACAAGAAAACTATAAAATGTTTCCCTCTGTACCAAGAAACATTCATTGTAATAATTTTTCATGTCTTCAACAGTTTGCGTGATATTCTAGTGTTAACTACTAATCAACATACACACACTGTAAGGAAAATATTCAACTTGTAATTAGAAATTAACGATTTCTTACTATTAAAATAATGACAATTTTTTATTGATAAATACAAGTAACTGACAAGCTATTTTATAGGTTGTAGTAATAAAAGGGTGAAAAGGCTGACTATACGCTATAATTATTATTCAATCGATGATAGTATTATGCCTCTCTTGATCATAAATAGATTGGATTTTTTAAATTTATGACAATAAGTGAATGGGAAGAACCGTGAACATATTAACAGACTTTACGAATATTATTTACACGATTATTATTGTCTTTGTTTTTCCTTTCACCATTATTGGGATTAAAAAAATGTTTTCACGAGAATCCTTTTAATAAGCATTTATAAAGATTATAATAAATACTTCATAATATATATTAATATATTAAACATAATATGTTATAATAAAAATCGTGAGAAATCTGAATTAATGTAATCATAAGATTACTATTAAACAATAAATCGGTTGCGTTTGAAGTCCGTTAGTTCTAGTGTTAAAATTTTAATGAAAAAAAATATTCATTTTCATTGAACTCTTGTTCCCTACAGTTGGTAGGTAAATTTGTATCATACGTAAGATCTGCTAGCTAGACAAAACATTTATTTTGTTTGATCCACCAGAATCTCAAATATCTCAACAAAATTTGCTTTATAATGTTGTAATTACTTTGTAAAACCTAATTAACTTGACTATGAAAACTAATTGACTTGTACCATGTATGAGACGCGTAATAATCGAAGCGATCAATATTAACGATAAAGTAAAGATGAGAAGGGTATCAAATTTTATTTCAAATATAGGACCATGGGGATTAAGCCCACCGCATTTTAAACACTTTTTCTGAAAGAAGATTGATCCTACACCGGTCGAATTACCTTTAGAAGATATACTTTACGGGTTAGTGAACTCTCATCGTCTCGGATTAGAGCTATCCAAGTCACCCACGCCATTTTTCGTCTCGCCCCTTATCAGTTTGCCATCATCACAAAGTGTTCAGGGGCTAAAACCAGGTTAATGGCTCGGAGAAAAAATATTCTTCACGTTTTTTTAACATGTTCACTGCCATGTCGTGCAATCTCAAACAACGAAGTTACATCTCCAACATTAAAGATTAATGTTCATGTTATTAGAATTAAGCTTCTATGGGGTCGTGTAACTTTCAAATCACATGTTAATATATCGACATTTTGCCAAATGATTTTAGTTTTTTAGAAGATAACATATACCTCCAAATTGTATAATGTCTCTGAAGTAACAAATAACAATATTGATAACGGTTGGCTGCATCGCCAACCTGAAATATCAAAGTAAATGCGGAACCATCCAACGGAACCATCTTGTGCAATTTACATTATTTGTGCTTCTATCTATTCTATTATATTCTATCTTTAAAAAAAAAAACAAAGCGTACATAATAACTTTGGATTTGCGACGCATTAATATTATTGACAGTGAGGATGAATTTAGTACAGAATCATCATCGGATAAGGAAAATTCAGAACTAGAAAAAATTGTTTTAGCAATCAGTATCTCAGGCGAATAATAGTTGTAATCGCCCTTGGAAAGGAGATTGCCCTGAAGTCCCCAAAAGGACTCTGTTCTCCTGTGACCCAATTTCGAAAACTATTTGACTATTTTAAAAGATTTCAGAAAAAAAGGATATTTCTTTCAAAAGGAAATACCATCCTTCGCAGTTACCCAGATTTTGCTGATAAAGAGCGTGCAGAAACAGATGCACCCCCTGTCTACATTGATTTTTATTGAACATTGCGCAACAGTTTATGAAATCAGTTTAAGAACTTTGTGATACAGTAGAAACTCTATTATTCGAACCTTTCATTTCTAAAGTCTTCAATATTCCAACATGTTTCGCGCATAAATTATTAAATTTTAGGCCATCCATAAGCAACACTGTTTGTTGTCTAAATCAATCTAGTGCAGTAATTAAGTAATTGCTCTATTGTTCTAAGACACATACTTTTCTATTTGGTTCGGATGATCGAGATTCTAGTGTATTTGGTGAGTATTGGCTCTACTTTTGTACTTCAAAAGAAAGACCACCCCTTTTTATATGATTTGCACCATCTACTTTCAGACATATAAATCCTAAATTACAAACAGTATTCAGAAATAATTTCCACCGATTCGATGATATTCTTATGTGTTTATGTATCTCTAAGCAAGTGTTTTCAAAAATAATATTTTACAAAAGTCAATATATATATATTTAAAAGAAAATAATAGAAGATTCTGTGAAAAGAGAAGAGATTCAATTTTCGTAAAAAATGATTTCCTGAAAATTTTTAACTATGTACGTACAGACTTTCAAAAAGAATAAGGTAGTCAAAAATGCCCTTGAGCCTAATTTTTTGGCTGATGCGTCAGTCGATAGGGCATTATGAAAAATCATACTGGGAGGGTAGTTATGGGGTACAAACGAATCATTCGTATTCTGGCCTATTTTTCTTAGTTAACGATGTTAAAAAATTCTAATAAAAATCTCAGATGTGTAAAAAACCTAAACACATACTCTGCAATTTTGTTCAGATTTTTAAATTCAAAAACCTGCTTGTAAAAAATCAAAAACGTCAAAGAAAATCGAAAAAATACAGATTTCACATGGAAGTTGTAGAGTGACAATTTATATATTTTTACAGTACCTATATATGGTTACAATAGTTTCATATTTTTATCTAATGGGTAATCATTGGAATAAAAAATTAGGCTCAAGGGCATTTTTGACTACCTTATCCGGCTATACCCTTTCTGCAAATATTTTACTAATATATTTTGTAATTTATTAATGACAAACACACAAATAAACAATTTTGTATAAGTTAAAATCAAAGATTAGAACTTATCAAATACGACAATATGTTTTGAATAATTTAATAAAAATTAATGTCTAGTTATACAAGAACGAATGTGTACACTCCGACGTTTCTTTATTGTTAATGGTAATGCGATTTTTTGAATAATTCTATTCGTCCGACAGCCAGTACAATAATATTCCATATTTACAATCAATCAACGTTCACGTGACTATGACAAAGCCTTTTTTCGTCATGGCACAGTAGTATAGTCACTAAAATTGGCAAGTGTGGGAGTTTCGTTGTACTAAATTAAGCTGGAATGTTGTATAAATAGTCGCACCCATTGCAGAAATATCTCGAAAATGTAAACAGCCCAATCCCCTGTCGTCGAATGGAGAATTTGCGAGCGTCCTAATAACAGTCATCGAGGCAACGCAATCTTCTTACGCATTTCTACTGGCATCGTCATCACCTTTTGATTCAATTTACAATCGTGGTTTAGTTCAGGATAACAAAATGATTATGCCGAAACCCACGTGCTTCAGTTTCTGAAGCGGCCAAAATGTCATTTTTCACGACCATACCTACTTTATGTTAACACGAGCCTACAGGAAATATGTAAATTTCTGTTCTTTGTGTAATACAAATTTTAAGTAAACTGTAAAGAACCTTTCTTATACAAAATATAACAAGATGCATGGTACAGCAAACAGTAAATACATTTAAAAATCTAATTTTTTATAAAACTATAAAACCATCAAACATGCATATATGTTTACAATTTCTTTTTGGAACTTATTGAAAATAACTTAAGTTACAAATAATGGACAACCAACAATAGTAGTGGAACACTAGTGAATTTCAACCAATCACTTTGACGTTAACACTAGAACTACCAAACCAGTCATTTTGACTGGTCCCTAGTTTTTTCTTTCATAATTATTTAAGTTATAAAAATGTTTTCATTAGAAATTTTCATAAGTATTGTATGATGTTTTAATAGATACAGTCTCATTATTATTACAAAGCATTAATATCGTTGGATTTATTGTTCGGTAGTTCTAGTGTTAATAATTTTTATAATTTATATTGTAGGTGTCTTGGCTAACTTGGTCAACTCAAGTAACGACTCAACGGTATTATTTAATGACTTAGGAAAAAAATGAAAAATGTTCGATAGATGGTGGCAAACATAAATGAATAGTCAATTCATCATCTTTATTTAAAATATTAAGAACCTTTAACGTTTATTGAACACCCAATAAACTTAGACCAAAATTTATAAGGGACAATGAAAACTGGAGTAGTCTTTTGCATCAGTAAAGTTATGCTAGGCAAATACCAAAAAATATTGATACACTTTCTTTAAAAAAAAAAAAGAAACAACTGTGACCATCTAAATTGTAATATTTTGCTTTTGATGACCTCGAATTAATATCCTAATGATAAACATTATACAAATTTTGAAATTTGGAATTTAAATAGCATCAAAAGACACATCTTATAAGCGTTTCAACGATTCCAAGGTCACCTTAATCTTTCCTTAGTGAAATGAGCCATTTTTTATGTTGTAGATTAATGGAGAATCAAAGTTTTAATAAAAATGTATTGGACTACATACGTTCTAAACCTAATAGTTAACGAGATATTAATAAAATCGTTTTGAATACGTTCAGAAAGCTAAGGTATGTTTACCAACAGAAATGTTCTTGGCTTATAGAATACTACAATAGCTTTCCTAACAGTTCTGGTTCAATATTGTAGAAGATACCTTTGAAATGCATTTGCAAGTGTTAGAAAAGTTAAAGTGAAAATAAAATACAATAATAATGTGTGTAAATATACTTCTAATTTACGGTATCTGCTGTACAATCGCAACAAAATCAAAAAACAATGTATACTGAAACGTAATCCATCATTTTGATAAATATTTGAAAGACTTTGTCAATACCTTTGAAAATTTTGAGATTTAGCTCATTGAAAATAACTTGAATTACAAATAAACGTAATCCTATAAAATCCATTATTAATGAAAATAGTATTTCCTCATTAAAAAATGGATTACATTGCTGCATTGAAGTTGAGAGAAGGGGGCATCAGTTTGTGTACCAACTTTAGCTTTTAGATAGTAAGTATATATTAAAACTGATTTCATTAATATCTTGTAAACAATTAGGTTTAGATGGTAACCTCGAAATCTCTGAAACGCCTCTACCCACAAAAAAGCACGTATCTTACAAGATGTGCCCCTTGATACCATGTATCATTAAGATATTAATTCGAGGTGATTAAAAGCAAAATATTACAACAATTTAAAACAGTTGTTTTTTTGTTTTCTTAGAAAGGGTATCAATATTTTTTGGTATTTGCCTAACACAACTTTATCGATGCAGAAGACTACTCCAATTTTCATTGTCCCTAATAAATTTCCCTCTAAGTTTATTAGCTGCCCAATAAACGTTGAAGATTCTTAACATTTTAAGTATAGACGATGGAGTTAACTTGTCAAAGTTAACAAACAAGTCTTGATCAAAGTCAATAAACAATACAGTTGAGTTGTTACTTAAGGTGACCAAGTTAGCCAAGACACCTGAAATATAATTTATAAAAACTATTAAGATTAATGTCAAAGTGAGTGGTTAAAATTCACTAGTATTATTTGTAATTCAAGTTATTTTCAACGTAATCCAAAAAGAAATTGTAAACATATATGCATGTCAACTCATAATTCTTTCAGTTTATCGTATCCCAACATCCGCATTAGTATAATCTATATCGTACTCAAGTTGATCGTGGCAACATTTTTGTTATTTAAATTTTATTTGTCATACATTACATCTTCTTAAATATTCATGATCGATCAATCACTAAGTTAAATGATTAAAGAACTCCTTTATAATAAAAGACGAGAATAGGTTTGATTGACACAACAATTGTACAAGCATTGTTAGATATTCTCAGATTTTACATGTTACGTTGAGGTATTTATAAACTTTTACTTTTTTTAGGATCGAGAAAGAGAAAAGAAACGACGCGCCGCTGTATCCAAACCACGATACGCGTTTCAAAGAAGAAACGTTCGACGAATAACGAGATCGATATCGAACGAAAAACCTGACAAAAATGATGCTCCCGATTGTTATCTTTATCACCGTAATAACTGCGCTTTCGACTTTAACTCTAGCTGTTCCCCTGACCGATTTCAAAAACAATTTAAACAGAAATGAGATTGATGCCATTGTATCCCCCTGTTCTTCTAATGAAGCTTGCTGGGAATTATTACCAGTAGAAGAACTTCACGGGAACATTCCTATACCGGAAGATCAACCAAAGTATGCATATATATTTCAATATTTTAATTTGCGCATTACTATTACCAGACCGTTTTGTTTTATACATAAAACAAGAATGTTATCTTTGTTGTTTGCTATTTGTTCTCCACTTATTCATATTAAAGCAATAGATTGACCTAACCTTTATAGACAATTTAATGTAAAAAATTCATTAGAACTCTGTTTAAAATAATTGTAGAAACATACACAGAGTGAATTTCCCAACATGCTCATTTCAAATATGAATTTGCAGTATGAAAAAATGTTTCAAACGAAACTTGCTCTCCAGAGGAACATGCACTACTGTATTTAATTTCTTTTTACTTTAATATTTTATTAACATATGGATATCACTTCCAATTTTTCAAAATGTTTTTTAAATGCCTAGTATTTCCTCCCAAATTCGCATATGGCAACAAATTCTGCGTAAAAAAGTATTATGCCATATAGAGTTTTCAATTAATAACTCCTATAATAATGTTGATGAAACTTAAGGGAGCTTATAGTTCTTTGAAAAATATTCCACACGTGTTCTTTTTTATCGGCAACCATCCACTTTGAAGGGGTGAAAACAGCCCTCAAAGTTAGGGTATTTTTGAGATATCTCAGAAACCAGAGGTCGAAAAAATTTGAATTTTTTTTTAAATTGTGCGTTATTTAATGGGAAATGTAGTCGCGGAAAAAAATTTTAACAAAAGTTTTTTGTTTAAAGAATAAAGCTATAAGCTCCCACAAGTTTCATCAAAATCGGATTTTCGCATCTGAATATGTTCCCATGAGTCAAGGTGATTATTAGTACAACTTCGTTAATGACGGCAAATCTTGTTTGTAATTTAATTTTAAACCGTGTATGGTATAATACATTTATACAAAGAATTTAATGCTTTATTCAAATTCAAGAAAAATGATTAGTCATTGCTCTGAAACAACTGAAAGTTACTGGATATACTGAAAGTATATCCCCCAAGAATTCATGTAACTTTTATTTAAAACATTCTCTTATATAGCAAATAACTTACGAGTTATTTGAAATGAGCATGATGCAAGGTTCCTTCTGTATTGTATATGTGTATAAAAAGTATTTGTACACTAATAATAATAATTCGTAATACCAATTTAGTAAGTGATGTGTAATTAATTTTTTTTTAATTACTTCCGATAGCAATTGCAAAGAAAAAAGTAAAGTTCATGATTTTTAAGTTCTCTATTGTTGCCTGTAAAGAAAATTTATAAAGTGCCTTTTGTAAATATACTTTATATATATATAAAGTTTCACTGAAATTGATCATGATTGTTATGAAATATATTTCAATGAAAATAGAAAAAATGTTGTCAATAGATTTCAATGAAACTTTGTACGTGTGTATAACCTACTACGATTTATAAAAGGCATGTTTACATTTTCATTATGGGGATAGATAAAAACTTAAAAATCGTGACATTTATTTTTTTTTTAAATTGCGATCTATAACACTTAAAAATAAAATTATTTACACATTAGCTAGTAAACTAATTTTTCTAACGTTTAAAAAAAAACTTGTCATTTAGCTCAATTTTAAAAGTTATTTTTTTTTAAAAAGTGTACAAATACTTTTTAGACTGACTGTATACTATTTTTCAATGACTTTCAGAATACACATACGAAGAGAAGCAGCGAACGTAGATCCTAATACAATTATAGAATCTTGGAATGAGAATGCTCCTGTCATAGATAAACGAGCTCACACGTTGCTGCAGAATACTAAACAAAATAAGAACAGATTACCGAAAAAGGACGTAGTTATGTCTCGTAGCTGGGGTGCTGGTGGAATGCCGTTTTCTGTTCTTTACATGAGTCCTCATAATCTTCGTGGAACTTATGCCAGTAAGAACATAATAAAAATTGTAAACCAATAAAATTAATTAATTTAATGAAATAAATTATAAATCTTAACACATGGAATTGTTCAAGGTACTGCACAACAACAAGAGATAGCGAAAACGAACGACGCTTCTACACCTTCTGCGACACACCCTGATTATCGCATTGTGTTGCGCAATGGAGCATCCTCACAGCCAAGAAGACAATACTCTATAATACCACAATTGTTTATATCTTACGGATGGGGTCCATTTGGCAAATGATGAAAATCGAAGTGCTACAACCTGAACTAGATGATCTTGTAACTTTGGCAATTGCAGAAACACTTTAGAAATTCTTAGAGGTACTTCTATATAAAGTTGATTCAGACCAAATTTCATCCGAATATAAACACTATCTCAAAGACACCTTCTTTCTTGCGACTTAAAAAAAAATTGTAAAATAAATAAAAATGCAATTGTTTTTCAACTCACCATTCATCTCTTTCATTGCTTTGATGAAGTCCTGTGGATCTTTAAAAGAAACGAATCCAAATCCTTTCGTTTTGTTCGTTCTTTTGTCTCTAACTACTTTTGCCTTTTGAAAACTAGGATATTTGCCAAACACTCTAACCAACATTTCATCCGTGACGTCATTTCCTAAGTCTCCGCAAAATATTCGAAAATCATCTGCATGTACAAAGAAAATTGTTGTAAACTATATATAAACCAAAAGAAGACTAATAAACAGTATAAATAAAATTGAATGAAATACCTTCGTCCCATTCTAACAAAGATGGATCTTCCCATATCTGTCCACCAGCCATCCGAACAATTTTCTTATTTTTTTTGCCTTTGCCTTTCGGATGAGTTTCTTCTGCACTGGCATTTGCCATGATAGAACTCGCTTTTCCTTGACTAATTGCCAACTCTGCTGCAGTGCTAACCCCTTTCACCTTTGGTTTCTTTTTACTCTCATCTTCTGGGATCTTTGTATTGATAATCTGTTCAATAATTTCTGGATGAATCATTGGTGCCGACGTGGATTCATATGTTTTTGGAGTGGCGGTTAAACACGGGTCCACCATGTTTGGTAAATACGGGTTACTTATCTGTGCGGGTGATGAGTATGTTGTAATAGAAGGAACCGTACCTGTATTATAAAAACATTCTTGTAGAAACTGTATATCATATAAATGTAAATTTACACATGATATCTCATGAAACACGATCAATTTAGATTACTCTTTTGTAGAGATGCATACTAGACATGTTAAGTATATTAATTGTAATATTTCGTTGTAAAAATCATCTAGTCAGAAAAGGAAGATTAATACAACATTTGAAGCTGAAGAATGATCAGAAGTTTTGGAATAAATTATTGTCATTAGTAATTATATAGTAATTATATAATAAGTATCATATGATTACATACAAAAAAGGAAAAGACGTGGATGGAAATGAACAGGAAGACGCAATACCCTGTACTTTCCATTGCCAACAATCTTCTGAATATAAAACCATTTTTACCATATTTTTATTTTGAAATTAATTGAGTCAACTCTCATTTAGAACATGTAAAAGTATTTGGAACTGTATAAACTACTCATTTAATAATCAAAATATATTGATCATATAAGTATACTACTAATTTGCTTGCTGAAAGGTGATAAACATCACTTCTTAATTTTTTTAATTATGTGCCACCTTCTCAAAAGATTAGAAAAAATTAATATGAATGATATGAAATTATTCTATATATAGTTCATATATTCTATATAATTCTATGATATAGAATTATGATATGAAATTGGCATTTTTAAAGTCCTTCTTTTTTAAAAAATTTGGTTCTGCAGAAAAAGTTTTGAAGCAATTCACAGATTAAATAGAGTAGTATATTCAATATTGTAAAATATCTCTAACTTTTTAAATAATTATCTATTCAGGACAGCAAAAGAAATTCAGCTTATAATATAAATTATATTTCACTCTGTAACTACCCTAATAGCAGAGATACTAGGTTAATACTTGGCAGAAGGGGTCTACCAGGTGATATACACTAAGTTGCATTTGATTTGTAGGCACCATACTTATACAGCTGTACCCTTTCTTGAACATTGAATCAATCATAGAAATGTAGTAAATTAGCCAACCTGTTCACCTGATCTTACTGCATTAGATGACTTTTTATGGGGTACATTAAAAGAGAAAGTTTATAAAGATGTTCCATTAAAATCAGGAGATATACAGCAAAGAATTGTAGATGTATGCTCAACTATCAGTATATATGTCATAGAAAGGAATAAACAGTTATTCATCAAGTTTGTGAGTATAGTAGAGCTGATGTCAATCATTTTGATTATGGTTTAAATTAAAGTGTAAAAGATAATTTTAATGTTTTCTTGATTCAGATGAAAAAAAAAATATTTATTATCACGCTTACCAAATTTGTCTTAATATCCACTTAAAGGTAGGTGTAAAAATGTTATAGATTTATTTATAAAAAATTCATGATGACCTTAAAAATTCTTGAAAAGTTGACAAAAAATGTACTATAATCATCTTAAAGCTCTTTCTGTACTTGCTACATTTGATACAAAAAAATTTAATGGGGTTGCTAATATAAGAATAATCTAAATTGACCATATATCATGGTTCAGCTTACACATTAAATAGTTTTATAATAGTTTACCTTGTCTTGCTACTTGTTGTGGTATTAACATTGGAGGAGGTGGAGGTGGTGGCGGCGGTGGAGGTGGTGGTGGTGGAAACCCAATCATCGGTGGAAAAGCTAACGTTGCTGCTGCTGCAGCAACAACAGGCGATGGTAGTTCGTGTTGTTCTAATTGTCTAGCTACTTGATTATATGTATTTGCACCAATTACAGGTCTAACCATTGGTGTAACTAATTGACCACCAATTTCGGCCTCGAATCTAAAAAATTGTTTAATCTTATAGTTAGCCAAATTTATGTATAAATGACATATACAAATGTATAACGATATGATTACCTGTATATGCACTTGTATTAATCTATTTGTTTTCTAACAAACAAACCGTTCAGTATAAGATAGTATACAACTTAGAAATGGTCATTTCAAGAACATAAATATAGTTCACGCGAAATGATAACATAGGAATTCTAAAAAGGTTAGAGTGTTTATGTAGCTTATAGCTATGCATTACCTGTTCATTTCATCCTCCATCTGTCGCAATTTATCCTCCATTTTAATATGTTTTTCTGTTAACTTGTTTAAAGTTTTATAAGTGCTTGTTTCCCTTTTAAATTGTTTATATTTGGATATAACTACAAGATATCCGAATAGTTTGCTTGTAGTTGGAAAAGATTTTCTAACATCCTCCAAGTCAATATTACCAACTTTCTTAAGTTAAAAACCCAAGTTCCATAAAGCACGCATCACAATGCATACGATAGACTGTCAGAAACCAATCAGAAATTGGTAAAAGACCAGAACAAAGATTAATGTCACGTAGCTTCTGATGAGATTTAGGGATATTGGCTGAGTCGATTACTCGTGAAGTACTGACGTGCTCTGCTTGTGGCAGACGTATGCAGAAAATAAACTTTCAACAGATATGTAGCGAAAATGAAATAAAGACTTTATTTTTCAGTTTCCAAGATGTTGACTTTGTGATTTCTAATGTGTTTCTTCTCTCTCCGAAAAAATCCAGAGGCTCCTCGGTCCTATTTCCCCGTTTGTTTTTTGACCAATAGGAAGAATATGTCCTTCGTCTGGACACTAATTCGTCGATTGATCTTCGCTCTGATGGCAGCTTCATGGCGATTGGTGATGAAAGACTTTTAGCGGTGCGTCCACGCGGTGGATATTCGCGAGGGTTGTTTGGCACGCAGAATAACATTCGGCTGAAGTAGGGAATGCTACACGTGCAAATTCGTATCCGAGAGACTAAGCGAGACAAAGAGGTCCGAAAGAA
Source organism: Agapostemon virescens (assembly GCA_028453745.1). Taxonomy (NCBI): domain Eukaryota; kingdom Metazoa; phylum Arthropoda; class Insecta; order Hymenoptera; family Halictidae; genus Agapostemon; species Agapostemon virescens. Next base: position 13,201,418 of record CM052098.1, read on the forward strand.
TTTCAAGAAGTCCTTGACTAAAGATTTATAACTTCTTGTTCTGAGAGATTCAAAATTAAACTTATCCTGTCTTACTTGCAATTAAAGAAAGTCTTTCGAAAGGCAAATTAAAGAAAGGCTACGTGACTTCGCATACATGCCTCAATTAATCTCGCCAAATAGAATCTCATCGAGAATTTCCGTGGGAATTCACTCTCGTTGTCGTTTTATCTATCCTAGTTTAAATTAAACTAATTTTAAACTAATTTAACTAAATTTGTGGAATGTTACTCAAATTTTTGGGACACTCTATATTATACCTCCTCTTTGACTAGAAACCAACATAACCAGACTTTATTCTTATGTAAAGTCCTTATGTAAAGAGTATGTCGCAAGACTAGTGATGGGCACCATCGACTAAAAACTATCGACTAAATCGATAGTAGCCAACTACTATTTTCAGTCGACTGATTTTTTAAACTATCGACTGAATTTAGTAGTGGTTGGGTTACTATTTTCAGTCGACTGTTTTACATGTCGCCATCTTGAAATTTCAAATGTCAGTGTCGCACGATGAAACGAAAAGATTATGACAGGACGTGCAAATATGCAAGTAATGAAATATGTAATAGATATTTCAATACTTTAATTCCTATTGATCTATTCTTTTGACCAAGAATTGACTTTAGTTGGACTTGTAAACAGAGTTTCTTTTTATGGCCGGTAGCATCCCTATTCATTAACGATTTACATTTTGATGTATAAAAAGTTAAACAATGTTATACTGTAGCAGCAACACTTATTGGAGAATAAAAAGAATATTTCAAAAACGAAGCAAATTATACCTTACATATAACCTATAATTGATTTTGACACAAAAATTTTTTAAATGCCAATAATAAATAGCTTACGGTAAGTGGAAATATTAGTAATTGTTAAAATAAAAAACTTGTTCACACCTTGTATTTTTGGAATTTAAATTATGGAGTAAGAAATTTATAAAAATAATGGTGAATTCAGATTCCTGCACCACAGTCTGGTATATTTACTCCAATTTACTCTTACTGTGCCTATAATACTGAGTGAGCACTGCAGTACAGTGCTGTAAGAGTGAGTGAGAAATGAGATCTATACGTAGGCATAGACTATAACCCGCAATCTAGACGTAACCACTAAAACGAAATTTCAGTCGACTAAAAACTATCGACTAAATATTCGATAGTATGTAGTAACTAAATAGTAATTAGTCGATAGTTGAATTTAGTCGATAATGCCCATCACTAAGCAGAGCGCTTCAGCGTTCCATGAGCAATCCGACCCAATTAATATTCTTAAATTCCACCAGAAGCATCAAGCTGCAACCAGAAAAAAAGTTAGGCGACGAATCAATGTCCAGTTGGAAGATTTTATTCTTCTATTGGTCCAGAAGAGAATATAGGATAAGGAGATTGAAATTCGGTTATCTTTTATTTTCAATTTAAAAGTATTTTATTGTATGTATTTCACAATTCATTATTCACGATTTAAGATCAAATGAAATACGTGATATAAGTGTGAATATAATTATTACCTAGAGTAAACTAAACCAAAATAAAAAAACTACGATCACAATGTTAAGTCACGTTTAGTGACTAATCACGCCATCTCTAGTCAAATTTGGTGTGGCCTAAGTTTTGACCAGAGTGGTAACATCTTGTTTTACTTGAGGCTCGCAGATATTACAGAGAGTATCTTTTGTGTTGATACGTACAAGCATCACGTTACTCATGCAATATGATCGTGAACAAAGTTGCTGTTTGCCTCCTTTTCGTAATTGTCAGTGTTTCAGACAAATATGTAACTGCTGAAAATGATGAAGAAGTGTCAACAGACTTATACGTTATCGAAGGGAAAGTTTTTCCATGGGAAAACAAAGCCTCGAATGGTTGGCAGTTAATAACACACGTAATGGCTAATGGTGGAGAACATTATGGCTTTTTGAGGTAAATTAATAGGTTATATTTTTAATTATTACGTAGTAAATATGATGTGTTATCAGGACTGTTATCAAACATAAATTGTATAAGTTACATTTCTTTTTAAATTTTAAGGAGGTTAAGACTGTAATAAGTAGTATATTTTAATTTTACATCATACTTAATTTATAAATTGATTATACCTCTACTGATAACATTATCTTTATTCCTTCAGAGAAGATGGAACATTTATTATTTCAAATGTGCCATCTGGATCTTATGTTATTGAAGTTGTAAATCCCAACTGTGTTTATGAACCAGTAAGAGTAGAAATTAATTCAAAAGGAAGATTTAGAGCCAGGAAAGTTAATTTAATACAAACTTCTCAAGTTATTCAAATTCCTTACCCACTAAAAATGAGACCGCTTACACCGTTCCGTTATTTCCAAGTTAGGGAACAGTGGAAAATAACAGATTTTCTCTTTAACTCAATGGTATGATTATTATTTTATTATTACATGAATATTCATCAACAAAGAAATAATTATTACCTTCAATATTATTTGTAGGTCTTGATGATGATCTTACCGCTATTATTACTGATGATTGGACCAAAAATTATGAACGATCCAGATGCTAGGAAGGTAAACGGATAATTCAAATATCAAAGATATTGAAACTTTTATTTTATGAACTTAATAATTTCATTATCGGTTCTTTCCTTCAGGAAATGGAACATTTGCATAATCTGACTAGATGCAAAATACCAGAAATGTCTGAAATCATAACATGTTATATGGCTAAAGAAGAGAAGCAAAAGCCTAAAGCAGTAAAAGCTGCAAAGAAGAGGCAGTAACCTCTCAAAATCATATTTGCACTTTTACTCTAGTTCCTTAGTTAAATGCATTCGAAAATGTTAACAAATTTTCATGCTATTTAATTCTATATGGATGACAAACAACAGTGAACCATCTAAAACGTACTACTTTAGTAGATAATTTATTGTCTACTGTATATATGTAATGTATCACAATTTATCATATACAAGTTGGTATGATATATATGATGTTCTATTAAGTGTGGTAAATATTTTACGCGATGTTTATACAAGTTTAAATAAGATGGTATTGCACTTTCTTCACTCTTAAGTTTGTTTTATTTACCTTGCAGAATCACTCTGACATATTAACTACATGAAATCGAACACTTTGTAAATTTTATCAATTTAATTAGGATAAAATAGTAATAAAACAAAATTGAAATAATAATAAAAGAATATTTAATATCATTCACCACATAAAAATCAAAAGTCATTATATTAGTTATAATGTTGTATAAAAGATATTTATAACTATAGAAATAAATATTAAAATATTATAAAGTTTGGAATATTATTATTTTTCTCACAATATCACAGGTCGCTTCGTTTTAACTTAATCGACTAAATATTAAGATGTCTAACTCGCATCATGCGTTCTCTAGCTGCTTTAAATTGTTCAAATATATTTTCTATATTTGTCATAAGTTTATCTGTACTTAAACTCTGAAAATAATCCAACTGTTCATCAATTTTAATAGAAGTATGAATTTGGTAAATGATGTTCATTTTTAGCTTTACATGTCCGTTTGGAGTCACCTTTATTTGTGACTTGTTTAATATTTTATTTTCATGTCCTACAGATATATTGCAATAAGTTATATCATCCAATTCGTAAGTACCTCCTGTAAAATATCTCCGAAGAGAATTAATAATACTTCCTGTTGGTCTCCATGTTGGAATACTAAATTCGTAGGTGCCTGGATGCGTAGGCAGAGATACAACTGCATATCCTTCAGTACGGTATCTAAAATGATACAATAGTCGCTTTACCTTTAATAATTATATAAACTACGAATTAATTACCAACAATTAAATAATTATACCTTGACCATGTATCAAGGGATGTAATCAACAGCAATAATCTAGGCCAAAATGGTAAAGTCTTTCTTGCATTTAATGCATTATCTGACTTATAATCTAGCGATATTTCAGTAGCATATCCAAAATATGCTGATTTGTTCTTTAAATTACACCTTTGAGTTCTTCCAAATAATCTGTCATTTTGATCAGTACTCCAATGTTCTGGTAACTGGATATAGTACGAAACGCACAGTCCATCAAAAATGAATTCATGAGCCGACAGAATATCAAGTTTTATAAAAAATTTTTGTACGGGTGGCGTAGTTGGTTGGAAACTATGAGATATTTCTGCTTCTTTGTACATTAATTTCTCTTTAATTTCCTGTAAGAATAATAAGATTTAATATCAGCCAATGATTTACTGCTTCTTAATAAAATGGCAATATAATAGATTTCTATATTGTACACATAATTTAATTTAAAAAGATTTGAAATAATAAATTCTACAGTGCGCCAAGTACATAATTTGCTTCTGCGTATAGATGTAGCATAATCTAAGGGGCACGTACAAACAGCATATATGTATGGACACATGATGCATGTACATATATATATATATATGTATATACACATGTGAACCGACAATACAAACACATAGAGAATGTTCAAGCAACTATTCACCGCCACAGAATTCAGTTGGCTGTGGGACTGTGGGATCACAGTGTGACGGTTAGGTTACATCTTCCGCGTATTCAATATTGTTGAAAAATATATTAACCATTATTATACTTCTCGAATATAAAAAGATGAACAAATTTTCAAAATTAAACGTGGTAATATACATGTTCCTCGAATATACTTCAACGGAATTCAGACTGAAGCTAATGTCGATTTAGTGTACAACACGATTTCGAATGATGAGAAAGGATTATTGGTGCCAGTGATAAAAGTTAATGAAATTCAAGAAACATGTTTAGTCCACAGAGAGTCATGCGACAAATCTCTGACATCTCCTACGTGGGGTACGTACTTTATAATATTCATTCTATCGACTTTCGATTAGTTGCGCGAGAACTATATTTGAATATTTTAAATACATTTTTGAAAATTCATTTGTAGTCATTTACATTTACATTTTACAATGTAAATTACGTTTACAACATATAAAGTACTGTGTCATTTGATTCGAAAAGTAAACAAACCACGTGCAATCGAAGTATGAGTAATAGTGCAAATAAATATTTCCTTAATCTTACACGTTGCAACTCGTTCCGTTCTTCTTGCAACTCCTCCGCCGTTGGTTTTTCAGAAACATGTTCGATCCAATAATTAAATTCGACACCACTGGAATTCGTGGTAACGTAAGGAGAACTGTCCGTGAAGTTAGGATTCACGGACAACATTTTGTGCAATCGATCGTAATTAATGACACATAACACCGTCTCGGAATCCTTGTCCGGACTCGATATACCTTTATCTTTTCGAGATAAATCAACCATGACATACATCGTAGATCTTTCCATATAGACATAATGGTTCGCGCGTATCCTCATTTTATTGGGTTTATCGTCAACTACCGATTTGTTATACCTTTCGAAAAACGGTTTACGATTTTGCAAAGATGGCAATGCCGATTCATTTCTGCACGCCAATTTTGTCTTGTACGGGCTCGTCAACAACTCGTTTTCCGAATAATACGAGTCCCCTTGCGTATAGGTGTACAGCGGAGAGCCGTTAACATTTTTCTCGTTGATTCGCTGGCAATAAGACTTGTGCAGCTCCGTCATACAATTCTTCTCGTCTTTGTAAAAATCAGCTTCGAACGGGCTGAACACTTTTTCTTGCCAACCGAAAATACATTCTTCTTCTTTAACAAAATTCGAGTCTCTAATATCTTCTTCATCCTCGAGAAGTTCTGCAAGCAAAGGTCTTTGCTGTACGATTTTGACTCTGAAACAATAAACAAGTTGAAGGTAAATACAATTTAGGAGGTGGAGAAACAATCTCTGCCAGATGGCCAAGATCTAATTCCGATCGACACGTTTGCCGACACAATTTTCGTCAGAAAAGAAAATATAAAAAAAAAACAGTGGCACATTGTTTCTGATTAATCGTATGTTCAGAATGACGGTAACAATGATCCCTACTTATCGTTAATACATATGTATAATTCCATCTATTTCAAGTACCCGACAATATATATTCGTTACCTTATTTTCAAGTTATTTATAGACTCGTTGACCCGGTAGTTGGCAGATATTTTTTTCTTCTGTATTTTGGTGGTCATTTGATTGAACGTCGAAGGGAAATTAATTTTATCGAGAATGATTTGTACGAGACAAAGCAGATTCGTACACTGACACGATTTTAGGTGAACCGTTTGAAAACAACCGTCGGTAGCCCTTCGATAATGCATTGTTTGTCGAGTCCCTTGTTGCTTAGTAACCAGAGCCGTACACCTCGCAATGCACCTGTCTAGTAATACATATGATTCCTGTCGTTTGTAACAGGCCAGGCATATGGGCCAAAATGGTTAGGCATTATCGAGCATTACGAACACCATTGTATGTTCTTGTGCTCGTTTATGTCCATCCGCGCGCATCGAAGCCGGTTATTCGGCGTTGCTTTTAAATTAGAAATGAAACGTAGTCGGGAGATCCCTGTATCCTGTTGAGTCAGCTTTTCAAGACAGAACTCTTGTATGCAGCAAAAACAAGCTTTATAGGAACCTTTCACGTCTCTGAGTAACTACTCGAACACTGTACACGCCAGTCTGTTGCCAGACGTAAAAATAATGATGCGACGATGATTGAATAAAAATAGAAACGTACATGCAAAGACAAGAAATTACAAGCACTTACGATTAATTATTTCTGACTAACAATTCTGCGACAAAACACCGTGGCATTGTGTAATTGCATCATTCCCAAGATGCGACTCTATTGATTACACTTGGAAAAAACAATTTTATTTTGTCGGTAATATTCTGCTTTTTTTTTTTAAATAAAATCTGTTTACATATTGGTATGGTAATTGTTCATGTCATTGGTATGTATATATATATATATATTTTATTTAAAAATAACTATTTTGGTCAGATTTTATTTTAAAAAATATTTATATATTTATATGAAACGAAATTGTTGAAAAATGTTTCAACTTTGAATAATTTTTTATTCTTCGAAAGCTTTAAGGTGTACGTAAACGTTGCCATTTTATCAGAAATGTAATAGATTATTTTTTGTTAATTTAAAAAGAAAAAAATTCCATCTTATGAGGAAAGTATCATATGTAATAATATCGAGAATCGGTACAAGAACGATTCCAACGATCTACCATCGATTTTCAACATTGCAGTACTTTCTATTCGCACGACGCTTGGTCGAGTTCACCTGTTGCGACGTTGACGACCAACTGGCGTGTGCAGCCTCTGTAAACATATCCCGTTATACGGATAACACGTACATTTTATTGTGATGTAATGTAATGTAATTGTGACGAAATGGAGAATTCGGTTCGAAGATAATTTTAGTCACCGTACTGGTTAAGATTTTCTCAACGTGTTCGTAGGTATTAAGGCTAAGAACACAATCAAGTGGATATACGCACGCACACATTCTTGAAATCTAAATCAGAATTTGTATTTACCGGTACGATGCAATCCTACAATTTTGCATTTGTTTTACTGATAATATATCTTCCTGATAAGATAATATAGATCGATACCATTCTATGAGTAATATCATATAGAAATTGATCTATGAGCAAGCGACTCATTTGACGAGTCAGTCAAAGAAACGTTTTCATATATCATGTGTACAACGTGTGCTTTAATCACATCGTATTTTATATATACATATATCGTGAAAGTGTTCGATGTGTAATCCATCAAATAATCGTGTAATTAATCATTAATTTAAATAAACATAGTGAAATCTTTATCCATTTTTTTTTTAAAGGGTTGATATTATGCACAGAATGTAATATCTTATGTAAATGCTGTACACCTTTTCTGTAATAAATTTTTCAACATCTAAAATATAATGAATTTAAAGGTAAATGTTAATATACTTTTATAGAGGTTTCAAACTGATCAGAATGACAAGCAATCAAGGTGGAGAATCGGGAGTAACAATTCCCTTACAATATAATAATTCTGTAAGAAACAATTGTTTGTAATTTGTATTAATTTCTTATAACCTTTATAATATTTCTATGGACCATTGTTTTGATACTTTCAGCACTGGAAATCTATATTTGAAAAATATGACCTTGACGGCGATGGAAAAATCTCTTACACGGAATTAAAAGCTATGATACATAGCTCTACTTATTCCAATGACATCCCAACTAGGGTTGTCAGAGTAATTATGCAGAATGCAGACTTAGACGATTCTGGATATCTAGAGTATCCAGAATTTATAGCTATGGTATGTACTCTTTATTATAATTATTTGTAATACCATTGTCGTTTCTAATGCTGTATTATAGATTCACAGGAAGGATATGCAAGGTGTTTTCGGTCATCTGGTACAACGATATGTACACTCTATGGTACCACAAAGACCAACCGTCTTTCAAGCACCTTCCAGCGATTATCCGGATGGACAATACGAAGAGGAATATACTTGCAAACCTCCTGCCTTGGCAATGATAATTATATCTATATTGGAAATTACTTTATTTTTATACGATGTGATTGCACATAAGTCTCTATCTGTAGAAGGACCTGCAGCTACTTTATTTATTTATAATCCACATAAAAGGTTCCAAGCCTGGAGGTATCTAACGTACATGTTTGTACATGTGGGGTATGCATTTCAAATTTAATTGCTATAGAATGCAACTGGTTTTATGTTAGAAACTAATTGTTATACTTATTTTGAACAGAGTATTTCATCTGGTGGTAAATCTACTTGTACAGGTAATGTTGGGTATTCCGTTAGAAATGGTGCATAAATGGTGGAGAGTGTTGACCATTTACATAGCAGGGGTTGTCGCAGGATCTCTTGGTACATCTGTATCTGATCCTAGAGTGTATTTAGCAGGTGCATCGGGTGGAGTGTACGCATTAATCACTGCCCATGTTGCAACTATTTTAATGAATTGGTCACAAATGGAATTTGCTGTGTTGCAATTATTAGTATTCCTCGTTGTGACTTCATTCGATATTGGCCAAGCAATATATAATCGCTATGTATTAGACACAAACGATCAAGTGGGTTATGTTGCTCATTTCGCTGGTGCCATTGCAGGATTACTTGTAGGCATAAACGTTCTTCGTAATCTAGAAGTGCGGACATGGGAGAAAGCTATATGGTGGGTCAGTATTATTACGTACACTGTTCTTATGACTGCTGCCATTTTATGGAATATTTTATATAGTTCTTACTATGAATAGTAATAACGTCATATTTTCATATGCCCACCTTTTGACATTACTTTTTCTCCTGGAGGTCGAATCATTAAAATAATTAATGAGACCAGACATGTCAATTATAGTACATACCTTGCATTTTTAAATAACGTATTCTACAACGTGTGCAGTTCGACCTGTTTCATAAGTGTACAAGGAATATTGTTATATTACATACTGTGATACGAAATGCCTGTATGTAACACAAAAAGTAGATGTTAAATGTGATAGAAATTTCAATATATTGATAACATACAGCATTACTAACAAGAAGTAAATGCATAACTTTGACAGAGAGAATTATTTTTGTGTTATAAATTAACGAACGACGATTCAAATTTAAGAAAAGTAAGTAAACTTTCTGGATTGCGGTCAATACCTTGGCAGCTAAATTATTTATGACTACAAGTAATCTAAAAATAAAAAATGCTATTGTTATTTAATTTTCGAAGGTGTATAACAATGGTTTCAACATTTTGATGACCTTTAATGATCAATTACTCATAATGTTTGGGTAACAACAATATTTAATGTTAAAGTTATATGGAAAATGGTATTGGCACAGGGAAATTGTTAACAGTAATCTCGTAAATTTGGATATGACTAGTTACTGGAATTAATTACGTCATGTATTTATGATTCACTATATCATGTACCTGATTTGCAACTTACTGATGCGTAATGGAAATACTTTGAGCATACGTGTAAGATGCACAGAAACCTCGCTGCTGTCAAAATGGGAAGTTTGAGCGGAGAAAACGTAACTTCTAGGTGTTATGTGTAGATCTAATACCTAAGTGCAATTATTTATAGAATTAACTCAACATCGTACAACACGTATTATCATTGAACAAATGAAAAATTTGAGAAATTCTTACAATATACCAAAAAAGTATTTTCATTCTAAAGTATACCCATGAATCATGAGGTATATTTTTTGGATCAATAGTCTTAAGATTACTATTAATTATTATTTTATCAGCAGTAGACTTTCAGTATTTCCAATAATTATTTAATTCTGTTACGCATAATGATACTAATTTTGCTACTTAGTTATTTAAGATTGGTCTACGAAAAAGTGTTCCAAGTGTTCTTAAAGTATAGATCTACGTTTAGACCTTTTTACGCACAAATGGGAATATAGTTTCAAGCAATACAATGCTAATCGCGAAAGATAATATAATTTCTTTATTCATCTGAAGTTAACAAATTTATAATTAAACGAGTAAACTATAAATCGTAATAAAACGTTGAAAGATACTGTTACGTATAATTTTGGGGCAAATTAACCGAGCGTCTGGAAGTCTTTTATTTTTCGTAAGATTTTTGTTTCTTTCGGCCGACGTTACATTTCTTCTAACGTTCATACAATTTCAAAAATAATCGTTGAATATCGTTAGATGAAAATAAACAGCGAATAATGAAAAGGTTGTTCTGAATATTTATTGGTATGATCTGCCAACTTGAGAACGTTTGTTTGTCGTGAAAGGCGTAAATAACAATTAGCCTCAAAAAAGAAAATGCTACTTCGTGAAAGTATGTTTACAAGTTAAATGTAGTGACGATCTCAAAAGACAGGGTGAAATCGTGTATCACACGAAACGCAATTACAACAGGACTTCGATGTTATCGAACAAAAGGATTTGCTAACGAACCTCGTCCCCTATTCGTTAATCATATTTATTATACAATTTTTGCGCGTCTTAAGTACTGTTCATATATCTGTTGTTTGTAAGTTTTGTAATAAATGTGAAATAAAAGAAGAACGTGAAAATGCACGCAGTAATGATTCTGACCAATCAACGTGCGAAAGCACTTGTACGTTTAAACTAAGAGCGTTTTCACGTTCTTGTTCAATTTTCGCTGGTCGATTGACAAATGAATATGTATTTATGGCCGATTACCGTTCGACGCAATGCCTTCTCTTTTTTTTTTTTTATTACTTTACTGTTATTATATTTCCTCCTGCATCTTCGATGCTGCTCGAGTATACACGTAATTAACACAGCAAAGAAGAAAATTAGGTAGTAGGGATATACGGAAACTTGACTCCGTCCAAGTGCAATTTTTGGCACTCGAACATTGTAAACTTTCGGGTTCTCGTCCTAACCCGATCCCGCGAGTAAATATCCCGACCCGAAATTTCATGTACCCGTACACCCCTAGAAAACTGGCGTTATACTAAACGGAAATTAGTTAACCGAGTAATGAAAATCGGACAATGTGAAAACGCTCGAATGTTCTCTCGGCTCGATGCATCGACGACAGAGATATAGTAAGTCACGAAAGTATTTGAACGCTCTCAAATGAAAAGTTTGATGCGTAAAAAATGCGAGTCACATTAACAATTACAAAATGTATTTATTCGTGTAATAACAAACAAGTAGCACGGTTATATATGTTGAATTGGAAGTGTCGTCAGTAACGTTAATAATATTTGTGAAAGATTTGTTGCCAATATCGGCTAAACAGACGCCACAAAAGTATTTGAACGATTAAACGAGTAATTTATTGTTAACATAAAAGTATAGTTTTAATATTTTGTCGGTCCACCATGAGCACTTATTATGGCTTGTAAACGTCGTTGCATGCTGTCAACCAAATTTTCAGTCATTTCGTTTCCTATATTGTTCCAAACATCTAAAATTTTTGTTTTTAACCCTTCCTTGGAATTAATATTATATTTACTAAGTTGTCTGCCAATTTCTGCCCATAAGTGTTCAATGGCGTTGATATCTAAACTTTGTGGAGGTGTTTCTAAAATGTGGGGTACATTATAAATGCTTTATCGTTTATTCGATTTATGTACGGTTTATTTAGGATCATTGTCCTGCTAGAAATGTAAATTACCAACTAGCCCTAATTTTTCTGCACTCTGCTTTAAATTATCTTAGTTTCTTCTGCTTGTTGATTTTGTTAATAAATGGTTTCTTTCGGGGAATACGACAATGAAAATTGTTTTCACGGAGGATTCTTCGACAAAGTTCAGGATGAACTCGTTTCCCAAAGCTATCAGCGACTAGTGTAGCAAGTTTTGGGGCCGAAATTGTTGGGTCTTTTTTCATTTCACGCACAATTACATTCTCTTCCCTTTTCGTTAATTTCTTGGGTTGACTAGAACGAACTTCGTCTTGAAAAACTCCAGTTGTTTTTAATTCTTTTACCATGTAGCGAATAGTAGATTTACTTCTTCCTAATAACTTTTCTATTTCGCCATAGCTTTTGCCTTCATTGTTAGTTTTCTATCAGTGATGTTAGTTTCGGACTGTTTTGTACACATTATTAACACAAATTTACAATTTTGTTAACGCTTGCTGTACCGAACAGGGGAAGCGTGTAACATCAACCGAAAGAACCAATGTTTACAATTTGTTGAATTGAAGGATTGTTTTGTTTATAAGTTTTGTCGTTTGTTTAGCCAATGACGGCGACAGATCTTTCATAAGTATTATCTACGTTGTCAAAGACACTTCCAATTTAACACGTATAACCGTGATAGTTGTATACTACTACAGGAATAAAAATATTTTGCAACTTTCCATGGGCCTCACATTTTTTACGCGTCAAACATTTCATTTGAGAGCGTTCGAATACTTTCGCGCTTCACTGTACGTTCACGTAGTCTGAATATTTTTTTACGGTGCTATGTAATGATATATAAAACAGAATAAAATAAATAATCTGTAACCTTCGTTCGAAAGGGTTACACGTTCTCTAGGATACAATTGACAGATGATCGTACGATGAACAAGACCCGGTCGTTAATAACAAGTATTTAGTATCTTCGGACAGGTACGACTATTCGGTATCGTTTATAATTTATACTATGTATATTTCTTCAGTCCTGTGTCTTCATATTTCTCAGTAACAAAAGTGATATCGTTAGATTCTATTCGAACATCAACTGTACAGTAACGACCCATGATTTAGCGACTTCGAACATTGAAATTCAAATTCAAATTGTGCACATTCACTGCAACGAAGGTCAACGGTGACCTGGAACGAGCCTTACGCTTACATATCTCGGTAGTCATCGGTGATCGCGATTTTATCGATAAGTAATTCAAGCGGCACTAGCGTAAACGTTCGCTGAAGTGTATTGTACAGGCTGACAAATATTTTCAATCTGAATCACTCAAATAAAACATCGTTGAAACTTATATTGGAAATCGTTTAGTTGTTTCCTCGAAATCTGATGTATGCTCCGTATATCCTTCCGGGACGGGTTGATATCAAGAGTTAGAGATGTAAGTGACGGGTAGAACGGGTGGGGTGCCAGTTATTATAACGGAGGTGATTTTTATTTCAACAAAAATAACAATTTACATTGAACTGTTTTGATAATAATATTACCGTGTATGCTATACCCGCAGTTACTGTAGGCGGGTTATGCTCTCGCTCGCTATTTACTTTAGTTAATTTATCCGAATCAATCGCATTAATAACGGATCCGTAGGTAATATCGCTCCTTAGCTTTTCTTCATTTTTTCTTTTTCTTTTGCTTGTTTACGCGACATATCCTATCAGTCGTTTGTTATCTGTCTGTTTCCGTGATTTTTCTCGAAGGACAATTTTCCTAAAAAGGAAGCTGAGTAGTGCCAGCTCGGCATTGTCGTTTTCTTTCTTGCTTGTTTCTTTATGTATAGAGTTGTTCGGATTTGGGATGCCGAACAATGGACATCGATCTTCGTCATTGTTAATGAAGTACGAATACGACAAACGAGTACGTACAATTTTTATCGAATATTAAACATCGTTTCGACTGTGCAACTCGGGTGGAAGTTTCCTTTGCAGTTTCCAATTTTTAGATTTTATACGGTTTGCATAGGTTCGGTGAATCTACCTTTCTATCAACTATGCGGAAACGGTCTATCCGATTCATCTGGGACACGTTTAACGAGATTTCGCGCCGCTGGGGCACTCGAATCTCGGAGTACGAGAATTCGGGATACGATAAAAATGCAATTGAATAGTTACAAATGGACCGTTTATTTTGAAAGTGGTGTAAGTCCTTTTTTTTAAAAAAAAAAAGAGATATCACGTAATTTATGCTTAATTTAGTGTAAACTTTTTGTTTATAACTAGTTAGTATTTAATATCTTAAAAAAGCCTATGCTTTGTTCAATTTAAAATTGGCCGGTAAAAGAAATTGTGTAACCATTGATTATGAAAGTGGTGTAAGTCCAATTTCCATAGACAGAAAAAATGGCGTTACGAAAAAAGAATCTCTTGTACACACCACAGGATTATTATGACGTTATAAACCAATGTAGACAACATAATAAATTTATTTTACACGAAAAGAAACGTGAGAATTTCGTTTCAACAAAAAATCTACAAAACGCAATTAAAAACAGATAAGAAGAAACACTAATGGAGAAAAAATAAATTGATTGCAAATATGTTGGATGAGATTTTGCAAAAGTGCACCGTATACTATTTTATATAAAACATCAATGGAAGACACAGAATTTAAGACTACATTTATCATCTACATGTCGGGGAAGACCGCCAAAATTTGAAAAAATCGCCTTGGCGCCTTTGTATCACGATATCAGGCCTATTACATACGAAAAATACAAGGATATGCAGCAGCTATTACCTTATAGACCTCCTGTGCATCATGAATATTTCAAAACACTGCCACATGAAGAGTATAAATAATTAATAATACCAATATCTTGTGTTAAGTTTAACAATATATAAATATAATTAACGTTCAAAATAAAAAATACTAATTCTATTTTATATCTTGTTATTATTTATAAACAAAATTGGATTAATATGAAATATATTTTAAGTGATATTTGTTATTTCAAAATTGAAATTAAATGATATTTATAATTGACTAATTATGAAAGTGGTGTAAGTCCATTTGCAGCCTGGAAATATATATTATTTTAGTTAAATTCGCCTAAAAGAAATTTATATAATCAAATTACATATTGATAAATTAGTACAAACATTCCCAGACTTCACATAATTAACCTACATTTTTTAATTGTCAGATCTGCTAACATTTAATTTTCTCGAAACAGAAGAAAATGGACTTGCACCACTTTCAAAATAAACGGTCCAAATATGAAACGAGCATCTCATTGAATAAGTCTGGGTTAGGTGACTAGCGATAAAACTGTTCTCAGACATCTTTCTGCGTCTTCGTATTAGCTCTAACGACTATTTGTTTCCTAGTCGTTAGTGCTCAGGAGACTTATACCTATAAGTAATCTCTCCCTCTCTCTCTCTCTCTCTCTCTCTCTCTCTCTCTCTCTCTCTCTCTCGCTCTGTCTCTCTCTTGTATCAAGTAGATAACCCTCCTATAACACGGTAGATAGAGTTCCTAGAAAATGCCATTTTATATGAGAAGAGAGCCAGTACAAAAAGGGGGATTACGTTTCGAAAACTTATTAAAAAGATATATTTTAAAAAAATTTTACATAAGCAGTTTAATGTTTATTAACCCTTTGCACACGAACGGTGACTCTGGGGCACCACTAAAAATTGCAACGCCATGATTTGAAATAATTTTTACATCATTATGCTTGCATCTAAGAAAGTGATAACAGTTTCACTGTTGTAGAGACGAATAATAGTAAAACCCTGAATATGCATAAGAGGAAATAAATCACGTAATGTGAAATGTTCGAAACCAGAAAACAAAGTTTTAAAGTTTTTGCATCTTCTATCCTGTTTAAAAAATCTGTAAGTTTGCTTTGCTTGCAAGGTTGTTACAAGGTCATTGTAAATTTCTCGGTATAGAGCTAGACAGTTTTGCAGTTCCTTTTTGAATTTTCGGCCACTTTCAACGAAAGTGTCTACATTCAAGAAAAATGAATGAAGATTTTAACTTAAGCCTTCTTGTAATTTTTTTAATGTTAAATTATTAACTGCACAATCTTCATAGGTGCTATTGTTCTCGGAATCGATTTGATTTCGTGTCAAGCCACTAGTTGTTCATTATTTTAAGGTAACTTAGTTTTTAAATATGTTAAGCAATTTTCGCAATTTTCTTATGGTGTTAGAGCGAAACCGTGTTATAGGAGGGCTACCAGTATTTTGTAAAAAATTCGAGTATTATATCGTTTTCAGTTTTAAAATATCACTTTTCTTCCCAGAAATTTAAATATTGTCCACCGAAGACCTTGCACTATCAGATTATTATTTGTTTCGATCTCTGCAAAACTACCTTGATGGTAAAAAGTTGGATTCAAAAAAGGTCTGTGAAAATCACTTGGCCAAGTTTGTAGCCGATAAACCTCTATTCCGATGGGATTATGGCTCCACCCCAAAAATGGCAAAAGATCATAGATAATAATGGCCAATATATACTTGAATATAATTCATTTTGGATAAAAGAAACATTTCATTAAAAAGTGAGAAAAACCTCTCAATACTTTTCCGACTAACCAATATTTTCATTTAAACTTTCTTTTGTCTGCCACTGTATCTCGTTTAATTACTAACCGAGCAATGCTTTGTATGTTTGCTTTTGAAATTTCATCTCGGATAATTGTTATGTTGCGCAAACATCGGAAGCATAATCGCTACCGCGTTATCGGAAACGGACAATTTTTTAAAAATTTCTTACTGACTGCGAACGTTCTTGCAACATCATTCGTTGGAATCACAGTGCCCGGCCGTTCGACGGTTGAAAAGAAACTGAACAATGCCGAAGAATTCTGTCCAAATTGCAGTTTTATCAAGAATTAGCCAATTTATTACGTATTCGTAGCGTGTTTGAGTATGCGAAACTAAAGTAGAAGTGTTCGTGTAATGTTGCGCGTAAAAATTGCAACTTCAACAATGAAACTAAATATAGGTCGAATAATGTTCCATTATTTTCATTTTCTGTAGAAGACGAAGGTTTACAAAGGCAGCTTTATCGAATCAACTTTTTCAACTATGTATTTTAATATATTTGTTGCCGACGGTTAATTTGGAAACTAATGTCACAGACGACAGTTTTAAAAATTTTTATACAACGTACTTGTCTTCTTAATTACAGATTAGTAATTATATAGGTTCTGTTTTTATTGCGTACATCGTGCAGATTTCACCGCGAAAGCGCATCGATGGTGACGAACATGTCAAACTCGAATAACTATGCAAAAATTCCATCGGCTTCTATAAGTATTTTCCGTTTTCATTTCCATTGCAAATGATATGCACGTCGTTACAGAACCTGTTAAACGTTCGATACTTGCTTTTGCATGTACAGTAAGATGCATAACTGAACCAATAACCACAAGTTTTTTATAAATCATTATTTACTGCTAGGAATATAGAAGAATGATAAGAAATCAACGTTATAATTATATGTATCATAGTTAAAAGTAATTTAAGAAATCTTTTCAATAATTAACGTCTCCTCGATTAACAATGACAAAAAAAGAGATTGACTTTGTTTTGCACCACGTCCAATACTTGGCAATATTTAATTTATTATTTATATTTAATATTTCGCCCACAACCCTTTTGCACTAATTTTTTGCAATAATTCGGGGATAGTTGTTCCCACTGTTCTTGAATTCTGTTATACAATTCTGTGATTGACGTTGGTTGGGTGTCATATGAGTCCCAAAGTCGTCTTTTTAGTAAACCTCATAGACTCTTTATGGGGTTGAGGTCGGGGCTCCGTATAGGCCAATACAGAATGTAAAATTTGTTGGTACTTTATAATAATTATAATGTTGATATTTTTATTCTTCTGTATTCCTAATGATAAATAGTGATTTATACAAAGCTTGTGGCTATTGGTTCAGTTATGCTCGTTACGGTAGGTGTATTACGGATCCTTTATGTATTTACTTACAGATATCACCAAACATTCCCCTACAAAATAAAAGTTTTAAGATAGTAAAGCGTGGATCGAATACACTTGTACAATGTTCGTCACAGTATTTGAGTATCCTTTAAACTCATTCACCTATTTCAACGACAGAATGCACGTTTCTTGCTCGACGTTACCATAAAACAGACAGGGTACCATAAAATCGATGTTCGACAGATTGAAACGGATCTTTTCAAGATTGTAACAGATCCCTCTTGAAGCATCCCTTGTTCGAGTACTGCACCGGATTCCAACACGTAGGATGATTTCGAAACTGGAAGAAGATATAACGAGGTAATAGGATTGAAGACTAAAGACTAAAATAAACACTGAATACTTTATGTTTTATATATTTATGTTATGCGATAATTCATATATTTTTTTCTTCCGTTTTTCATAGCACTTGAACACTGCCCTGTATTTTCTTGATCACCGTTTCTTGCTTTCCGGGTTTCTTCGATGTCCGTTTCATTTGGCTCTTAAAAACGTGTAACACAGGCTCGATAAGCAGTAAGCAAGGATAACGTTCGTTTGCTTCGTTCGGTATCGATAGGTGACTTGAATTTGAACCAACTGGTTTTAATTGCAAGCAAGCGTGTGTGTCGTCATTCAATGATGCGAGAAATGCGAGAAATGCGAGAAAGCAGGTACAAAAATCTTTAGATTGAATCGATCAATCTCTCTCAACCTTGATCAATCCGTCTACACTCCGGAACAAAAAGATAGCACACCTTATATTTTCAAAATATAGATTTTGCGTTAAAAGCTGATTAAGATACATATTTTCTTTTACCAATAACTCAGAGCATGCCTGTGTATACAATTTACGAAATATAGTCCACAACATACAGTAGCTCACGAAAGTATTCGGACACTCTTTGAATTTGTATAACATTTTTAAGATTGAACCAAACGTCTTGATTTTTCTGGAGCAATTAGAACCATTGATTTACTAAATGATATGCGAAAAGGATTTTGTAACAGTTGCAATTGGTATGAATTACATGAAAAATATAAAAAACATTCTTTAAACATTTTTCATTTGAGTCACGTATAAAAAATTTTAAAGCCTCATTTTGTAAATCTATGATAATTATACATATGCAGAAAAATTCATTGAAATCGATCGACGTACACACGAGCTGCACGCCATCAAAAATGGTGCAAATCGCAATTTTTCACGATATTCGGTCAGTTTCTGTTTAAACTCCACAAATTCTTACAACTTTCTACGCGTGTCGTTTTTTTATGCGCTAATCGATTTCAATGAAATTTTCAGCATGCGTATAACTAACACAGGTCTGCAAGATGCATATTTTAAATTTTCATTACGAGTTAAAATAAAAATGTTTTAAAAAATGTCTTTTTTATTTTTTTCCTGTAGTTTCTTCCAATTAGAATTGTTTCTAAATTATTCTTGCGTATCATTTAGTAAATCAATACTTCTAGTTGCTCCAGAAAAGTCAAGTCGTTTGGTTGAATCCTTAAAAAGTTATTTAGGACTGAAGAGTGTCCGAATACTTTCGTGAGCTACTGTATACTTCGTCAGGATTCTAACACAGAAAATAGAAATATTATTGTTCGCAAGCTGGACAAGATGATAGCGCATGTAGTAAATCTACCCTTTCCAGTTACATCGAAGCTCGCGAATTGTGAACATACACTCCCAGACAAATAGATAGCATACCGGTGCTATCTTTAATTTCTCGTGTTAAAATTATGCCAGTGTAGAAGCTCTGAGTTATATGTAAAACGTACCTTCTACGAATATGTAAACATAACATAGAGTGACTTTACTTCATTGAGTTCTCTTAGTTGGAAGAGAAACACATAATCCGACGCAGACAAAATGATAGCATACTTGGACTATGTTTACATATTCTTCAGTGTTTCGTGAACTTGCACGGAGTTATTCCGTTCAATTTCTGTCTAGAGTTTTGTTATATCGCTATCCTCATAATGAGTCGTGGCAAAAAGCTTAGTGAAAGCGAAATTAGTACAATTTTAGTTCTGCGGAAACAAAAATTGTCTATTACTCATATTGCAAAAGAAGTTAGTCGCAGTCGAAAAGTTATATATAATTTGCTGAAAGATACAAGTGCATACAGAAAGAAGAAAAGTACAGGAAGGCCAGCAGCATTATCTGAACGCGATACACGGGCAATAATACGTGCTGCTTCCGATTCTTGTGCCACTGCGAGAGAGATCGCTAAGAAAGCTGGAGTGGAAACAAATGTACAAAATGTTCGTTGTGTACTCCAGATTAGCAACATTGTAAATCGGACCAGATTAATGGCAAAACCATCACTAAACGCAAGACATAAGGACGCACATTTGTTATTTGCAAAAGCACATGTACATTGGAAAAAGACTTGGAGAAAAGTAATCTTTACGGATGAAAAGAGGTTCAACCTTGATGGCCCAGACGGATGTACGTATTATTATCGCGATGTTCGTAAACGACCACTAACAAAAATTCGTCGTCAAATGCGTGGAGGTGGAGTAATGGTCTGGGTTGGTATCGGATATAAAGGGAAAACAGAAATTAAGTTTATTCAGGGCAAAATGAATAGTGTCCGTTATCTCGAGCTAATAAAAAATCAAATTTATACATATGCAGAACGCATTGCTGTTACACCATATACATTCCAGCAAGATAATGCTGCAGTGCATACTGCTAAAATTGTTAAGGACAATTTTTTAAAGGAGAATATTTTCACTCTTCAATGGCCGGCATGCTCACCCTACCTTAACACTTTACCGACCGGAAGTCTATTAATAAATCTTTCAATAATTACCCCATAACAAAATGAAGCTTAAAAACTTGCGTTTACATTGCAATTTGCAACAAAATTATTAGATAACGTTACTTAGGAGGCCTTGTTAATTCGCTATAAAAATTGCTGTCGGCGTTGAGGGATTTATTAAAAAGTTTTCAATGATGGATTATGAACTTAACAGATTTTGAAATAATCGCCGGTCGGTAAAATGTTAATATCATAGAAAATTGCTGGGTAATGCTTTCGCAAGCAGTATATGCTGAAGGCCGACAATTTTCAAACATAAATGAATTAAAACCTTGCATTGTGACCGACTGGAAAAATTTAGCACAAATAAAAATTAAACAACTATATAAGTCTATACCTAAAAGGGTGGTGGAACTCATAGAAAATAAAGGAGGTTCTACACATTATTAGAAAAATATAGTTTTGTACACATATTATTATAAGAAATATGTATACTTTTGTTATATGAAACATGTAGTGGTGTTATATGAAATGTATATCTTTATTTTTTAAGTGTGCTATCATTTTGTCTGCGTCGGATTATGAGTTTCTCTTCCAACTAAGAGAACTCAATGAAGTAAAGTCACTCTATGTTATGTTTACATATTCGTAGAAGGTACGTTTTACATATAACTCAGAGTTTCCACTCTAGCATAATCTTAACACGAAAATTTAAAGATAGCACCGGTGTGCTATCTTTTTGTCTGGGAGTGCAGTTAATAAAGTCCGTGATATTATTTCGTGTTGTATATTTGTTCAAAAAAAGGCGAATTACTATGAAAAATGGATCGCGGAAAGGGATTGAACGCCTGTGAAATTGACGCTATAATAAAATGAAAAGTAATAATAAATTTTTTGAAAAATCCGGAAAACTATGATAAAAAGAAGAGTTCTGGACGTCCGTAGTCTTAACCCCTTGCCCTACAACAATGAGTCAGACTCGTGATCAAGATTTCGAACTGAATCTTCTAAACATGTGTTTCCTTAATTTTCTTTAAACGGGAATAACATTTTATTTAACTGTTGATCGTGTACGGTCATTGGAGAATAGCTTTTGTCATTTTACGGGGGACAAAGAAAGTCTAGTCACTGTTACTGTAAAATAAGTCGTAGGCCAAGTGGTTAATGCCCGGAAACGACGTGCGATCTAAGAGCAGCATCAAATTCTAACATGATTGCAAGGCAAATTGCTGAAAGCGTTGCTGTAGACGTTGATATAAAGATTGTGAGACGTGTTTTACAAAAATGCAAATACATAACACGAAGAAAATTGAAGAAAAAGCCTTGGTTAACTATGCAACATAAGATGAATCGATTACAATTTGCAGAAAAGAATATTCGTATACGAAAAATAATATTTACGGATGAAAAGAGGTTTGACTTGAATGGACTCGATCGTCTCAGTTACTATTTTCATGAATTGCGAAAAGAGGAACAGTTTTTGAGTCGTCGGCAAATGGGAGGTGGTGGTGCGATAATTTGGGCGCGGTATCGGGTACTATGGTAAAATGGGAATCAAATTTATGACAGGAAAAATGAATAGCAAAATGTGTTTGGAAATATTTAAGGAACAAATAAACACATACGCCACCAGAATTGCTGGAGAGAAGTTTATTTTTCAGCAGGATAATGCCGTAGTACACACTGCAAAGGTAGTAAAAGAGTAATTTTGTCGAGAAAAAAATCGCGTTTTGGATTGGCCAGCAAGGTCACCCGACCTTAACATTATTAAAAATTGTTGGGGAAATCTTCTCCGAGCTAAATATGGAAACGGCAGACAATTTGGAAATATTGCCGAATTAAAAAAATATATTCAAAATGTGTGGGAGAAATTAAAGCAAAAAATTATTAAAAAACTTCATAAATGTTTGCCAAAAAGAATGGTGGCTGTTATTAAATGTAAAGGAGGAGCCACAAGATATTAAGCGTTAAATATCATTTGTTGATTTATTGTTATACATAATTTCAAGGTAAACGTGCTGTCATTTTGTCCCACTATATTTCCTTAAAAGTTGTTTTTATTTTAATAAAATTGTATAGACCGGCGAAATTCAATTCAATTTCATTTGTGTATGTGTATTAAAGTGTGCCATCTTTTTGTCCCGGAGTGTAGTTCACGAGAATTCGATGTTTTCTCGGTCTCGTTGCTCCAACACTTTGACACTTTTATGCGTGGAATATGTAGAAGAACAGATTCACCTAAACGAACGAAATATAACGTCGTTTGAACAACGAAAAATGCGAACGATGCAACTGTACGTTGCAAGACCAATTTTTATCACAGAAACATGATTCCTCGAAGCTAGTCAATTTTTTTTTCTATCAGTGTTACTATTCTCTATCTCTATTCGAAAAATAGTTATATCTTGTCGCAGTTTCTGGAACCATCCTGTGTACAGGCTGTTTCATAACAGACTGGATCCATCGCTTCGTTAATCCTTTCGCTACGGACGGGTTCACCGCCGCGGTACTCCCGCTGAACGGGCCGCTGCGACAAAAATTCACGCTACACGCTATACCTGAGCTGTTTTGACAGTGTTTTCAAAGAAAGAAAAAAAATTTGTTTCGTGAGAAATAATCGTTGCCGAAAGAAAAGACTAAAACTGCACGTCTAGAGTGGCATACTTGATGTGCCATAACTGCAATACGCTCGTCAAATGTACAATACGCGGCACTTTATGAAAAGCGATTATAGTTGTCCGTAGTACATCAGTGGCACCTTATGGAGGACGACTATAGTCGCTCCTAGTAGCGAAAGGGTTAACGCTAAACTAATTTAATAAAATATTTGTTCATTATACGAAAATTGTCTTTCATTTTCACAAAAAAAAAAAAAACGAAATTAGTTTCCGAACAACCCAATAAATTTTACGCATGACGAGTATACTCAATGAAATCTCAATGAAATAGTGAGAAAAAAATTGTGTAAGTAAAGCCCCGTGTAAATCGGTGGATAGGTGTACAACTAAAAAAAAATGACATTCTATCAATAAATTAATACCGAAATATCGGCGAATACCTAAATAAAGCAAAACCGGCACATGGGCGCTTAACGTGTTAATGCTCGGTAGATGTAGCGTATAACGTATAACATATACCGTATAACGCGATTCTCGTTCGCCCGTAATATCTGGTCATTATTTTTTATTCAAGAAATTGTTGCAGTATTCGAATTAGAGATCGAGTAAGTTTTTCCATGGCTTATCATTTTTCCCGCGATCGTCCACGCAACAACGAAACAACCTGTACGTGTTGTTGTTGCTTGTGTATCGCCGTACACGTGTATTTAGTCGAAACGCCACTTTAGTTCGAAGACAACGTGTACAAGCATGTGGCGATGTCAGCGGAACGATTAAACGACAGGCACAAGATTCACACGGCGATAGAAAAAATCCTGACGGAGTTGGGAAACGTCGAACAATGTGTTAACACGTTAACCCCTTGCCCTACGTCGACGCGTCCGTAGAATACCATTTAACACGTTGAATGCCACGGGGGTCACCGGTGACCGGCACCGTTACATCGTTTAACACTTTAACTGCCAAACTAACAACATAAAAAATTCCACAAAATCAAAGTAATTTATTTAATAAAGCAAGAATTAAAAATTTTAAATGTATGATAGATGGTTCACTTTCAACCTTCTTGTATTCTCAAGATATCAACTAAATTGAGTGCAATGAATATATTAACGTAAAAATTTACTTTTAAACATGGACGAAGAATTCTGTCACTCACATGTGGGTGACATGGCAGTCAAAGTGTTAAGAACGGTTATCAATAAATTAACAGCATTGAACATTAACGTAGTATTGCCAAAATTAACCAGATTATAGAACGAGGTGAAAACTTTAGTTTTTAGTAAGTAACAATTTTGTTCAATAACGCTGATCATTTCTATAAATGAAACAAATGAAACTTGTTCGAAGCATGCAAAATTCCCGTGGCATTCAACGTGTTTATTTGGCTGAACCGTGGACACTCATGTGCAAGCTTAGAAACAGAGCGTTTTATTTTCAAATTTACATTGCCCATATATTATTAAACAAAATAAAAATATAAAGTATTTTAAACAAAATTAGCATCGACGCACGACTGAAACAGTTAACTCTTTCTCTACGGGCGGGTTCTCCGCCGCGGTACTC
>CM052098.1:13236428-13255970 GCA_028453745.1 Agapostemon virescens
GCCGAAGAATTCTGTCCAAATTGCAGTTTTATCAAGAATTAGCCAATTTATTACGTATTCGTAGCGTGTTTGAGTATGCGAAACTAAAGTAGAAGTGTTCGTGTAATGTTGCGCGTAAAAATTGCAACTTCAACAATGAAACTAAATATAGGTCGAATAATGTTCCATTATTTTCATTTTCTGTAGAAGACGAAGGTTTACAAAGGCAGCTTTATCGAATCAACTTTTTCAACTATGTATTTTAATATATTTGTTGCCGACGGTTAATTTGGAAACTAATGTCACAGACGACAGTTTTAAAAATTTTTATACAACGTACTTGTCTTCTTAATTACAGATTAGTAATTATATAGGTTCTGTTTTTATTGCGTACATCGTGCAGATTTCACCGCGAAAGTGCATCGATGGTGACGAACATGTCAAACTCGAATAACTATGCAAAAATTCCATCGGCTTCTATAAGTATTTTCCGTTTTCATTTCCGTTGCTAATGATATGCACGTCGTTACAGAACCTGTTAAACGTTCGATACTTGCTTTTGCATGTACAGTAAGATGCATAACTGAACCAATAACCACAAGTTTTGTATAAATCATTATTTACTGCTAGGAATATAGAAGAATGACAAGAAATCAACGTTATAATTATATGTATCATAGTTAAAAGTAACTTAAGAAATTTTTTCAATAATTAACATATCTTCGGTTAACAATGACAAAAAAAGAGATTGACTTAGGTTTGCACTATGTCCAATACTTGGCAATATTTAATTTATTATTTATATTTAATATTTTGCCCACAACCCTTTTGCACTAATTTTTGCAATAATTCGGGGATAGTTGTTCCCACTGTTCTTGAATTCTATTATACAAATCTGTGATTAACGTTGGTTGGGTGTCATATGAGTCCAAAAGTCGTCTTTTTAGTAAACGTCATAGGACTCTCTATGGGGTTGAGGTTCGGGCTCTGCATAGGCCAATACAGAATGTAAAATTTTTTGGTACTGAGCCAATATTTACACTTTTAGCAGTGTGCATAGGGTCTCGGTGCTGCATGAAAATTATATTTCTCCTTCAAAAGGCATATTTTCAACAGCATCGATGAGAGATCTTGTAAAATATTCTTGTACACCCACTGATTCGTGATGCCATTAATTACACTTTTGCTTGCATAACTGCACTAATTCTATTCCAATGGGTTTATGGCTCTACCCAAGAAACGGTAAAAGGTCGTAGATAATAATGGCCAATATATATTTGAATAAAAGAAACATTTAATCAAAAAATGACAAAAATCTCTCAATACTTTTCCGACTATCCAATGCATCAATCTTTAATGAAAACATCAAATGGCCCTGAACGACAGGTCGGGTAAAAACGGCTTGGCACGGAACGTGTTAAATAAGGAAACTAATAGAATTAAAAATAGTATGTTTTTTTGTTTAAAAGAAACTTCCTATGGTCTGTTTTTGGATAACCCATTACGTATACGAGAAGCGCGTTATACTTTCGTCCACCACTGTACGTCTTCTTCCGTTTGTATTCTGTGCACACCCATCCCCACGCCTCTGGAAGCATTGGACACGATACTCTTCGCTGTACTTTTTCAATTTTGTACAATTCGAGAAGGTTTTCTATCCTCTTGCCATCGGTATCGATCTTTCGACCGTTTTTTTCCCTCCGACGGAAGCGTACCGTAATTAAGTTTCGTAACAGTTTTACGACTGATTGTGAATCGCCCTTACAATCGGCTAAAATAAATCGCTCTGTACATCTTTATGCGAGGCTGCAAAATGTCCATTGTATCGTTCACGCGGAGAACCGAATCTAGTCTCGAATATACACACGCATTTATGTATATTATGTATATATTTATATATTTATAGTTTCGGATCGTAGCCCGAGCTTTTCAGGAAACATTCGTCTAGCCGGTTCAAATAAAGAAATTACCGAAACGATGCCAGGAAGACGGCCATTCCGATAGAACTTTATACACGCGTTGCTTTCTTATTTGTTTACCAAAAAAAAAAAAAAAAAAAACAGAAAAAAAGTAGCATAAATTGGGAATTGTTCGTTATGTGTGTGTTTTCATGGGTGATCGTGTGTTTGGCGAGTTCGAACTCGAATTTCGTTGGACGACGAGCCAGCGAACGATCCGTCGTTTCTGTGCAAAATATATATATATATATTTATGTTACAAAACGAAGAAAACAAAAGGCCGAATGCCAGGCTGTTCCAATAATATTTGAAACCGAAATTGCGAGTTGCCGGTTCGTCGAAACGAACGAACGGTGGATCGCTCATTGCTCGTCGATGGATCGAACAAGTACCGAGGTATGCAAATTATTCGATCGAATACGATCCTCTAAGAATTTCTCAGCTTTTTTTTTTGTTTTAAAGTACAAGTATCCGGAAACGATTGAAAGAGTAAAAGCTATACACGCGGGTTGAAATGACAGATCAGAGAAACGGTAAGAAAAATATCCGTGTGAACTCTTTCCCTAGCGAGAGAACAGCTGTTCTTTCCGAAAATAATCGTGATCCGTTGTTCGAGATGTTTGAGTATTAACTTTATTACATTAGCTTCTTGTCATAGTGGATTTCCATCGTTTCGGTGTATCAACTAAAATTTTGCGAAACACTATTTTATCCGTCGTGTGTAAACAAACCGTCGATCGTGATTTTTTCCAGAATACAATCGATCTCCTTCGATCGGCAGATACACGTTGAAAGAAGTTCTTGCAAAATGAACTCAGTTCACGAAGTCGAAGACAACAATTCTCTTTAATACGAGTGTAAAAATCGTATAAACATATCGATACGTTTAATTATCTGCTATGTGACATATGCGTTTTCGTTTAATATTTTTTTTTACACTATCGAGAAAGTTACATAAAATATTCAACAACGATTCGACGTTCAGTGTAAATTCAACACTGAAAAATATAACAAATAACATTTTCACACCGTATATCTCAATACACTGAATATCGAATCTGCGATACGGTGAAATATAGAAGAGAGGGAATTGTAGCGAATTGGTTAATTAAAAGCAGAGAAATGCACGGTAAGTGTTAAATCAAACAATTAGAATGTACAAACATTGCGACCGAAACATTCTCATTTATAAACAAAGGTTCCAATGTTTTCTACGACTCCCGAGCTCGCGGTTAATCATTTGCACACCTCTGCAATGTGGGTCGATTAATGCTCACAAGATGCTCCGTTGACAACGACAACGACAACGACAACGACAACGACAACGCGCGTCGACCGTACACGAAAAGAAAAAAAGAGTACAACAACGACATCGACGACGCAACGAAGATGGGACGTTTAGCGAAAGAAAAAAACAAATAATAATAATAATAATAATAAGAAGAAAACGGAAAGTGTAAAAATCTCAGTCGTTACGAAAAAACGCTTACGAAAATGTCCATGAGTGCGAAGCGAAGGTTCCTTTATTTACAAAAGAATATGTGCTCGTTGCGCTCTAGAGATCAACTCGCAATCTCCTGAAGTCCCCGAAACGCATGATCGACTCGTTTATTACAAACTATTGGAGAGTATTCTTCGATTTGTGTTGTGTTCCGTCACCGAGAGGCGAAACGATCGAAATGAGAAAATCATAAGTTGCACGCGCGCGCGTCTCCCGATTCGAAATGATAATCGATCTCCGTCGATTCGTGATCATCGTCGACGGGTTACCGAAAGATCTTCGTTAGATCGCGAAGATCGAGTTCGAGACATTGTCCAGGTTGTACGCTGTGCGCGGAACAAAGAGAATGCAAACAAACAAATTCCATGTAACCGACGCCCACGCTTTCGATATATCCGTAACACGAGCACGTGGCCGGTCTTTCCAAGGGACCATCAAGGGACGAAGCTCGTGTCCGAATCCCTTTAACCCCGATTCTCCCCCGAAATTAATGATACCGCCATTAGAATGGAGAAGGGATGATAATTACCATGCATACGTTCGTTCGTTCGTTCGTTCGTTCGACGATTCGCGAATGGATTGAGGCACTCACATTATCCGATCAAATGCGTTTCAACCATATAAAAGTGTGCGATCAAACAAGGTACAGGAACGTGTATGTACAGGGTGCCTTCGGACATCATGGCTCCTTTAAGAGAGATAATTAGGCCAAAGAGGAAAGCCCGAAAGACTGCGGTAGCTAACGACCAGTACTAAAACAAATATACCTTTGTCTCTCCACGATTTCGTGAATTATGTCTGTGTTCTTGCAAATGGCCAATAGCTTTTCTATTTCAACGCGTACTTTATCGCAGTAACGACGAGACCAAAAACATATATACGTTTGTCTCTATGATTTTGTGAATTTTGTCGCGGAGCTCGGCGTCATTGCAAATGTCGAACAGAGCTTTGTTGTATCAACGCGTACTTTGTCGCAGTAACGACGAGTTCGAAAATAAATGAGTCGTTTATTTTGAAAGTGACGTAAGTCCATTTAAAAAAAAACATCGAGACAGCTACCATAATAGTTACATTTTTACAAGATCTTTTCATTCTGAGTCAACATGTTACTAATATATTTAAAATCGTTAAGATTTTGTAAGACGAAAATTTGCTGATTGATGAAGCGATGAAAACGTTTACATTGAAAGTTAAATTATTAGAGTAATTTGCACAAATTAACGTGCTCATATTATAATAATTAATTTTGAAATGAAATCCAGCTGCACCGAATAGATTTTATTTTCTTCTTAATGAAATGTTCTTTGGTAAATTGCACATTTAAGTATATTTTAAACACTTACAATTTGAAAATGTATATTTAAGAACACTTTAGACTGCATTATTCAACATTTTTGAAAACATGGCTCTAATAATTTGCACAATCTTACACTGCAAACTTCAAATTTCTGATAACTATCATTTTTATTCTTTTGCTTTGTCGAACATGTAAGAATTGACTTTCATTCCACTCATATTTTTATAAACATATGTTTATTGTTATATGGTATGAAATATCTTATACAAGTTATTTTACTGTTTTGGAAATTTCCTCATCTATGAAGATTGAGCAAACAGATTTATATTTTTGGGTACATATTACAAAAAAGAAAGTTAAAAATTAAAATAGACACTTTCTTGTTATTTTCATAAGCAACCGGGTGTACCTAGTGTTAAATGAGCCGTTTATTTTGAAAGTGGCATAAGTCCATTTAAAAAAAAAAGTCGAGTCAGCTACCATAATAGTTACATTTTAACGCCGGAACTCGGCGTTATTGCAAATGTGGAACAGCTTTTCTGTTTCGACGCGTACTTTGCCACAGTAAAAACGAGTCCAAAATCAAATATATACATTTGTCTCTACCATTTCGTGAACTATGTCGCGGAACTCGGCGTTATTGCAAATGTCGAATAGCTTTTTTGTTTCGACGCGTACTTTGTCGCAGTAAAGACGAGTCCAAAATCAAATACACCTTTGTCTCTCTACGATTTCGTGAATTATGTCGATGTTATTGTAAATGTCGAAAAGCTTTTTTGTTTCAACGCGTACTCTATCGCAGAACTCTGTGGAAATTGTACACCTATCCTCCGATTTACTCGATTTTACTTTTACACGGTTTTTAAATTTGCCTCCATCCCGGATCGAGAAGATCTGGGATAGTAACCAAACGGAAATGTTAAATTACGGATTTCATTAGCAAAGCTCGCCGATCTGGTATTGTTTCTAATTCATCTAACATCGAACTTGAATCGCATCGAGTACTATAGAGCGATGAAAGTGACACCGTACCAACCAAGAATAAAAGATTAACCCCTTGACCTACGATTTATATTGTAATAACAGTGACTAGATTTTCATTGCCATCCACATAACGACAGAAGGAAAATGCAAATTTCACGCAAAGATCGTATGTAATTAACGGTTCGGTAAAATTATATTTCGATTTGAAGAAGATTAAAGAACTACACGTTTAAAAGATTTTGTTCGACATCTCGATCACGAGCCTGTCTCGTTGTTGTAGGGCAAGGGGTTAATAGTCTACGAAAGTGGTAACAGTAATTAAATTTTCTAATTTATATTTCTTGTTTCTATACGTAAAACGAATTACATTCGTATACCTTTATATTTTTATCATTTTATGAATAGACCGTTGTTTGTTATGTTCTTTTTTAAAGGTATATTTAATTTTATTTTACGTCGAAATAAATGAACGAATTATGCCATTTTAGTTTGTTCTCGATTTATACCGTTTTACGTATAAAAATCTAGGATTTCGATTTACACGGTTTTCCAAGGTACCTAACTCTTCGGTGTAAATCGGGGGATAGGTGTAATTGTATACTTGCGAGAACTATGGATCGATCGAGAAACGGTACCGTTAGAAATCTCACATTTCTTAAATATAGCGTTTTATTTAAACAATGCGGTATAACCGTTTCGTTAGCAGTCGAATATAACAACCGCTTCGTCGCTGTGAATTGAAATTGAAACTGAATCTTGTTCTGCGGGAGAACTCGAGACCCTTTCTAGCTCTCTTAATAAAAGCATATGTATATTCCAGAGACACCAGGTACAGAGAGTTATGCAAATTATTAGACTCGATATAGTCTTTTCTCAATTTGCCAGATTTTTACAAAAATATAAAAAGACTGTAGTAGCAAAGCAGAGAAGCGTTTTGTCGCTCGCATGAAACGGTTCGCAGGTTCGAACGAACTCGGTTAGGTTGCACACAGAGATCGACGAACAAGATGGCAACGAGAGAATGCGAAATAAATTGTAGCCTAAGGTTCTTCCTCGGTTTGTTACAGATACAGCTAAATAAGTTCGATACCAATGGTCGCGAGCATTTATCTTGAACGTTTGATAACGCGTAACCATTTTCTTTTTCTTTTTCTACCATTCTGTTTTCCCGTTAGGTAACTGTTGATTTGGTGAATTAATTAGAATTCTGTATGGTATTAATTGTATTTTGATTTACTGGACAATAATCTGCACATTTCAATAGTCTCGAAATCTTTACGAAAATTATGGCGAATTATATTATTAAACTTGTCGATTCAACTTGTGAAAAAACGAAAAACGGCATAACGTAAAAAGTATGGATAGTCAACGGTGTTGTTGCAGCGGCGTACAGCAGATATTTTTTTTTTTTTTTTCGTTTGAAATAAAAATGTCGTTTTCTACAAAGAAACTCTTCTTATTTCGTACATTTTCGTAAGCATTATCATATAATTACATTTTGTCTTCATAATGGAAACGGAGTCGAATAATTTGCATCTCTCTGTACGTCAGCATGTACATGTCACGTTTATACATACGTACGAAGAGGGAGCACACAGAGATACGCGTGTACGTGTGTATGTTTTATCGTTCCGCGTTAAAGTTTTGATGAAAGCGACTTACGATTTTTCGGGTGCAGCGATGTTGCGATAAAAAGCACGTGTTGGTTTGGTTGTCGGGTATCCGAGTGGACTGAACAAAGGAGCAAGACCGCACGGTTCAAACTTACGTTTGCATACAAATATAAAATTAGGCTATATAAAAATTCTTTCCTTGTACACACGTGTGCGTGCGTGTGTGTGTGTGTATGTGTGTGTGTGTGTGTTCTCCGATGCGCGTTTTCCGTTGTCTGTCTCTCTGTATATCG
Organism: Agapostemon virescens; assembly: GCA_028453745.1. Lineage (NCBI taxonomy): Eukaryota > Metazoa > Arthropoda > Insecta > Hymenoptera > Halictidae > Agapostemon > Agapostemon virescens. The sequence goes on from CM052098.1 coordinate 13,244,054, forward strand.
TGTGTTGGTTTTCTCCACCTGTTGCGCGCGTTCCGCGTGTAATCGTATATGTGTGAATTATATGTCCTCGCGCGTGTACATGTGAGAGAGTGTGATTAACTTATTCATGATAGTCAGAGCGTACATTCGGGTTTCAGAAAGTTACGTTTTCTTTTTTTGTTTTAATCAAATAAAATCGTATCTATTCGCCCGGGTAGGACGACATTGACACATCGTCCCTCGATCGGCCGCATTATCTCCATCGATAAGAGAACGTAGTTCGGGAATTATTCCCATAGTCAGTTCATGGCGTCTATCCCCTAAATGCTAGCTACATCACTTACGCTATAATCTAGATTCTTACAATAGCATACGATAAACTAGCCATCATATACCTACTAGCTCAACTTAAAAGTTAATATTGTGTACTATGTACAACACTTAGAATTACACTTTTTTTCATTTTTCTTTTCACTTAAAACCCACTTCACCAAGGAGAGAGAGAGAGAGAGAGAGAGAGAGAGACAGAGAGAGAGAAAGAGAGAGAGAGAGAGAGAGAACAATTTGAAAGCGATCTCGTTGGAAACGGTGCAATAATTCCACTGTCCCGCGTTCGGCCGCGAACGCGTTCTTATTTTTCTCCCGCAACGAAAAACGAGAAGACTTTTTCTCAACTTGAGACTTACACCATTCTCTTCTTCTTTTTCTTCGCACTGATGCTCTATGGTTCAGGCTACTTAATCCCAGACACATCACAGACTCATTCCAAAATAAAAACACGTATGCCTTTAAAGTTTCTTCATCATTCTTTAACGATTACATATTCATTTATGTACAAAAAGAAGCGTCTCCATTTTGTGAATTTGGGCTAGCCTGAACGTTCTCCACGGGGACGACGTCTGTATCGTGAGTGTGAATCCATCTGAGACGCAACCTCTCGGCGTCGATCGAAAGAATTTCTATGAACGCGAAACAATATGCGATCTCTCGAAGGCTGTCAACGCATTGAGGGTATTCAACGCATCAGAAAGGGAAAATCATAAGAAAAGAATTTCTTCGGACCGACTTCGCTGTACCGTTTTTTCATTTTTTTTTTTTCTTAATTCGAATGTATTTAAAACACACGCGTGCACACACACACACACACACACATACACGCACGCACACACCACACACACTCACTCTGTCACTCACCCTCTCGCACGCGCGCGCGCACACACACACACACACACTCACAATAATACGTGAAAATTCGTACAGAACATTTAATCAATTTCATTATAGAGCGTTCGCGGCAATGTTTCTAATGTCGTTTCTAAAAAAAACCAAAGAAACTTAAAATTCCTTGTATCTGTGCACAACTCGCGCATTCTGAGTGTGTGCTCATTCGGAGAGATGGGGGATATACAACAGCGTTCGATGTAGCCAGTCGCGGTAGTTACATGTTCCTTTTATTACGTGTCAATATGACGATATGCAATGCGTAAAAAATATTAATTATCGTTTAAAAATTACGCTAAGGTTACGTTCGAACGAAGACGACCGTTTCGCGGCTATGCGTGCGGTTCATTAAAACAACAATGCTCTTGTAAAACGTGTTTCGATCGTTTTGCGTACTGCGCGAGGGAGCGAGGACGGCGATTTCTGGCTAAAAAGTATAGTGAGAATACGAAATTTATAAAATAATAAACTTTACGTAAAACAAATCCTCGTGTTATATAATCTCCGTTTGCGAATTTGTGAATATTGATGTCGTAAAAATGGGAATACAGAGGGAACGCGGTAGGACCCGGTTCTTCGAGAGGAAGATGAGGATGAGGATATGAGAGGAGGGGGCGAGGGGGCGGCGGCAGGGGTTGTTTACAGAGGAGAGAATAAACAAAGAGGGAAAGAAATGAACGAAATATGAAAAGAAAAAAAAAACACCCGAATTTCCTCAATGCGATCAAAACCTGACGATCGGTAAGAACGCGACGGCTAGCGCGCCCCGACAAACATTGCTAATCGTGAAATGTTCAATCGTTTATCGACGCCTGCACGAGACTCTCGTCGAGATAAACAAAGTGCATAAATACCCTAAGAAACTTGTCACAGCGTGTCGATCTGTACGTGGCTAAATTATTAGACTATCAATCCTCGTCAGAAAGTGGTTCGTACTGAGCGGAAAGCAACGGCGCCGGCTCGGCTTGCATTTGTTCGGACTTAGTCACGGAAGCGGAACCGGAAGTCGGGGGTGGTGGTGCTGGCGGTGGGCCAGTATGCACTCCTAACGCACTGAATGGATAGAAGGTGGTCGTAGGAGCTGGCGCGGGTGGTTGCTGAGTCTGATTTGGGGTTCCGTCGACCATCATCTCTGCGCCGGAAGGACTCTCGATATTCCCTCCTATCTTCTCATCCTTCTCTCCACTGGCAACGTTCCCTCCGTTCCTATCGCCTGCGTTACCTACTTTATCGTCTTCGGATGTACGCATTACCTCGACGATCTTGTTTTTCACATAATCCAGCGGCGAAAGATGTGGCTTGTTGGAAGGGGTTCCGGAAGTCGATGTGGCAGTGGTTGTTTCGTATAAACGTCGCCCATAATGATTGGTACCTGCTTCCGGTGGTGATACGGGCTCGACCGAGTGGAATTGTTGCTTTCCTACCAAGGACGCTGCTTGCTGATGTTGCTGCTGCTGTTGCTGTTGTTGCTGTTGTTGTTGTTGCTGCTGCTGCTGTTGTTGCTGTTGCTGCTGCGATTGTTGTTGAGTCACGCGGATTATCTGACGCTCGTCTCCAGCTTTAACGGTATCGGACTCGTTGGCTTTTCGCCTTTTCCATTGGTCCTCAGAAATTTGGTACCTGATGCAATTACGAGTCTTCTATTAGAAACCACTTTCTCGTGTTCGGTGTGTCGTTTTAATCCTATCTTCCGGTGTACTCACCCGCTATACGATCTATAAGAGGGATGCGGTGGACCATAATCCTTCGAGACAATGTGATCCACGTGTTCGCCAAGAGTGATCGGCTTGCCCCCGCTTCCGTTACCGCTGGCGTTACCCGTTCCGCTGTTGCCTCCGTTACCTTCGCCCGCAGGACTGTGTGCCATCCCGTTAGGTTCTGCAGGAGCTTCCCGATGGAATCCCTGAAACGTTTTCTTTCGTATACAACGCATCCTTTCGCGCGTTCGACGTACGCAAGAAGGGACATTTAACACGTGTCATCCGAGTTGCTCATTTGCTTTCCAAGCTAGATGAAAATACAGTGAGTAACATTAATATTCGGACACTATGAAATTTTCACTTTGTCGCATTGTAATTTTCTTCAAGATGCAGGAAAAGAAGATCAATTGTAAATTACATTCCTACATAATGTCCAGTTAATAAAAGTATAAATTTCATTTATATAATTACTAGCGTTTATTAAATGTTCTATTTTAAACAAAACAATGTCTGGTTTTAACGTTACAATAATATTCGGACACTTTTAAAGACTGATAGTTTTTCTACTAATTTTTACAAACGAAAAGTAATTCAATATCGTGTAGGATATCCCTCTTGACGAATCACCTCTCTTTTAATAGTTCAGGCATATTGCAAATTATTTTCTTCAAATATTCTGTACTAATATTATTCCATTCCTCTTTCAGTCGTTCTTTTAACATTTCTTTAGACGTTATTGCAGTTGTTCTAATTCGTCGGTCTAGTTCATCCCATAAATTCACTGTAGGATTCAGATCTGGGCACTGAGGTGGCGGTTATAATAATTTTGAACAATTATACAGCAAATATTCCTGTACGATACGTGCCTCATGCTTGGGGTCATTATCTTGATAATACTTAAATGTATTATGAATCTCCATTTTTATTGCACTTTTACGTAAATTATTTTTTTAAATGTTCAGATATATATTTTCGTCCATTATGTTATCAATAAAAATTAATTCAAACAAGTACATTTTCACCATCGTTCTTTATAGTCGGCTTCGTATTTTTAATTTTGAAATCTTCATTTTTCTTACGCTACACCATTCTTCGCCCATCTGATCCAAAAATGTTGAGTTTACTCTCATCACTAAAAATAACGTCATTCCACCACGCGTCTTCTTTTCAAACAAATTCTCTCGCAAAGTTTAATCTTTTCTTTCTATCAGTTTCATTCGCATGTAGTTTTTTTCCGAGCAACTCGTCCATTGTAACCACATTCTTTTAATGCTCTGCGTATTGTTTCGGGGTGCACTTTCTTTCCAGTTTCTTCTAATAATTCGGCAGCTAATTTTGGTGTACTTAATGTAGAATATTTCTTTATTTTTCTTATAATTTTTCTTTTATCTCGCGTGTCCAAAATTTTTGGTTGGCCTCTTTGCAGAATAGATTGTATTCGGTCTTCATACTTAAATATTTTAACCCTTAACGGACCAATGCCGCCATATAAGAAGCGGTATTGCACTTTTACTTACTCTAAAAGAATATAAAATTTAAATCATATTGTTATTATTATTACCCTCTATATATATTAATAAATTTTCACTAAAATAAAAATATTTCTTTTTCTATACTTGATTTAAAAATGTTTTACACCTTTTCTTCGTATGAAAAATAGCTGGACCTAGTGGGAAGTAAACTTGAAATACTTCCGGACCGTTAAGGGTTAATAATGTCTCACACTGTACTTTTACTAATTTTAAGCATTGCTGTAATTTTTCTTTACGATTCACCTTTTGCATTGTAAAAAATGACAAGTTGGCTAATGTTGTATAAAGTCTTTCTCTTACGCCCGATTATTACTAGTGAACTTAGCGAATATCTAAACACAACTAATGTCCTGAGGCTCGAGACAGTTTACACAGACTGTAATGTTACATTCAAATGCAAATTGTTACATTCCGAGGTGTCCGAATATTATTGACACGTTAAAACTAGACATTGTTTCGTTTAAATTCGAATACTTAGTAAACGTTAGTAATTATATAAATAAAAATTATGCTTTTCTTAATTAGACTCTATACAGTAATGTAATCTAGAATTAATTTTTTTGTTTCTTCATCGTGAACAAAATTAAAATGCGGCAAAGTGAAAATTGTGTAGTGTCCGAATATTAAAGTGATTCCCTGTATATCGGACCAAACTTACTCGGTGTCGAGAAATTCGTAATTCGATATTACTAATCTTTTTATTAACCCTTTGCACTTGAGTGTCGACTCTGAGGCGCCACGAAAAATTGCCATACTATTCTTTAAACACGTTTTATATTGCTAGATTTGCAGTTAAGAAATCGATAAAAATTTTAATGTTTTAAGTACGAGTAATAATAATTAATTTCATATGCACGAAAGGAAATAAAGTATGTAGAATGGAGTTGATATAGGTAAAAATATTGTTTCAATTTTGGCATGGAATTGCTCCGAGTGCAAAGGGTTAAGCGAAATCATCGAGCAGCCGCGAAGGTCGAACTCTGTTTACACTTTGACTGCCATGTCACCCATATATGGGTGACAGAATTATTTGTCTATGTTTAAAAATAACTTTGTACATTAATATATTCGTTGCACTCAATTTAGTTGATATCTGGAGAATACAAGAATGTTGAAGGATAACTATGCGTGTCATAAGTTTCAAAATTTTCGAGTGTTGCTTCATTAAATAAATTACTTTGATTTCGTGAAATTTTTGACCTTTTTAGTTGGGCAGATAAAGCGTTAATAAAACAGTATGGTTTTTTATTTATATTTTGATAGAACGTTTCAAGACGATGACAATCATCTGCTACGAAGGTAATTGAAAAACCATTTAACCCTTTGGCCTATAACCACGAGTCTGACTCGTGGTGAGGAATTTCTTTTATCCACTGTGAAATAATAAATTATGTTTGTTAACCGATCAATTGATTATGATTACGCTCTGGACGTCTTAAAATTACTATTTATACCCAAACGTAGTTTATTATTTCACAATTCAACAGCTGAATGGCACCGCGCGCGACCGACCTTCTTGATTACTATGGCTCGCGCAATCTGCAGATACCGTGTAGGCCAAGGGGTTAAAGTCAACTGTAATAGGTGTCAAGAACATACGAGAGTCAACTTTGCTTTTTGTTTTTAACCCCTAGGTTACTGTTGTGGGCGTCTATAGCCGCTTGGAATGTTTGCGTTTGTGACACTGAGAACGCCTATGGTTGTTTGTCCCATTGTGATCGCCTGAGACTGAGAGCGCCTAAAGGCACTTGACGCAGTTTTATTAACCCTTTGCACTCGAATGGCGACTCTGCGGCGCCAGTAAAAATTGCTATACCTCTGTTTAAAACAATTTTTACAGCGCTATGCTTGTATCTAAGGAGTTTGAATAACGCAGTTGTTGCAAGGACGAGTAATGGTAAAAACACCTACATGCATAAAATGAAATAAATCATGTGGAATGAAAATATCCTAGGTCAGAAGAAATGCTTAGATTTTCGAGTCAAATCAGCTTCGAGTGCAAAGGATTAATACAAATACGTATGTAATTTTGTATTAATAAACAATGCATATGTAAATTTCATTTACATTTAATGAAACAAGCTTTACACAAGTGCCGCTCAGGTAGAGTACACGATTGTAAATCAAAAGGTGTAAATCCTAATAATCAGGCTTTTCGTTTGACACAAAGGCATTTTTCATTTCTATGCGTAAAAAGTACAGCAAGTTGAAAAAACGCAAGACGCAAATGTGTATTGTGTTGTAAACATAACGAAAGAAGTGAGGCGCGTTACGAATTGAATAAACGTGATGTAGGATTATATATTGATCCATGTATCGAATTCTATTACACTTTACTAGTTTGTTAGGTATACTGTGAAAAAGTTTTACATTAATATTGAATTTTTCATATTTATGGTAGCAATTCAGTTCAGAATACAAAGAAATAAATACTATTGTTTTAACATAGTGAAATTCAGTAGTTTGATTATTGAAATGTGTTTTCACAAACATGCACCTCTACCCAAAATTCAACTGATATAGATCTACAATGTATTAATTATCATGTGTTAACACATTGCGTACGGCGCTTTGCGCGCTCAACGCGATCTCCCAAGACCCGCACATTTTGCAACGTTCCAGAAGCATGCTTAATTCAAGAATTTTGCTACTATCGCTGAATTCATTGTCGTCGCAAGCGTTGTTTGGTGTATCCGATAAATATTCACAAATAAAATTGAATTGATTTTCGTCATTCTATGCAATTTTATTTGAAAAAGATAGAATTTTTAAGGAAATATAGCCTGACAAAATGATAGCACGTTTAACTTAAAATTATGTACAACAATAACTCAATGAATGATATTTAATGTTTAATACTTTGTGGCCCCTCCTTTACGTTTAGTAATAGTCACTTTTGACATTCTCTGTGGCAAACATTTATAGAGTCTTTCTAGTAGTTTCTCGTAATTTTGTTTATTACTGTTTAGTCAAACAACAATTGACTTTGACCTACATTTTCTTTGCATCTCTGTGTCATTTTGCTACTTCTATAGAATTAGAGCCTGTATGATAAAATAATTTTTGCTATAAATTATCAGTAACAGATTGAAAATGTAAATGACTTTTAAAGAGCTGCTTCCTTACAAATTCAAACACGAACTTTGAAATAACAAAATGTACAATAAAACACTTTATAAGGTACGGTAGACGATCGGCACAGATTTGCCGATACTGGCTGATTGTTTTCACATGCTTGGAATGTCAACATTCAGAGAGAGAGAAAGTGTTGAAATCTTCAGGAAACAAGTATCTAAGTTTTGTGTAAAAATATTGAATGCGTATCAAACTGTTATCGATTCATTGAACGTCGATAGTAAACAATTTATATCTGTTACCTTACATCTCAATACGTATCGATACCTTCCATTGAGTACTTTGATATCAAATTATTCGAGTATCGTCAATAATATCGGAGCCGATCAGATCACTACCGAGCAGTAATGAATATTGTAACGATTAACTTCTTGGTGGTCTCATACGTGAATAAAATTTTATCGAAGAACGTTTCATCGTTTTCTAGTTTTCGTGCAGCCCATTCTCAAAACTGTAAACGACTTTGAAAATCATTTTCACTTAACTGTTGATGAAGCGAAACGTGGAATGGGTGAGGCTTGTTAAGGGGGGAAATCAAAAGTACCCGCAAAGTGCATTGAGACAATTTATTTTCTATCGCAATTCACCTTGAACGATCTTGAATCACCTACGTAATAGATCATTGTATTTGTCTTGAATTATTTGATCAGAATGTAAATAGAAAACCATACTGTTTCATTAAAAAAAAAAAAGAACAAGAAGAAAGAAACAAAACGAAATTGACCTTCGTATCTTCTCGACGGCTGCACCAATAAAAACATTGGTAACAAACAGCCTTCCTATTCAGACAACAAGTTTCAAATGTCCCACCCTGTAGACAAAGAAAAAGTGTCCAAAGGTTTGCCAGGGAAATTCCGACATACCTGGAAAAGACGATCGCCTGGTCGTTGAGGTTGCGAATTTCCGCCAGTGTTATCCACGCTCTGATTAATTTGGTGAGTTATGATAGCATCTATCAAGCTGGCAGCTGTTAAAGTAGACGCTGATTCGTTCTGTTGCTGGCTCGAGGATTGACTCTGTCGAGAGGACGATTGTTGCTGCTGTTGTTGCTGCTGTTGTTGTTGTTGTTGAGACTGTTGGGGTTGCTGGAGCCTCGAGGATTGGGTGAATCCAGTGCTCATCAACCTACTGGCGTCCCTGTCGAGCTGTTGTTGCTGTTGGTCTCTATACATTTGAGCTATATGCCTCCTCTCAGCCTCCATTCTCTGTTGTTGATGTATGTGCTGCTGAAGCTGTTGCTGTTGCTGCTGTTGCTGCTGCAGATGCATATCTCTTTCCCTCTGCTGTTGTACGGCCAATCGATGCTCCTGATGTTCCTTCTCTCGCTGAGCAGCGGCTGCGGCCATCTGTTGGTGGATTTCCTTTTCTCTCTGTTGATGGACGGTAAGACGGTGATCGGTGTGCTGTATATCCTTTTCCCTTTGCTGCATCGACAGCCTGTGCTCGGCGTGTTGCGCGTCCTTTTCTCTCTGCTGAGCCAGTCTGTGTTCCTGCTGCTGAATCTCTTTCTCTCGTTGCAATCTATATTCCTCTTTCTCGCGCAGATGAACCAAATCGCGTTCTCTTTCTCTGTCTCGTTGGTGATGATGGGCAACCGCCATTCTGTGATCCGCTTGGTGCATGGCCAAGCGATGTTTGTCTCCGTAGCGGTCGGCCAGCAGCCTGTCCGCCATGGTTTTCCCAAGACCCTCGTGACTGCTGCTAACAGAGGCGGGATGGCTGTGTGGATGGGGAACTGGAAGACTGGGTTGTTGCACGGCAACGTCCACTAAACTGGAAAAAGCTTCCAGTCCCGGTGGCGGAGGTGGATAATGCATCTGTTTCTGAGGATTATGCCTCTGGATCACTCCTTGCCGCGGCTGCGTATGCGACTGCGGTGGAGGTGTGCTTGTATAGTACAACGTCGACGGCGGTTCGTTCTTGTTGTTCCCTTCTGACGTGGCACTGCTCCGACTACGCGCGTGCATTTGTTGGCTGGTTATATAGTCGTTCATGATAATCTGTCGCGAGGATAACTGTTGTTCCATTGTGTAGCTGGGCGGTCGAGCGGAATAAGAATTGTATTGATTGCTATGCGTCACTACCACCGTCGCCGTTCCTGTTTGACTCTGTCCCTGTCCAGGAATGTTGCCTGTCGTTACGGGCGAATGTCTGATCGGTCTATGATAGTCGTACATAGGCGCTCGCTTGTCCACCGCAAACGGATGAACCGGTGTGCCTTGAGTTATCGAACCCGTCTCCTTCGGTCCCTGATTACTAGGAGCGTTCACCGCGCTCGCGCCACTGGCAACGTTCGATGTGCCAGCAGCGTTGCCTGGATTTCCTGGAGGCGTCATTTGTCTGAGAAGACCGTCGTAACGGGCACTGGAAACCGGCGTACCGTGCGTAATCGAGCCGCTCTTGTGTCCAGGCGTGCCTATGGTGCTCAATTTAGGGGACAATTTCGGATGCGGCGGTGGCACGGTGACTTTGTTCATTTTCGGTGTGAGAGGTGCTTGTGGCCGTGGCGAAGAAGCGTAAACCAATGGACTCTTCGCGCCTCGACTTTGCTCCGGATGAGCGTGAGGATGGTAGTAAGCACCTGGAGGTGGTTCTGGCCGATAAAGGGCAACCGTTGGTGGCTTATGAAGCGGTTGCAAGGAATGATTATATTCTTGTTGTTGCCTTGGTTTCTTAATACTCAGGTCGAGGGTGCCTTCTGTCTCTCGATGCGCTTGTTGAACTTGCATCACGATCAGCCCTTCCTTTGGTATCAGGTCCGAGGAGGAGGACTGACTGCTCGACGCCGCTGGAGGACAGGGGGTGATTGTTGCTTGCATTTGGCCTGAAATTATTTGAAGAAAATCAAATTTAGTTTTCACGCAATCTTTTTTACAAATACCCAAGAATATTTATTAATCATTTTTTTCGCTTAAAATTTATAACTCAAGGTTACGCACACAGTTTTATTTGAAATTGGTCGCTGTACGAATACTTTCCATACCGACTGTATTTTGTATACTTCATTGTATTCTTAAATTACGAACAGTGGGTTGTGTGTCTCTCAAGGAACGATACACAAAATTGGCATAACAGTGACCGTGATGAACGCGTTTATTTCCATTCGACTCACCAAGTTGTTGAGGACTAGGTGCAGACCGATGTACGTGATGGGGACCCGACACCACCGACAGAGTCGCCAAATTCGAGTCCCTGGACATGGTCGTGTTCGCCATGGAACTCGACGGTTTGTACTCTCTGACGAAAGTAATGTCGTTCCGATGATCCGTCTTCAGTATGCTCGATATCGTTGGCGTTCCGGAATTGATCGGCACCGAGGAACCGCCGGTGCCAGCTGGGCTGTTAGGATTGCGTTTCAGCTGCATCTCGATGACACCAAGCATAAGGTCTTTAACGGTAAGCGGGTTCGAGTTGCTGGTGGTCGACGGAGGCGAATGCGAAGCCGGTGGCATCTGCTGGTGCTGTTGTTGGTGTTGTTGCTGTTGCTGCTGCTGCTGTTGTTGTTGTTGTTGTTGTTGAAGCGGCGTCGAGTTGTTAGCAGTAGTTAATGTCACAACGACGCTGCTATTGTCCAAATCGGCACCTCCCTGACCCTCGTCCGCCGTCTCCTGAAACAATCAGCGAACCTCTATCAGACGGCCCTATCAAGGTGCAAACTTTCGTCTTATTTAACATTTTGAAAAGGAAACGAACCACCCCAACGGGTTGAAAATAATATTCAAAATAATGCAAGGCCTTTTCGCATCCTTTTCCTCAGCGAGTTTCAGAGAGGCGAAAGGTACAGTTGGTCTTACCGTGGCCGAGCTATCGTAGTCTTCTCTAGTACCAGCCGAAGCAGCGTTGCTACCTCCGCTGGCGGAAGACTGTTGCGACGAACCTATGCTCACCGGTGGCACTAAAGATACCACAGCAATGTCTGCCAGCTTGTCGCCAAGCTTTTGATCCGTCAATCGTGAGAAAGACATAGGCAATGTCGTAGAAGAACCTGGTGTTCCTGGAGTTCCGCTCGACATGTTATTCGCTGGACTACCCGCGCTAGCCGTGTCGCTCGAGTCGTGAACCTACAAGTTACGGTTACAGCTTAAAAACTCTTCCACTCGAGAAGAAGAGAGAGAAGTCTCTATACTGTAAGTACGCTATGGTTGCTAAGGTAATAGATGGCTAAGGCAGCCTTGTATTGCAATACCCTGCTTCGAAACCTCCAGAAGTTACACTCCCGGTAGCACGAATACAATTTTGATAGTTACGGTAAAAACCTTTTGAAAGATTACAAAGTCTATACTGTAAGTACACTATGGTTGCTACGGTAAGAAATGGCTAAGGCAACCTTGTATTGCAATATCCTGCTTC
>CM052098.1:13260970-13272231 GCA_028453745.1 Agapostemon virescens
ATTCTATTTTATTTCTTGTTATTATTTATAAACAAAATTGGATTAATGTGAAATATATTTTAAGTGATATTTGTTATTTCAAAATTGAAATTAAATGATATTTACAATTGACTAATTATGAAAGTGGTGTAAGTCCATTTGCAGCCTGGAAATATATATTATTTCAATTAAATTCGCCTAAAAGAAATTTATATAATCAAATTACATATTGACAAATTAGTACAAACATTCCCAGACTTCACATAATTAACCTATATTTTTTAATTGTCAGATCTGCTAACAAATGAAACTTGTTCGAAGCATACAAAATTCGCGTGGCATTGAACGTGTTAATAAAATCGGGCAAATAATAAGAAAGATTTAAACGGCTTTATTTTTGTAAACTGTTCAACTGTAAAATAATGTTTCTATGGTATTTTTGATTTCTATAGGCTGCGATTATCATCGGTGGTCGGATAGTTTCGGGTGATTGCGTGTAATTGATCTTTATCAAGCGTTGTCACGAACTTCGCCTATTGAACGTTTATCGAGTATCGGAATCGGTATTCCTTTTTAGTATTATCGAATCGAGTATTACTTCGTTAACTTTGTGCGAGTGACGTGTCAGCATAAATTAAATAAATCGAGTTGCACTCCACGGGATTGCCAATTAAGGATTCAGCAAATAACTATCAGTTCACGTTTCATAAAACAAACAAGGGAAGGCTTGGCACAATGCAATGTTAGGCTTTTAAAAAAATATATCACTTTTCCCTGCCGAAAAAATGTTTCGCTCATAGGATTTAGCATCTGCTCGCTTTTCATGCCTGTTTCATTTTCCTAATTAATAGAGTACGGATGTTCATACGTTTACGCGAAATTACGCAAATACATTTTAGCATTGCAGAATATGCGGAAAACATTTTATTTTCCATAAAAATATATATATAGCCTGCTTAAATTCACCTTCTCGTAAACAGATTCAAAGAAATTGGCATTACATTCAGATTATAGAATTTTCCATGAGCGTTGACTTTATGGTTACGAGATTAGGTAATTGGAAAGTATTTTCGTAGGTGACGCGAAGACATTTTAAAAACGTTGAAAATGTATTATTTTTGCATAAACCGTAGTATCGAGATATAAGCGTTGAAAGTTGTCGTGTCCGACAATACTGGTCGCATCGATTGCATTGCTACGAGAGACAAAAATCAAAATCGACTGTTCAGTAACGTATTTATTTTTGTATGCTATATAATGACAAATACAATAATTCAATATTCATGTTTACATGTGAAAAATACATGGTTATAAAAACATGAAAATTGAAAAATATTAACGAGCAAAATTAAATTTATCATTTTAATTAATAAATCTGGAACTAGACAAAGAACTGTAAAGTTACTGTTGTTTGGTCGACAAGAGGAACCATTTCTCAAAAATTTGTCGATTCGATTTTTCTGAATCCCTTTCTAAGATATCTTCAGCGAGATATCATTTGTGAAACGTACAAAGTATAGATACACAGGTTGCTTGCGAAAACGTGGTACAACCGGCAAGATGATGATTCCTCATGTAAAATCTAGTCGAAAATAAAGAATATACTTTTTTCATACGATGCTCTTCATTTTCGAGAAAATCGAGTTTGAAAATTCGTTAGGTACTTGTGTACTATCCCGCAATTTCCAATGTTGCCTTGCATCTGTAAACAGTATCGTTTAAAATGTGGTCTGACTTTAATTAATAATCAGCCGTAAATTTCAATAATTGAAATTTCGAAACAGAACATTTTATTTCGAAATATACATTGCTATATAATTTTTAATCAGATTGATTTTAGAGTTAGCATCACTTGAACTGGAATCATCGCTTGAATAATCAACTAAATTTTCATCGTCACTCACTTTTATACAATACATTTATCTCGGACAGGTTGTAAGGATTCAAAAACAAATATATAATATGAGATTCGTCTAGTGGGATCGCTGTTATACCAACAATTAATGCCGCTTCCAATGTATTTTTTTCTGGTTCTTTCTTTACTGGCTTGCGGATGCGATTTTATTATCGACACTGTTGCGGAGAAAGAAAGGAAGAGCATCTTGAGCATTTTAAATGAAACAGAATCGATGCACGATTTTCGGCGTTCGTCAGAGACAGCTGTTAACATCTCGGATACATCAAAGTCTACAATGGCGCATGAAATGGATGATGTCTAACGGATGTCGTTGTTTGCCAAGGGGTTAAGTTACACCCAACTATGATGAATATAATAATAATGTTGATTTTTCGTTATTTTTCTGTATTCCTAGCAAGGAATAATTTATACAAAATTTGTGGTTATTGGTACAGTTATACTCCTTACCGTACAAAGACGACCACCGTTGTCGTCCGTTTCGTGCCGACTTAATTAGCGTGTAACCAATGTTTCCCACACCGTCAACGACTTTTCCTCCCTTTTTCTCCCTTTTTTCTCCCCTCTACTACGGTTAATCGCTCGAACAAGGGACAAGGAGCCTTCTTCTATTTGATGGCGTTTATCCCGCCGTCTCCGAACACCGTAACACACAATTGAAAAAAAATAGCTTCTGCAGAAACGTGGGCAGTGTTCCTTTTTCCCGTGGGCATTGACGCTTTTGTAACACTTTGTGCGATTCTGTTCCACGCCATCGACGATTACGTGTTGCGTCGGTTACGGCTTGGCTCTCTCACCCTTTTGCAATTTCAAGTTCGTAAAACCTCATCTCGATCTTTGACATCGGTAATCGTTCAATTAAACTACCGAATCAATATATCATGTCATCATATATACATATGACGAATATAATCGTCATGACACAAAATTCTGCCACATCTTCATGACGGATATAGTTGTCAAACACACTTAACTGGTTGACATATGACTTGAAAGCTACATGGCCTCATAGAGGGTTAAATTGTTATTGCTTTTGGATTACATTCGTCAACCCTTAGCACTCGAATTTCACCACTAAAAATTGCCATACTATTATTTATTTATTTATTTATATTCACTTACGTGAAACCGTAAAACTTATTTTCGTAATATTTTTCGTTATCATTGACAATTTTACAGATATTCGAGTGGTTCTCTTGAAATGGAACATCCTGTACATATTCCTAGACTAATAAACATGCCGTTGATCAATATTAAATATTAAATAATATCTTCTCTTTGTAGATTAAGAGATTAACCCTTAAAACTCGAATGGCGTCTCTAAGGCGCCACTAAAATTTGGTATTCTTATTATTTAAACAACTTTCACATCTCCAGGTTTGCAGTTAAGAAATCGATAAAAATTTTAATGTTCTATGTACGAATGGTAGCAATGAATTTCGTATGTACGAAAGGAAATAAGCTATGTACAATCGAGCTATTATAGGTAAAAATATTGTTTCGATTTTCGAATGGAATTGCTTCGAGCGCAAAGGGTTAACATATGTCGTCGTAACCAAGAGAGGGTCGAGTTTTGTTGACCAACGACGTTGTTTTATGCAATCGCGCAATCCTTGGGGTGTCCCGAAAGAATATTAATTTGTCAGAAAATAAGGTTCACCCTGATGTACGCTTTGCGCGATGCCGATCTCGACGTCGTTGTCGAAACATTGGAAAAACCATCATCGTCCAACGTTTGCGCATCAATAATTGAAAATGGTTGGACCGAGCGGTAGGGCGATTCCACCCCTTTCGGTCAATTAATCCGTCCAGTTTTGGACAAGTAGCATAAAATTAGTGTTGGTGGCAGGTCCGCGAGCGGCGCAGCTGGTTATATTATTGGAGGCAATTTCTCTTGCTCCGGGGATTACCTGCCAATCAGTGTCGCAAACGTTCGCGTATGGCGTTTATATAATTGCCCGGCACACGATTCTTCCTCCGAGTCCCTTCCGTTCCTCTTGGTCGTATCCGGCCAATACAATCGGCGTTTTTGCGTCAACAACAATTTTCTCCGCGTGCTTCGAAAGACAGAGGAGCAGCCTGACAGCTCTCCGGAGATTATCCTATAAAGAGATCAACGTATACGACTGTAAACCATCGTCCTAGCGTGTCACCCGTGGCAATAATAGATTCGCAGAAGATTTTCATGCAAAAATAAATCAACGGAATAGGCAGAAACAACTTCCGCGTAACTGTGCTCTCGAGATAATTAACACTAGAACCACCGAAAAATAAATCCAACGATATACATTGCTTTGTGATAATCTCAAGAATCTATTCAAACTTTGTTCAATTTTTATTGTAACATGTGGTTCATTAACACATTAACTGGCCAACCAGCAGCCTAAAAAATTCCACAAAATCAAAATAATTTATTTAATACAACAACAATTGAAATCTTTAAATGTCTGGCACATAGTTATCTTTCGATCTTCTTGTAGTCTCCAGATATGAACTAAATTGAGTGCAATGAATATATTAGCGTACAAATTTATTTTTAAACATGGACAAATAATTCTGTCACCAATATATAGGTGTCACGGCAGTCAAAGTGTTAAAGAAGTACATCGGAAAATTACTAATGAAAATATTTTTATAACTTAAGTAATTGCGACAGAAATAAGTAGGGACCAGTCAAAATGACTGGTTTGGCAGTTGTAGTGTTAACATTTTTCTAAAACGTCACTGCATTTCATGCCATATTTAGTATACGTCCAAGCAATTCGTCCGACAAACACGTTCACGATTTTAATTGAATATATTCTGGGTACATTTTGGCATAAAGATAAGTTAAAATGTTTAAAATAACTCCGAATACAGTGAAAAATGCATACATCACAACAGCTTCGACCATTTCCCAAAATTACCCAATTTGGCTCTATCGTATGCTTCTATGGATGAAATTTTAGAGATTAACACTAAAAATACCAAACAATAAATCCAACGATATACATTGATTTGTGATAATAACAAGAATGCATCTATTCAAACTTCATTCAATGTTTATTGTAACTTGTGGTTCATTAAAAAAGTCCATCGGAAAATTACTAATAAAAACATTTTTATAACTTGAGTAATTGCAAAAGAAATAAATCGGGACTAGCCTTTTTGACTGGTTTGGTAGTTCTAGCGTTAACGTGTTAACGCGAGGCAATCGAGAAGACGAGACGCCATTGTCGCGGTCGAGTCTTACCCGAACAGATGAGCGCCATAACTTTGTGCAAAGAAGCGTTTTCTTTTTTCCTCGGCGACTGGATCGAAAACCATCTTGTTTGGCAAGTTAAATGGTATGCGAAAAGGATTTTGAAAGATTTGCAATTGGTATGAATTACATGACAAATAGCAAAGGAACTTTTCAAATATTTTTCATTTGAGCCACGTACTAAAAATTTCAAAGACGCATCTTGTAAGATAGTTATACGCATGCAGAAAAATGCATCGAAAACGATCGACGTACAGGAGCTACGTGCCATCCAAAGTGATGAAAATCGCAATTTTTTATGACTCTTGGTCAGTTTCTGTTTAAACTCCACGATTTCTTACATCTTTCTACGCACGTCGTTTTCTTCTATGTTAATCGATGAAATTTTCAGCATGCGTACAACTAATACAGGCGTGCAAAACGCATATCTTAAATTTTCAGTGCGAGTTGTATATAAAGTTATTTTTATATACTTACGTTAGATGTTTTTATATAATAATGATATTTTTAAAAAATGTCTTTTTAATTTTCTCATGTAATTTCTACCAATTAGAATTATTTCGAAATTATATTTGCATATCATTTATAGCATTTAGTAAATCATTGCTTCTAATTGCTCCAAAAAAGTCAAATCGTATGGTTCAATTTTTAAAAAGTTATTTAAATTTAAAGAACGTCGGAATACTTTCGCAAGACACTTTATGTACCTCATTTTTCCCTCGATAGAATCAATATAAAAATATGTTATCAATACATGTCGGGAGGAGTACAAGATAGAATTATAAGAGTCGGTAACAGCTCCAATCATAAATAAATCAGTATAGAAACCGCACAGAAGAGGTATCGTCGATATAGTGAAAATATAGGATAACGGATTCCCATCAGTGAATTATTCCCGTCATCCGAATTCTTCGAATATATTTATACCAAAAAATAAAGGAACTTAACGAAACGGGTGTTGTAAAATTTTTCAAGTTTTCACGGTAGGAAATTAACCATATACAGTGGAACTATTTTAGGTCAAAGAAATCTTTCGATTTTGGAATGAAAATTGCTTGGAAAGTTAAGGGTTAATATTATGTATACTGTATACATATGCGTTCATTTATTTTCGATTGTCTTTTATTGAAACAGCAGAGATATTTTATTACTTATTTAATCGTAAAAGTGTGGGTCCTATATGCGCCCTCGCGACCTGAATGGAAAGTCTTTAAAAAGCGGTCCGGCACGGAACGTGTTAATCGCGATGGTAATACGCGCGCGAAGAGATTCACGTGACTTTTTCTAAATTAGAAACCAGAGAATTTCTTTAAATCCATTTCGATCGAACATATTTCAACGAAAATATTACGTGATTATGCACAGAGAGAGAGAGAGTCAAATTGAAAGTCCACCGGTAGAATTTCAAGAATCTTTTTAAACATTTCTTGTTAAGGCTAAACGAATGCTGAAACAACTAGACGCTCTCCGAATATTAAAAAGGCTTTTTAATATCGACGAGTCACTGTAACCCGTGAATATTTGAATAGTTTTTTCTAGCTCGAAACGGCTTTTTACTCGGTCGACTACTCAGTAAATGAGGCCGCGATTCGCGATAATTGTCAGGAGAATAAACTTAAATTTTTCAGGCTGTGGGCCGGTCCAGCATCGCGGGTAAAACCATCAAAGCGATTTTACCATGTCTCTTACCTCTCTGCGCCAATGTTTGCGAGTGTGAGCGAGAGAACTTTTTAATTGGCCACCCTTAATTAGTTAACCAGCAAAGTCTCGGTAATTATTCTGTTTCTCGCTCCGTTTCCGTGCGCTCACGCTCCTCCCATCTCCTCCCTTCATATTCCGTTCTTCCATCCTTTTTCAGTGTTGCAGAGGTGGGTTTGGGGCGTGCTCCTGTACACCGACGGGGTTCTCATGTTTTCGCTCGAGTTCCTTCTCCGTCATGATTAACTCCGTTCACTTAACTCAATCGCGAAGAAGATGCAAAAATAGTGGTACTTTTGATACGTTCATCTGTCTCTGCTCGTCGAATTCCTGAAATTTTTTAGCAACCTTCAGCGATTTTCAAGAAACTCTCTGCATTTATATGTAACTTAATCAGATTTAGAAAAGGCATATTTAACGCTAGATTTACGGACTGACCCAATTTAAGTCATTAAAAATTTTATTACTATATATTGGATAGGCGGAAAAGTATTTAGAGATTTTTGTCATTTTTTGATTAAATGTTCTTTTTATTCAAGTATATATTGGCCATTATTATCTACGACCTTTTGCCATTTCTCGGGTAGAGCCTTAATCTCATTGGAATAGAATTAGTGCAGTTATGCAAGCAAAAGTGTAATTAATGGCATCCTGAATCAGTGGGTGTATAAGAATATTTTAGTAGAAACAAAAAGTATAAATTAAAAAATTTAACCAAAAATTTAATTACTGTTATCGCTTCCGTAGACTATTAATCTTTTTTTCCTGGTTGGTATTATGTCACTTTCATCGTTCGATAGTAGAATTAGAAACAATTTCAGATCGGCGAGCCTTGCTAATGAAATTCGTAATTAACAATTTTGTTTGGTTTTTTAGCAAATCTTTATAGAACTCCTCATATTGAGTTAAGCGTTTATTAATATCTCGCTGAAGTAGGAGATCTCGTTCAACATTCGAGTAATTTTGTAGAAAATGATAACTACGCTCCTCAACTATCCGGGATCTTCTCGACCGGGCCTGAAGCAAATTTAACCCTCTATGGGCCCGTGTAACTTTCAGGTCACATTTTAATTTATCGACATTTTACTAAATAATTATAGCTTTTTTCATGAGATGCCACATAAATCTTAATTCTATAACGTGCCCAAGACAACAAATATTAATATTTATGACCGTTGCTAGGCTCATCAACCTGAAATAACAAAATAAATGCTGTGCTAACTGTCTGGAGTAAAAATAAGCGAAACCATTTGATCCAATTGATATTATTTGTGCTTTTGTCAGTGATTACCAAACCAAAAATAGTGCACATAATAGTTCTGGGTTCGTATATTAATAACAACCTATTTGTTTGCATTTCAATTTTTAATTTGTTACTGATTTTTTAAAATACAGTTTTGTAACTTTAAGGTTACAGTAGGCTATTATGGCAGATTTCGGTACATTTAGTATAAAGTTTGTGCCTTCTCCTGTTTTCAGATTTATACATCATATACCCAAAATATGAATGCAAAATCAGATAGAAATAACAGAGGAATTAGAATTAGATGCATTAACGGTAATAGATCCGATGATTCCTTATTAGATTCCAAATCCGATGAAGATGTAATAGTACTTCCCCGACGATGGATAAATGTCATTGACAGTGACTAAGAATTTAGTACTCAATTCTCGTCGGATGAGGAAGATGCAGGACCACAAATAATTGTTTGGCAATCACTATCCCAGACGAATAATAATAGTTGTTATCGCCCTTGGAAAGGAGATTGCCCTAATGTCCCCGAAACACCCCATTCTCCTGTGACCTATCTTCGAAACCTATTTGACAAGGAAATTATAAGCAATATAGTTAACTACACCAATATGTATGTACTGCAATGTGATCCAACAAAGAGATTTCAAAAATAAAATGTTTAACATCAAGTGCAAATTGTTTTGTGGAATTTCACGCTTAAGCTTTTATGCACAGAAGTGCAAACTTTATAGGCCGTTGTTACCTGAAAGTCACATAGTGAATATATTGTAATAAAATTGTTTGAATGGAAAAAATTTTTTTCATTTGCATATATACATGTATAATTTCTGATTTTTCGGTCCCCCAATTTTTTTTTGGATTAAAAACAAAAATTCGGCCCGTAGAGGGTTAAAATTATTCAAGGTCCATGGTTCATGACTGAAAACATTTTAATGGATCTCTCAACGTTGACCGCCATTTTCATTGCGAATCAACTGGGCGGCCTCAGTAACGTTGCCTAATAATTTCATTAAAACATGTAAATGTAAAAACAATTTTTAAGCTTCATTTTATTACAGCACGATTATTGAAAGTCCTATTAATTGGCTTCCGGTCGGTAAAGTGTTAAATTGGGCATTTATTGGGAAAGAATGATACCTTATGTTTTATACAAAATATTGTTCATCGTTGGCCACTACTTTTTCCCATTTTTCTGGCAGCAACCGGATACCGCGACGGAAGAACGCTTCGTCTTTTAACCCTCTATGGACCCAATTTTTGTCTTAAATATAAAAAAATGTATGAAACGGAAAATCAACAATTACAAAGCTCTATATGCAGATTAAAAAAAATTTAACAGTTTAAACGATTTTATTATAATCTGGAACTTTGTAACTTTGCACTAACAACGGCTCACGATGTTTGCACTTCTGTGCATAAAAGCTTAAGCGCGAAATTCCATAAAACAGTTTGCACTTGGCGTCAAACATAGATGTACGTTGCATTTGGAACATTTTATTTTTGGAACGCCTTTGTTGGATCACACTGCAGTGCATATGCATTGGTATAGTCAACTATAGTCAACTTTTTTATGTCCATTTGCAAGTGCCATGCCAAGTGCAAACTTTATAGACCATTGTTACCTGAAAGTCACATAGTGAATATATTGCAATAAAATTGTTTAAACGGAAAAATTTTTTTTCATTTGCATATATACGTTTATAATTTCTGATTCTTCGGTCCCCCAATTTTTTTTTTTATTATAAACAAAAATTCGCCCGATAGAGGGTTAAGAACCGTGAAAAACTGAAATCGTCTAAATAAAATACCGTGTAAATCGGAGGCTAGGTGTTACCTCGTAAACAGTTTACTAATACGTGTAGTATACTTGGATAAACATTACGATATAATTCATATTTATGTACTTTCAACTATTCCGTGCAATGATACGAACTATCTCGCATACCCGCGCGTTTCACGAGGTACCGGTGTATCCTGGAAAATTTAGTTTATACGGTTATGTCACTAGTTCTACCAGTCCTGTCGTTGACTAACGAGACGAACGTCTGTTTCTGTTCCAGAAGGTAGCAGACAGATCGGACCCCACGCCTGCACGGTCTGTCAAAATGTGGTCGAGGGTTGCGCGCAAAGTCGAGCTCTGCCAAGAAGTCAGGCGGCTCAGTACGGGTTGCGAGAGGATCAAGTGGCGGCCGGTGCTCGTGTCTGCAACACCTGCAGGTGCAAAGCGGTCAGGGGACGATACACCTCGTGTCCTTTACCTGGTTGCCCGAACGTGAACAATGCCAGCTCGAAGACCAGAGTGAAACGGTTGAGAGCGCTGCCTGCCAAATGGCTCGATCTACCTACAGAGATTCGTGACCCGATCATCCAGGAGTTCCGTGAGTGTCGCGAAACGTTTACACACGAGTCTCGCGACGTGTTCCGTAAAGCGATCGTAATTCGACAACGTTTCTCTTGTTGCAGAAATACCTAGCAACGCGACCAAATGCTGTTCCGCCTGCTTCAACCGAATATCCCGACGTCTAACACCCCATCTGACCGGCAGCGCCGAGGTCGCTGAAAACATGGCCGATTCCATGGCCCGGCAATGGACGGACGAGGAACTCGAGCTACTCCGGAGAGCGCTCAGAGAACATGGCACCAACTGGTTGAAGGTCGCCGAGCAAGTCCCTGGAAAAACGAATCATCAATGCAAGAACTACTATTTTGCGTACCGGAAGAAACTCAGCTTGGACCAAATGGTCGCCGAGTATTATCAGTCCTTGGGCGAAGAGAGGAGACCTTGTTTGACCGACGAAGAAGAGAGCGGTAGCAGTACGAGCAGCTGCGACGAGCTAGCGGTTTGTGTTTACAATGATCTTTCGAGTTACAGTCGAATTGTCAAGGTCAACGAGAACAGAGGGTTTCGAAGCAGGGTATTGCAATACAAGGTTGCCTTAGCCATCTCTTATTTCAACAACTATAATGTTCTTACAGTGTGGAGTTCGTAATCTTTGAAAAGGTTTTTACCGTAACTATCAAAATTGTATACCTTCTGGAGGTTTCGAAGCAGAATATTGCAACGCAAGGTTGCCTTAGCCATCTCTTACCGTAGCAACTATAGTGTTCTTAAAATGTAGACTTTGTAATCTTTGAAAAGGTTTTTACCGTAACTATCAAAATTGTATTACTTC
>CM052098.1:13302711-13347592 GCA_028453745.1 Agapostemon virescens
TCTTGTTTATTCTGGTACATTCTAGTACACTTTTGTATATTCTGGTATAATAAGAATCTGGTAGAATCTATTGAATTCTAGTATATTCTGGTAGAATCTACTGAATTCTAGTATATTCTAGTACAATCTAGTATATTATCCTAGTATATTATGGTATATTCTAGTATATTCTGTTATATTATGCAATAATTTTGTCTATTCTAGTATATTCTTGTTTATTCTGGTACATTCTAGTACACTTTTGTATATTCTGGTATAATAAGAATCTGGTAGAATCTATTGAATTCTAGTATATTCTGGTAGAATCTACTGAATTCTAGTATATTCTGGTAGAATCTACTGAATTCTAGTATATTCTGGTACATTTTAGTATACTTTTGTATATTTTGGTATATTCTGGTAGAATCTAGTGAATTCTAGTATATTCTAGTACATTCATCAAAAGTAATATTAGTGTGAAAATTAATGAAATTTGTGAATGAATTCGCTGTGTTTTGAAATTTTACTAGCAAAAAGGCAAAAACGCTGCACAAGCCTGGGAAAAAATTTGTGATGCTTACGGTCGCGTCGTTTAAGAATGATTATCATTAAATTAATGGCATTGAGCATCGATTTATTATTGTGGAAGTTGATCAGATTGTAGTACGAGGTTGAGAGATTCATTATACAGTAACTAACAATTCTCTTTAATAACATTGATCGCTTTTATGAATGAAATAAATGAAACTTGTCTGTAGTGCACAAAATTCGCTCGGCATTCAACGTGTTAAACAGCTTTTACATAGCTACGTTTACAGTTAAGAGATCCATAAACATTTTAATATTGTGAGTACGAGTAACAGTAATTAATTTCATCTGTGCGAAGAAAATAAACTATGTATAATGAAACTATTATAGGTAAAAATATTGTTTCGATTTTCGAATGGAATTTCTTCAAGTGCAAAGGGTTAAAAGCTAGAATCAAGGATTACCACGATGACAATTAACATGTCACGTATAATTTTGTGTAAGAGTTGTCAAGTGCGTAAAAATATCTCCAATGACTGTGCAGCCAAAAGGTCTATATTTACTGTTGGACAATTGGTACAAAACTGAAGACTTTTCTTGGTCCGTTCTGTGTGGCAAACAACATCGGGAAAAATGGGGTAAGTCCCAAGCGGACATGCCGAAGACGCACCCCTCTCATTTTGCTCCACTTAGCCTCTTCGCGAGAAAATATACAATCGTCCCAAACTTTCAAGGGTCTCGCAAAGAGGATAAATGTAGGAACAACGAAATTCCAATCTTCTAAAGTATTCGATAGTCGGAAAAGTATTGAGAGCTTTTTGTCACTAGATGTTGTTTGGTGTCATGTATCGGGCATCACTAATCAGATTGCGTCATACTGACGCGCATTCGAGAGGTGACATTTCAGTCTACAATTTTCACGGAGACAGTTTTGTATTTCGTCAATCTTGTCGAAAGTAATGTTAGTGTGAAAATTAGTGAAATTTCTGAAAGAGTTCATTATGTTTCGCAAGTTTACTACAAAAAATTATAAGTATATTCTTGTATAATCTGGTATATTATTGTTTATTCTAGTACATTCTAGTGAATTCTAGTATACATATTCCTGTACATTCTGGTATATTATGGTATATTCTAGTACATTCTAGTGAATTCTGGATATTCTGGTATATTCTTGTATATTCTGGTATAAAATAGTATATTCTGGTAGAATCTAGTGAATTCTAGTATATTCTGGTACATTTTAGTACACCTTTGTACATTTTGGTATATTCTGGTAGAATCTAGTGAATTCTAGTATACATATTCCTGTACATTCTGGTATATTATGGTATATTCTAGTACATTCTAGTGAATTCTGTATATTCTGGTATATTCTTGTATATTCTGGTGAATTCTAGTATATTCTGGTACAATACAGTATATTATTCTAGTATCTTATGGTGTATTCTAGTATATTCTGTTATATTATCCAATAATTTTGCCCATTCTAGTAAATTCTTGTTTACTCTGGTACATTCTAGTACTCTTTTGTATATTCTGGTATAATATAGTATATTCTGGTAGAATCTAGTGAATTCTAGTATATTCTGGTACATTTTAGTACACTTTTGTATATTTTGGTATATTCTGGTAGAATCAAGTGAATTCTAGTATATTCCGGTACATTCATCAAAAGTAATATTAGTGTGAAAATTAATGAAATTTGACAAAAGCAAAAACGTTTTCTGGGCATAGAAATGTAACTTTGCCGAAATTTATCGTCGATCGTACGAGATTTACGGTGATCCTAAAATATCGCATCCGACATTTTCGAAATATGGAGCACTTTATTCAAGAGCGACCGTACGAGTATCGAAGATGATTACGAACAGGGACGATCGTCAACATCGTCGACAAATGACAATGTTGAACGTGTCAATGAATTGATTAATGCAAACAGGCGAATCACAGGAGACGAGATCACAAACAAATCAGACATTAGGAGATATGTATCCTATCATCGATATTCATCACTGGTAAACGATTCTGAAGAAGATGGCCAAAATATGACAATTTGTTATCGATGCGATAGAAACGAAAGCTGATCTACCGTAGAAAATTAAAGCTTACATGGTATTGTTAATAATTAAAAAATTAGTTTGTGCTACCGAATATATTTCTCTTTGATAAGAGCGCAACAATTTACTTTTCTTATGCAATTGCTATTTCTCGTTACACGCGAAGGAGCAGCGCACGCAGCACTCGTAAAAAATTTATCCCCGCCATCTCGAAGTATATCCTTTGAAGCTCGATCGCCGAGAAGTATAACATATTACGAACATAGATACGTATATAACCGATGGATGAGGCGACACTGATCCAACAGTGAAACATTTTTACTTTTAATTATTCTCTTATGAATCTTTTACAGCATTTTGCGACATTTTCCTAATTGCAGCGAGACCGAACACGCGTCAATTCAGAAAAAGCGAATCGATTCGCAGCTTCTTCTTCTTCTTCAATTTGTTGATTATTAATAAGCGAACAAATACATTCTACCGTCAGGAATAATCTCCGGCTCTTTATGCGTATTTACACCATTAAAGAAATAATTATGGATGATTTAATTCGAAGAATAAAACATTTGAATCTAAAAATTAAAGTCGCTACTAATCGAACGCGAGCGCCAGGAATTAATTTGTGCTAGCCGTACTGCGGCTATTTTCATTATGTTCAATTTGTATTTCATTGAATTCAAAATTTAAAAAGAAAACAGGATCTAGACTGCGATGCGTTTAGTGTCGTTCCAAATAGGGAAGTGTCGCGAACATACTGGTAAAAGTGACAGAAATTAGTCGATGGAAACAAAAACTTTCATCGATGTTTTATACCTCTTTTCCTTCTTCTCTTTTTTTTCCGTTCAACAAGAGTACTCTTTCAAGAAACCCATGATTGAAAATTTAGGAAATACGCGTGTCCGTTGGATAGGAATCGGTTGTTGTGTTTGTTCATGACCTATCGGTTCTACTTTCTAGAAATACTAGGCCATGCGAGAACTCAGCGGGCTTTCAAACTCGTTTTACTCGAAACCGAAGCCTTAAACCAAACGACATTGCTCGTTCATTTCGACTTACTTTTTAATGGAAATTCACGTTCGCGCGGCCTGCATCGGCAGATCGGTAACACCATGCTCTGGCGTAAAATTTTGTTTTCGAATCTGGACAAATAATGGCGTCTGGAATTTCTGGAAGATGCATTATTGAAAATGAAAAAGGTCTGCGATGCATGAAATCAATCTTCCTACGGAAGAAAGGTACAGGGCCGTTGTGTCGAAATAAACCCGGAATTTTGTTCGAGCAGTTCCACGAGTACGATGCGAGAAAGATAAATATAAGGAACCCAATTGTTGATAAGACAACCATATAACCATATAAGAAATTGTTAGCCATGATCCGACAATAATATTGCGAGTACAAATAAGTCTCCGCCGTTTTGCATCTCAACATTTTACCGACTGGTTATTATTTTAAAATTATTCAAGGTCTATGATTCATGACTGAAAACTTTTTAATGGATCTCTCAACATTGACAGCCATTTTCATTGCGAATCAACTAGGCGGCCTCAGTAACGTTGCCTAATAATTTCATTAAAACTTGTAAATGTAAAAACAATTTTTAAGCTTCATTTTATTACAGCACGATTGTTGAAAGTCCTATTAATCCTCTATGGGCTCGTGTAACTTTCAAGTCACATTTTAATTTATCGACATTTTAACAAATAAATATAGCTTTTTCATGAGATGCCGCATAAATTTTAATTCTATAACGTTGCCAAGAAAACAAATATTAATATTTATGACCGTTGCTAGGCTCATCAACCTGAAATAACAAAATAAATGCTGTGCAAATTGTCTGCAGCAAAAATAAGCGAAACCATTTGATCCAATTGATATTATTTGTGCTTTTGTCAGTGGTTACCAAACTAAAAATAGTGCACATAATAGCTCTGGGTTCGTATACCAATAACAAACTATTTGTTTGCATTTCAATTTTCAATTTGTTACTGTTTTTATATGATACAGTTTTGTAACTTTGAGGTTACAGTGGGCTATTATGGCAGATTTCGGTACATTTAGGATAAAGTTTGTGCCTTCTCCTGTTTTCAGATTTATACATCATATACCCAAAATATGAATGCAAAATCAGATAGAAATAACAGAGGAATTAGAATTAGATGCATTAACGGTAATAGATCCGATGATTCCTTATTAGATTCGAAATCCGATGAAGATGTAATAGTACTTCCCCGACGATGGATAAATGTCATTGACAGTGACTAAGAATTTAGTACTCAATCCTTTTCGGATGTACGTATTTAATGACGTATACCTTATAATAAGAATTGTACGAAGTTTTAATAGATGCAGTCTCGTTATTATTTCAAAGCAATGTATATCGTTGGATCTATTGTTCGGTAGTTCTAGTGTTAAAGTAATTGTTAAGGAATCGAACGTTTCAGAATAAATGAAAATATTGAAAAATCTTTAAACGAGAAGACAAAAATGACCATTAGTTAGTTTTCCGTAAGAATAATACTCGTACAGACAGAAGAATATTTAACGAAATTCAGAGTTCAAATTCGCATAATTACGTATGAAATATTTGCCTATTGGGTGATTCGCTTTCAACATTTTGAACGAAATATCTTGGAAACTCTGAACGGTACGGGAAAACATTTTCAGCGAACGTTCTAAAATATTTAAAAAGGTGAATTATCCTTACTTTTACTTGACTTTCCAATGCACTCGAGTAGACTCGCAGAAGTCAATTTTACATTTTCAAACGAGAATCTACGATTTTTATCGCGTATTTGTATAATGCATACATTTTAAATATATTAAGAAATATATACATTTACGTCTCTCGTGTATACGCATAATGAATACTGCAGAAAAATTGCACAAATCAAATTTGTTGTATCTTAGGACAGCAAAGCGATTCGATTAATTACAACGTACCGTAGTTAATAAGATCAAACGGTAAACAGAACGGTCTCTATATTTATGATTATTAAATTTTGAAACATTTATATTCGTATAAGCAAAGGATAATCTTTATCGTAAAGTTTGATTCTTTCCTATTCCTTACATAGTTTTAATTTAAATACATCAAAAACAAAGTTGAACCGTTATTACCACAATTATTAGAAATTCGCTGAGAGCGACCCTCGGCAAAGGCACCAGTGGATCGTGTAAACGTAGAGTCAAGTAAACGTTAGTCTAATTTCACCAAGCATAATCAATCTTGTTAGAAATATATTTTCGTAGGTTTCATGTTTTTTTAAATACTGAAGATTAAAATGGAACAACTCGTACAACAATTTCACGTTCAACGTGAAACGGATTCCGACACCGATAAAATCGCGAATACATGTTAGCGCATAAGTACGTGCGCGCGTAGAGAAGCATAATTCAATTCGCTCTCTTACCGCATTATGATATCGCTAGCTTTGATTCTTTGTTTCAAACGATACAAAGGGTTAATCGCGACGCGTAGATGTCGATTCTAACCAGGCTGCACACAAAATGTGACCGGTATAAGTTGTTCTATAAAACTTACTAGATTGCATTGGATTCATTTAAATGTCTCGCTATGTTTGTAACAATATGCGTTCGGAGCAGCAAAAGAAAAAAGTGTGAAACCGATGGCAGTGGTTAGCGTTGAGAGAAAATTTTGCGTCGGACTTTCGGTGCGATGTTCGGCGAGCCCCCGTGGAGGGAGCGTAACCGAAAATGGTAGTTCACGATCGTGTCGGTAACCGAGAAAGTGTTGAAAAACCAACGAAAATATTTGACGGCGAGTATAGACGAGAGGCTCGTGTTCGCCTCGAAAAGGAAGGATCTTTTCGGGATGCGTCTTTTGGCCGGCCCTCTCTCGGCCTCTTTCTCCTTCTCTGCCTCCTGTTTCCTCTATCTCTCTGCCCTCTGATGTTTTTCATCAAATTAACTCGCGGTACGAGTACTCTTTCTCCGCGGTGTTTGCATAATATCGTTTATAATTCACGTTGCGCTGAATTCCACTTTATTCCGGCTGGTAGTCCGCGCACGAGCCTGCACGAGCGTAGAGCGCTCGCTCGCTCTCTTCGCTTTCCGGCTCTTCGCCGTCCTGCTATCAATCGCCAGATATCATCGTGCTCTTTCTCCCTTCCCGAGCTTTGTCTGTCTAGAGGGTTAGAGCTCCCTCGAACACGTGTTAAACGCACTAATATACCGGAGTCTCGTCGCGGTAAATCCGAGAAAGTCATCGTATCGATTTCACCTCTCTACGAAATCTTCGATTTTAGAATGCAAATATTTCGAAGATTTGTCTTATCGACATATCAGCCGTTTATTTTGAAAGTGGCCTAAGTCCATTTGTGCTTGAATCGAGATATCGAAGGGTTTGCGTTGGATTAAATTGAAAAATATGGCTAACAGATAACATAATAGAATAATGTTTATGGAT
The DNA here is from genome assembly GCA_028453745.1 of Agapostemon virescens. Lineage (NCBI taxonomy): Eukaryota > Metazoa > Arthropoda > Insecta > Hymenoptera > Halictidae > Agapostemon > Agapostemon virescens. The sequence continues at coordinate 13,309,705 of CM052098.1, forward strand.
TTCAAAAGGTGTCAAATTTATCATCCCAATTAGCATAATTAACATTATTGAAGAAATAATATGTTTTCGATGGCTATGAATGGACTTACGCCATTTTCAAAATCAACGAAACGACGTTTTCAATTCTTAAGAAAGCACAAGTCCATAGGAAAAGTAAATTTCCCTTGAAATTAAAATAAATGTATACACTTTTATGTTATAAAATCAAAAAAATATTCAACTTTCATTCTTTGTGAAATAATTTTTACATTAAAATTAATATAGTTTTATTAATTATTATTCAGTCTTCTCCAGTTTGTGTACGCGGGAGGGATTTAAAATGACTATGGTGTTCAGGTGGTATATAATGTAAGAAATCCATTAAGTCCTTATATTTTAGGTTTGTGAGTGGTCTCGATTTTTTGTATAGTGATGCCAACTGGATATTATTAAAGTTTTACGGTCTTCCCCGTTACGGTAGTAAATCCAATGTTTTGAATGGTGCATCCTTGTTCATTGTCGTTTCATAGAATAACTTATATGAATCGCTTCTCAAAAATCTCAACCAACATACTTTAAACCAATTTACTCTTTCACCGTCAGTATTTTTTAGCCTTTTAAAAATCATTAAAAGTCATTGCACATTGATAATTGAACTGTTAATTTGATACTTAAACATAAAGCTGGGATCTCATAAAATTTGATTGCATAATTATTTTCCATATCTATTTGAAACTTTCACAATGGGACTTACGCCACTTTCAAAATAAACCTTTTCATCGCTTTATTAACCAGCAAATTTTCGTGTTACAAAATCTTAACGATTTTAAATATATTAGTAACAAGTTGTCTCAGAATGAAAAGATCTTATAAAAATGTAATTATTATGGTACCTTACTTGATTTTTTTTTAAATGGACTTACGCCACTTTCAAAATAAACGGCTCATATAATATTTGCAGTACAAATAAATCTCCGTCGTTTTTTTTTATTTTAACCCTTTGCACTCGAGAGGTGACTCTCACTCACCACGTTATTCGATGCCGCAACTAGAAAGGTGACTCTCGCTCACCAGAACGTTATCTCGGCTTAAACGTTTCCCTGGCGCTTTTAGAAAAACAGGCGGCGTGTGAATAAGATCCTAATCTTAATCCTATAATCGTAACAAATAGGAAGCATCTGGCAAATCAAATAAAAAAAGCAAAATTTCGCGAGAAATCTGTAGCAGTAACATACCGTAAAAGAAACACATTAGTTTTAGCATGGAAGAACACGAGGGTTGTCACATGCCTGATCAATTGGAATAATGCAGGAATGACTCGTGTAAAAAGAATTTTACGAGATGGTATTGAAGTTACTGTCAAAAAGCGACACATCAATGGAACATCAAGTCCATTGAAACGTATTCGCTACTTTCTCTCGATGCTCGTTGAACGGTGATAGTAAACGTTTGCTGCAATTAAACCTCTATGAGGCCGTGTAACTTACAATTCACATGTTAATATATTGACATATTTTAAGAATATTAAATTTCTTGTTAAATAAATAAAGTTTTTTTTAAATTAATTCCTCAAAAATATTGCCGGCCCCTGGTAACGTTTCACTGTGCAAACGTGCGGCCATTAAAGTGTTAATGAAAAGAAATATTGTCCTGATTTAAAGTTTGTGCAATCAATTGTACGGCCGACTATACGTTCCAAGGTGTTTGCAGGTCGCACGTGGCTCTCTGCAAGTCCCGCCTGCACACTGAACAAGTCTTGATTTCATGCATTGTTACGACTTCTTACATCTTGCCTCATAAATAATACGTCACGATCCCACATTTCCATTGTTTATTGTTGCCAGCTCGTCATTCGCGATTAAAATCGTCGGCACAGCAACACGGCTACCATGCAAATTGAACACGTCTGATAATTTACGATGGTGTGTGTATGTGTGAGTGAGTTGGGTTCGGGGGTTGGGGGTTGGGGGGTTGGTCTAACCTGTGCAAGTCGCCAATACCGAATATCGCCAGAATAACCGGGCCTATATGGCGAATCGAACGAACGCGACGATACGCGATTTAAAGAAAAAAGTATACGGTGTAACGCAAATGTCCGCAGGAGTAATTGAATCAACAATAGTCGAGAGCTTTCCTTGCGTGCTTTTTCTCGTCGAACAATTCTCTCATCAAAACTCGTCGACCAACCGGATTCAATGCAAGGGGAGGAGTAGATCTCTCCCACCTGAATCGGCTCGCGTCGACCACGATTTGCATTAAAAAAACAATATGTTGGTTGAAAAGAGAAGCGTTTATTGCAGTTTGTTGGAAATCACGTTATCTTTCTCGTCACGTGCTCAATCACGCATCGTTTGCAACATTCATTTATATTTTACAGCGGGTAATCATATTATTCGAGCCATAATATGAAAAATACATTTACCGTGCACAGGCTGAGTAATGTTATCTACGGTATTACTAAATGTGTATTTGCTATTTGCAAATATTAATGCTTTATCAAAAAAGAAAAACAATAAGCACCGGGTGTATGCTGGCTGTCGCTTAAAAATTAATAAGTGAATCTAAAGTTTGCATATCAGTAACAACTTACTTGTTTGCAATTTCAATAGTCATTTTGTTACTATTTCTGTATGATACAGTTTTGTGGCTTTCAGGTTGCAGTAGGTTATTATGGTAGATTTTGATGTATGGACCGTTTATTTTGAAAAACGCATGCAAGTCTATTTTCTTCTGTTTCGAGAAAATTAAATGTTAGCAGATCTGACAATTAAAAAATATAGGATAATTATGTGACGTCTGGGAATGTTTGTACTAATTTATCAATATGTAATTTGATTATATAAATTTCTTTTAGGCGAATTTAACTAAAACAATATATATTTTTCCAGGCTGCAAATGGACTTACACCACTTTCATAATTAGTCAATTGTAAATATCATTTAATTTCAATTTTGAAATAACAAATATCACTTAAAATATATTTTATATTAATCCAATTTTGTTTATAAATAATAACAAGAAATAAAATAGAATTAGTATTTTTTATTTTGAACGTTAATTATATTTATATATTGTTAAACTTAACACAAGATATTGGTATTATTAATTATTTATGCTCTTCGTGTGGCAGTGTTTTGAAATATTCATGATGCACAGAAGGTATATAAGGTAATAGCTGCTGAATATCCTTGTATTTTTCGTATGTAATAGTCCTGGCATCGTGATACAAAGGTGCCAGGGCGATTTTTTCAAATTTTGGCAGTCTTCCCCGACATGTAGGTGATAAATTTAGTCTCAAATTCTGTGTCCTCCATTGATGTTTTATATAAAATAGAATACGGTGCACTTTTGCAAAATTTCATTCAACATATTTGCAACCAATTTACTTTTTCTCCATTAGTGTTTCTTCGTATCTGTTTTTTAATTGCATTTTGTAGATATATTGTTGAAACGAAATTCTCTCGTTTCATTTCGTGTAAAATAAATTTATTATGTTGTCTACATTAGTTTGTAACGTCATAATAATCCTATGGTGTGTACAGGAAATTCTTTTTTCGTAATGCCATTTTTTCTGTCTATGGAAATTGGAATTACACCACTTTCAGAATCAATGGTTACGCAATTTCTTTTATCAGCCAATTTTAAATTGAACAAAGCATAGGAATTTTTTAAGATATTAAATACTAACTAATTATAAACAAAAAGTTTACACTAAATTAACCATAAATTACGTCATCTCATTTTTTAAAAAAAAGGACTTATACCATTTTCAAAATAAACGGTCCATTTGTTTGCAATGTCAATAATCATTTTCTTACTATTTCTCTATGATACAGTTTTGTGGTTTTCAGGTTGCAGTAGGTTATTATGGTAGATTTCATCGAGTGTTAATCGGTGTGCATCGAATCAGAGACATAGATTCTAACATTAGCGAAAGATCGCCATCACCCATCCCAACTTCCGCTAACCATAAACTAACGCTTCTTGTGTACACTAGAGGACGGATTAACACAATAGCACAACATAATAAATTACAAACAATCCACTATCTAACTATTACCAAATAATAGTAGACTCTACTATAACGATGCTATTTGATATGTTCTCCACTAGTAATAATTTTTCCGGTTATGTGAACCTCGACAAGCGTGTAACTCTTTTTTTCATATAAATCAATAAATATGCATATTAGAGACGATTCTACATCGTGCTACAGTCTGAATAATAACGTAAATTCCACAGTGACAAATACAGGCACACATTTATTATTAAAATTGTAAATAATAAATCGCTATTCATTTGGTATTGTTATTGCATGCTCACAAGGAAATTAATATTAATATGTGTACATAAATTATTTCAAGTAAACAGTTATTATTATAATATAAGTATTAATTTCTGAAAGCAAAACAAATCCATTAGATTGCATCTATTTATGTTATAAGTGTTGCATATAAACGGACAAAAAGGAAAAGCGTTGTAAAAATTTTAGGCAGAATGTTCAGACTAAATTTCTCGTCGGGTCCTGAGCTTGGTGTTCGACTATATGTAACATAACTTTTTGTTTTTTAAGTATTAATAATCAAAGATTTAAAACATGCGATTGCAAACGCAGTTGTGTCGAATAAAAAGAATGAAAAGAGTGAAAGAATTACGTTCACTGTTGTCGAGGCTATTCGATAAACTTGTATTTGTAAACGTTTTACTTATTAACCCCTTGGTCTACACAGTATCTGCCGATTGCGCGAGCCATAGTAATCAAGAAGGTCGGTCGCACGCCGTGCCATTCAACTGTTCAGCCTGACGCAAAATGTATACTTTTCATGACATATATATTTCGGTGCAACAAAAGGAATTGTGAAATAATAAACTACGTTTGGGTACAAATAGTAATTTTAAGACGTCTAGAGCGTAATCATAATCAATTGATCGGTTAACAAAAATAATTTAATATTTCAAAGTGGATAAAAAAAATTCCTCACTACGAGTCAGACTCGTGGTTTTCGTTTATGGCAGAAATTCTTTACCACGAGTCAGACTCGTGGTTATAGGCCAAAGGGTTAAAATATAAATATTGTATAAAATTAAATCTTGTGCCAATTACGATAACCGCATCATCGAACGTTAATATTGTATCTACGGTACAGTGTCCAAACGGTTTCTTCCAGCAAACCATTTTCTCTAACAACGCATAACATCTTATATAAACGAATAAAACGTTTTATAGGGTAAGAAATGGTTCGAGAAAGGCCGTATTTAAACACTTTCGAATCAAAGGAACGTACCCGAAACCCGGCCAAGAGTTTCATAATAAATATAATTGAATTGTAGAATTTTGTATAATTCTGGGAAAGGATAATGTTTAAGAAATTACGAGGTACGGCGTTTTTTAGAATTTACAAAAGTTTCATTGAAGCAGTCAACTTCTCCAGATGAAATGTAATGAAAGCTATGAAAACGTTGGCATTGTATCGGGAAAGGACTCGCGTAGGTGCTCATTGTTAAGCAAATACGTCATTCGATACCACAGTCTGTCAAGAAAATAATCTTTATGTTCCGTGAACATTATTTTATCGTTTCTCTTCAAGCGATCGTCGCTACCTTGAACGTTTTAAATTTTCAAGCAAATTTTTCAGTATATTACGAATCGTAAATAAAAACGCTAAGAACGGATAAATTGATTCGATGTTTCACCCTTAAGGGGGGAATACACTTTATAAGATGCAAAATTTTCGATGTTTCTTTTTTTGTTTGAAATTGTTTCCAGTATGTGTCTAGAATACGTGTATAAAGTTACGTAGCAAAATTTTATGTATTTTGGGAGATGCAGCTAGAATTTCGGCAGAAGTTGCAGGAGTGCGAGAGGACAACGGCCTATCTTGATCCTCGATCGCCAGTTAACACTTTGACTGCCACGTCACCCATATATGGGTGACGGAATTATTTGTACGATTTCGAAATGAATTTTCACGTTAATATATTCATTGTATCAAAGTCGACGGTGATCCTGAAAGTGCAAAGAAGTAGGAGGAGTACTGTACATTATACATTTCATTTGAAAAATTTGTATTATATTCAATGTCTCATTTCGATTGTATATAATTTTTGTGGCTTCTAGTTTGGCAGTCAGTGTTAAGGGGGGAATACACTTTATAAGATGAAAATTTTCGACGTTTTTTTTGTTTGAAATGGATTCCAGTATGTGTCTAGAATACGTGTATAAAGTTACGGAGCAAAATGTTATGTATTTTGGGAGATACAGCTAGCCGAACAGGTAAACGTCAGGTGCAAGTGGCGCAAAGTTGAAGCGAAAGGTGAATTAGATAATTTTAATCATCTTAGTCCACTTCACCCAGAGGTCCTTAAACATTTAAAACCGATATATGAAGAACTTTCAAAGGAGGATTTATTAACCAGGTGTCTAGGTGGACACACACAGAATTGCAATGAAAGTTTCAATTCAACGGTTTGGCGCCTAAATCCAAAGCATCTAAATTCCACAGCAAAAATTATCAAGACCGCCGCCTTTACTGCGGCTGGCATTGTTAACGAGGGCTACTTGGCTATATTGAAAATAATGAATATATTAAATATTAATATCGGGCAACAATGCAAATTCTTTGCCGATACGTATGACGCGCAGCGCATAACGAGACAGGAACGAATCTCTCGTAGGATGCACCAAATGGAGCAAAATGAATTTTTTGAAGTCACAGAAGGCTTACTATATGGCCGTGGTATAGCGGATTAGTTTCCTCCAGAAGTAAGTGTACAATAACAACTACTCTAACAGTCGAAAAACTTTAAACGCGTTTTTCTCAATATCATATTTCTGAATCTTGTGTACACAATACAGAACGATCTATTCGATCAATTGAGCTCCTAAGGCTCAAAAAGCCTAAAAAAATCCAAAATAGTTGCATTTTTTCCTTTCAATTTACATTATAAAGTCGAAATTTTTAACAAAAAATCGTAACTTTTTCAATAATGCTCAAAATTTTTGCATTTTTGTACTTTTTGTTGGAATTTTTTAGTTCATCGACGAGATAATTTTATAAGGATTAAAAAAAACTTTTGTTTTCCTTGTTTCAGATGAAAATTAGAGGTTCTAGGATGTACACAAACTGACGATGCGCGTGGCGCGGAGCTGTGAAGATTTATAAATACTGCGAAATAAAATACATTAATCGTTAACACTTTGACTACCATGTCACCCATATATGGGTGACAGAATTATTAGTTCATGCTTAAAAATAAATTTGTACGTTAATATATTCGTTCCATTCGATTTAGTTGATATCTGAAGAATACAAGAAGGTTGACAGATAACTGTATGCCATACATTTAAAATTTTCAATCGCTGCTTCATTACATAAATTAATTTGATTTTATGGAATTTTTGGGGTGGTCAGTTCGGCAGTTAATGCGTTAAAATAGAAAATTTTTGTACTGTTTAAATATAGAACATAATATCATGAAAGTTTGAGAATGATTCGCTTTGTAGTTATTGAGAAAAGAATTCTTAAAAATCACTATTTTAGGCGCCCTAAAGTGTATTCCCCCCTTAACGCTCCAATGGCGCCTCTGAGGCGACACTAAAAATTCCGTAACTATTATTTAAAACAGCTTTTACATCGCTAGGTTTGCATTTAAGAAGTCAGTGAAAATTGAAACGTTTTGCGTACGAGTAACAGTAATAAACTTTATATTCACGAAATGAAGTGACCCATGTACAATGAAATTATTGTAGGTCAAAAAAGTGTTTCGATTTTGCAATTATAATTGCTCGGAGTGCAAAGGGTTAATAAAATTCTATAGACTGGCGAAATTCAATGAAATTTCATTCGTGTAAGTTTATCGAGGTATTTTGCAAGAATGTATAAAGACGATAACCTCGATCGTAATGTTAAATAAATAAAAATTACGTTAATCTTAAAGTGTGCCATCTTTTTGTCCCGGAAGTGTAACTTCAGCGTAAATCGGGGGATGATAGGTGAATTCGCGCGACTCCGCGAATTTTACGGTTATTAAAATGTAACTTTAAAGCGATCTACTCCTTTGCGACGACCTCTCGCTCTTATCGAACCTATCGGCTCATTTACATTTCTCTTCACGATTTCGTTCGACGATCGCGGCAGAGAAAGAAAAAATCGCGTGGATTCGCGTCCCATCGATGAACTGAAAGAACCGAAGAGATTCCAGAGAAGACGAAGATAGAAAAATATACAGCCAAACACGGGATAGGATGGAGGGTGTGTGTGTGTGTGTGAGGGGGGTAGGGAGAGGGAAAGGGCGCGCGCGAGAGAGAGAGAGAGAGAGGGTTGGAGGGAGGCGAAGACAGGGAGCAATAGCGGGAGAGAATTCCGCACACGGATTGCTAACACATGAGCAGCAGGCGCACGTGCGGCTCTACCGTAATTGAGCTGGTACAACCAATCTGTACCCGTCGGGGGCGGTTCTCTGGCGTTGGAGGGTTGGGGTGCGCTGCACAGGGACTGGTTGATACGCGCCGTCTGGAGGAGGAAGAGCGAAGGGTGGTAGAACCGAACCACTTGAAAAAGCAAGCGAATCTACAAGCACGGCCGCGACATCGCGGTGGTGGCGGTGGCAGCGGCGGAAACGGTGGCGGCGGTGGGTGGCGACGGCGACTGTGGATGAAATCCACGGCCGACTCCGGGCGTTCAAATCACGCTTGATCGCGGCGGCATCCGTTGCTTGCTGGCTGCTCTCGTGGTCCGTTCTTCTCGACGGGATACGATCATCCGCCGTTGATCCGGGTCGCGTGAACAAACCGCGTCGTCGACGATCGATCGATCGATCGACAGATCAACCGATCGACCGTGACACATAACCGTTCGCGGATCGTTTCTATCATCGAGAAACAGCCAAAGGAAAATAAGAGAAGCCGCCTAGAATACATGTTTGTCTCGTGATCTTTCTGTGAACATCGGTACCAACGTTCCGTGCAACCATGACTCGACCGTGCCTGGTGGGTCGTCGAACAGCAGCCGACTCTTCGAAGCGATATTCAAGTTAATCGAGTCGTTGAACCCGCCTCGAGAATGTACAGCCTGTACAGAGCCTGGTTCGGCGATAGCGTTGCCGGGGACAGTTATTCCAGGCTTCAAGAGACTCTATCGCCACCCGACACTGTGGTGCGAGTGGGAAACGACGGGGAACATCAGTTCGTCGCTCACAAGGGTGTCTTGGCTGCTCACAGCGGCTACTTGAAGGCTCTGTTGAGCAGCGCCGCAGCATCGCCGAACGCGAGTGCTAACGCGACCGTTGGCTCGTGCAGCAATCTGCCAGCAACGGCTATCGCTGTCACGACCACTAATCTTTCGGGACAGTCGCCGCGACCGGTTACCTCGGTCGTGGTCTCGTCTATCGGTAAATAATCGAGCACTCGACTTCTCGACTTCTCTCTATGACGGCGGTCGCGTGTCCCCTTGTCGATCGAAACGGTTGCCGAGAGAGACGAAGAACTCTCTTCTCGTTTCGATGGTCCGTTTATATGAAAATAACCGCTTTAGAACGGATACGAGTAGTAACCTAGCTGGCCGAGCTGTTTCGCTAAAAAAAACAACCCGATAACAACTCGTACATTTTACAAATTATGCCGCGATATCGACAAAATTTTTCACCGCTGTTTACAGACTGAAAATCTTTATGATTCTTTATATCTTCATAATTCTAATCTTTCTAATTCAAAAAGGAAGAATCGTCTTCGGTAGCTTCGGTCCTTTCGATCGCCTTTCGTTAACCGACACACGATCGCATGATTTTCTAATTTGATTCCATAACGTTGAAAACGAGAAACCTATCCATTTGGGTCGATTAAAATTATTCTGCAATCGTTCCTGCTTACCATCACTTTTTTTATTCGACTTTATCGGAAATTGATAGGTTCGCTTATCCGATTGCCGTTGATAGCGGCTAAGTAAATTCGACTTTCCTCTTTTTGGCTAAACGTTCAGTATCGGAGAACGCGAACGGTACCGTTTAATCTTCGGTGGAAAGCGGACGTTTCGTCGCAAACGTGTTTCCTTCGGTCAACGATGCCTGGGTTCACTTTAACCCATACTTGTTTTTCTTTTTTTTTTGTACGCATTAACATTCGTATTGCACGTAAGATTTGACCAGCGACGCAGATTCTCGCGCGAAGCTTTGTCGATGTCTTAAATCAAACGTGAGAATTTGGTCTTCCAGAAACATTTAGTTTCCAGCGTTGTAAACGGTTATAGAAACGCGAACGACAGTTTTACGAAAACGAAAATCGAAGAATCGAAAGAAACTCGCACAATACAGTAGAGAAGAAGTCTAAGGAAGCGGTCTGAAAGAGCGCGTTTTCTCCGCAAAACGACGCAAGAATGTTTCACGAATGAAATAACAACGGATTGGCCTCTTTCGGTCGATGAAAAGTAAAATTCTACCTAAACGTCGGAAGCATTTACGGAAAGTGCGTAAATTTGTCAAGATCGTGCAAAACACTTCGAAAGAGAACCAACGTGAACACGATGAATTTGTTTCTTCGTTTCCGAAGAATCGCTGGTCGGTTGTTATTTCGTTCTATCATTTCAACAAAGTATCCATCGGATCGGGACACTTTCGCCAGCAGAATAAGCTGGTGCGATTCCGCGGTACAGGCCGCGCAGGGGGTTATTCGTGGACCCAGGCAACGTACGGTTGCGGAGGATCGCGAGGGAAACGAGCCGAAAGATTATCGGTCCATCAAATCGTAACTTACTTACAGGCAGTGCTGGATTAACCGATAAGCAAAATAAACGCGTGCTGGTCGGTAATCGAGAGAAGGGGGGGCATCGTAAAAATTTCATCGAATTAACTATTTTCCTGTATGCGTGCGCGAACGAAGACACCGAAGAGAACCGACGCGCGATTAAACGCGACGGCCTATCGTTGGAAACGTTTTTCGACATAATTATCGAATGCGCGCGTAAAATATAATCGCACCCTGCGTCGCAGATGTTTAAGAACAAGAAAACCTTCCTTTTACAAGAAGGCCTGAAAGAGGAAGCGCTTTTAGGGCCTCTAAAGGTCTTAATCCGGCACTGCTTACAGGCGGAGAAGCGTTCGCGCCGTTGTTGAACTACATGTACACGGGCCGGCTGGAAGTGACGCTGGACAACGTTTACAGCGTGCTGTTGGCCACGCATTTGTTGCACATGCCTGGTGCCCTGGAGCAGTGTCGAGCAGCGTTGCTGCGACTCCGTGCTCCGCCGCCTCTGCCGACACCGATACCGGTTCCGGTTCCGGTCCCGGTGCCGGTGCCGGTGGCTCCGACCTCGACCCTCACCTCGACGACCATGTCGATGTCGACGTCGACGCCCGGCGCCGGGAACATCCTCAGACCGATTCCGAACAGGTTGATGATCGAGCCGAGCATGTGCTGGCCGACGACGCCGCTTTACGCGCCGACCGCGCCGCCGCCGGCACCTGCATCCATCGGACTGTCGCATCTGCCGCGACTGCAACCGTCGGTGCTGATGCAGTCGTCGGTACCCCTCAACGTTTCCGTGGTACCGACTTCCGCCGGACAGGAGACGCGTTACAGGTTTGAACCTGTTCCGTTCGAAGCCATTTTACCGATCCGAGTACCGCGATCTCCGTAAAACTCCTCGTCGCGGCCAACTCGCGGGAACATGTTTCGATTGCAACGATCGTGCGAGAAGTATCTTTCGGAGAGCAGCGATTTGGAGAAAGGGTGAACGGTGAAGAAATTTCTTCGACGAGTAGAGAAATTGTTTCCGTGGAAATAACATCCGCTGGTATTAGGATAGCTGTTTTATAAGAAATTCTGACGCGAAGAAAAAGGACTGTGTTTATGGAAGCATCTTCCATAGCTTGCGATATCGTGGCAACGATTTCAAAAGACTTCCGCTAATGTTTTTGTTTGAGTGCTCGGCGAATCGAATTGGAAGAGACGCCGAGGAAAACTTGTTGCTTATGTATGTCCGTAGCTCGACGAGTTCGAACGTAGACTTGAAATTGGGCAGTGAATTCGCGACTCTGTTTCTTGTTCGAGTATCCTGATATACCCGAGATGCGGAGGAGTTATACGTGTTTTCTGCACGATACTCTGCTAGATGCCACGCGTGTGTTCCTTAAACGCCTTACTGTCCCGTGAGAATCGTTGCCGTTTACAGTACCTTTCCGTAAAAGTGAAAATTAAAGTATAATTAAAGTATACTTCTAATATAACCGCGCAACCCCTTCTGTACAGTTAGATAATGCATCGATTACTCGTTCGGGCATCTAAATTCCGGTGAACGCGTTAAAATTGTTGAACCTTTTAAAATAAAATATTTCCCTTTGCTCGCCGCCTCTTTCCGTCCAGTCGAGCGCGCGCTTGGCATTTTTCTACCGACAAAATCGAAATAACAATATTCGGATATTTAACGCAGCAACGCGATCGCTACGGACAAGAACTACGCGGGAAAGCGAAATGTTCGAAATTTCGAGATTGCGATAATTGGCAAGTGCTCGGTGAACGCAGACTGAACGGAAAGACGATACGATACCGACAGGTCTCTGATAAATTTGTTTACAGCAGCGACGTGCCCTCGCCGAAGCCGTCGCCGTACCAGCTCGACAGAAACCGAGGCCCGTTGAGAGAGAGCAGACAGAAGTCGCCGGAAACCACGGCGAGATCGTTCGCGTTCACAGCGTTCGCGTGTTCAACTACGACGAGGCCGGTGTCGCCGTCTCGATCGGTGTCACCGGCACCGTCCTCGGAATCCCAATCCTCGATACCGTCGAATCGAAGCAAGAAATCGTCGTCCGAGTCGTCGGATCAGCGACAGATCAAGGATGAGCACAAACAGTCGAACGCAAAGCCGGAACAGAGGCGCGGCGTGTCGCCGTTGTTGTCCGTTGACGAAGCAACCGTGGCCCGTAATCACGAGAGAACCAGCGAAACAAGCTCCGCGGACATGGATCGAGCCAACAAATCGTCGAAAAAGAAGCGCGGAGGGTCGACTTCCGGTAGCGGGAACGGGAACGGAAACGGGAATGGGAACGGGAACGGGAACGAGTCCTCAAGCGGAGTTTTGTCGGTCGTGTACGATGTGGCCTGCTGCGACGGGCCGATCAAGTTTCATCGCGTTCTGAACGAGAATTACTCGTCGTCGACGACAACCTGCGGGTCCAGCACGGTTTCCCAAGCGAGGTTGCAAAGGTGCTTCGAAACGGAGAACGCGTCGAGGGAGAACGACGAGAACGGAGGACCCGCCGGAAACGGCTGCGACCCGATCGCCATGGCGATCGACGCCGAAGCGAGCAACACCGGCGGAAATTACACCTGCGGGTATTGCAGACACACCTTCAAGTCGCAGTACTGCTACCGGAAACACACCAAGAGGCACTTGCTGCCGACCAGACTGAACGAGTCCGCTGTCAGCACCGGCCAGAGGCAGGAGACTCAAAGGAACCGAAGGGAAGTCAGGCTACTCGACCTGAACGTACAGTATTATCCCTGCAAGATCTGCGGCTGCAAGTTCCCTAGTTACTACTTCGTACACAAGCACCGGAAGCTGTGCCACGCGAACGCGGAAGACAGGCCGCAAACGGAGGAGGCCAGCGGAACCGGCGAGGATCGAGAATCGACCACCGCGTCGACGAAAAACGAGAGGTCATGAACACGTCGTCGAAGAAGACAAGGTGCGAGACGATTTATACCCTATTTCGCATGTATCGATCAATATTATTTGTCTTTCTCTTCGAGCTGTCTCTATACTATTATTGTTATCGTTCGGTCGACACGATTGAAACGGGCTGATAAATTTCGACTAGCCTACGCCATCTTGAGTTTCTTTCGAAAACTATTCTATAAAGTGAATTCTTGAGTTTCTTTGCATTTTTTTTTTTAAAGTCGCGAGTCGACGATGAAGAATTTATCAATTTGATAAAATGATTCTGCTTACGAATGCATTTGCGCTGAATCACCGATGTCTTTGTTTCAGAAAATCTATAGTACCGGAAAAGGATGACTTCGTTCGAACAAAAAATTTATCGCTGGCAAGTGTTTCGAATGTGACCTTGTAACGCAGAAACTAGCTACGACTTCCGTAAAATAATGAAGACATTGTGAAACTGAATTAATTAAAGTGCAGTCGTGAAAAGCGTCGATGCCTATGCCTTCTCAATGCGCACATCCCTCCCAATCGTTCTAACGTTAAAAGTAGAGAAATCAAATTATAGATTTGTTTCGTTCGAGTTGTACGCACGTTTACGATACGATTTCTTTGCATTAAACATTGTAGAACAACCATGTAGCGCTATTATAGTAGAAAATCGCAAGCGATTGAGGAAAAGTGTTTTCATGCACTTATCGTACACCTCTTGTAATAAGATCAGTTTTCGCGATATAAACCGATAAAAAATATAATTTCGTTCGACAATGTTTCTCTCCTCGAACTATGTAATTTATTATATTTTGCTGGCACGCAATTTTCCTTTTGCATCATTGTTAAATCAGGACGAACTTGTCAAACAATGTGCAATGTCTACTCCAGCGAAAGCTTTCGACGAATCCAGCGTTTATAAGCGACTCGGTTGTTGACATTTCTTATCCAGAAATATGCAAATAAACAGTTCGATTACATACTATTTGCAAAGTATAGATATCGATCTATACGTAACCACTACCAAGGAAATTTTAATAAATTCCCGTCGAACAAATGTCACGGATGTGTTTACAAAGAATGCCCACTTTTTCGACTACGAAAATAATGATTTTGCGAATATCAAAAGTTCTTTCAAACCCGCTGAAGTTAGAAAAACGTAGTGGATAAAGTAGGAAACTGTAATCTTTCAGTGGAATAACATAAGAAAAATAGAAGAGAATAAAATACATTTTCTTTTTCTTTTTTTCCTTTTTCTGCGAGTCCATTCGGTTAAGACTCGAATCTCTGTGTCAATGATGCCTGTGAAATCATTCGCGTCTCTAAAATAGTTGTACTTTAAATTAAAACAATAATTCACAGATCGTTCATGTGTCATTTCTACGGGACTAAAAATTGTCAGACTATTGGTCAAAGCAATTTTTACATTACAATGTTTGTGTTTAACACTAGATTGCCCAAGGAAGTCATTTTGCCTGTTTTTTAATTTCAATTAGAAAAAAAATTATGTATATAATGATACAATTTCTTAGAATTTTGTGACTTTTTGTACAACATATAAATGCGTTTATTAATAATTGTAGTTACCTCACCTCTCCTTCATTTCCGGTATTTCAGTCTTTCTAGTGTCAAAAAGGTGATAAAAATTGAAATGTTGCGCGTACGATTAATATTCAGAAATTTGGTACGCACGAAAGGAAATATACCGCCTACAATGGAATTATTCTAGGAGAAAAATGTGTCTCGAGTTAACAATTAAAATTGCATCGAGTGCAAAGGGTTAAGATAATTTTGTAAACATTTTCTATTCGTTATAGCGTGATGCATTAATTTTTCTGTAGCGTCTT
Organism: Agapostemon virescens; assembly: GCA_028453745.1. Classification (NCBI taxonomy): domain Eukaryota; kingdom Metazoa; phylum Arthropoda; class Insecta; order Hymenoptera; family Halictidae; genus Agapostemon; species Agapostemon virescens. The sequence continues at coordinate 13,325,171 of CM052098.1, forward strand.
CGTACAAACTTGAAACGCAAATAAAAATGAAAACGTGACGTATCGTCGCTTTACCGAAACGATTAAGACACGGTTTTGATAAAACCGTTTCTATAAAATGAATTTGCTATTTCAAAATTGAAATTAAATGATATTTACAATTGACTAATTATGAAAGTAGTGTAAGTCCATTTGCAGCCTGGAAATATATATTATTTTAGTTAAATTCGCTTAAAAGAAATTTATATAATCAAATTACATATTGATAAATTAGTACAAACATTCCCAGACTTCACATAATTATCCTATACTTTTTAATTGTCAGATCTGCTAACATTTAATTTTTCTCGAAACAGAAGAAAATGGACTTGCACCACTATCAAAATAAACGGTCCAATTGTAAAATAGAAAATCTGGAAAGGGTCATGTGACCCCTTATTGTAGTTTTAGTGTTAAAGTACATCCGAAAGTTTCTGATCAAGACATTTTTATAACTTCAATAATTGCGAAAGAAAAAGCTAGAGACCAGTCAAAATGACTGGTTTGGTAGTTCTAGTGTTAAAGGAAATTGCGTAAATTATTATAGAAAAGTTTAAATAGTAATAAAAGATTTAATGGTAACTACTTATCAAATTTATAAGAATGAAAAATTTGAATAGTTCGTGCAATTTCATTCTGCTTAGACAATTTGTTGTACCGTAAATCGTAGGAATAATTACGTATACTTCGAAATGAAAAACTTCAAATACCCCAATTATTAATACAATTAATAATCATCCACGCAACTTGGACAGCGCAGACTTCGCTACTGCGAAATGATCATATCGAGGTAAACAGTCGGTACACGACCAATCGTGTAGGTCAGATCTCCTCTTTCGAAAAACATGTTGTAATCACAGATCCATATCGTTATTCAATGAACCACATAATGTTCGGACACGGATTCTAGATGTAACATTCGTGTTCTATATTTTGAATAAACAAGCAATCAACAAAAAGCAATTTCATTATGTTCCGTTACAATATATACGATACAATCGGATGCGTAAGAGTTAACTAATCGATTCTCGAACATCATTCGCTGTACAGTATAAATTGAAGTATACGCGCCGCACACATGTATTTTGCCACTCGACAAAATCGTTTGAGCAACGAACATTTAAAAAACATTGTTAACAATGTTGTATGCGAGTAATCTGAGCATTTCGCACAATTATCATCTATTCCATTCAGAAAAACGACCGGCGTCGAGCGCTCGTTACTCGACAATGAAGTTTTCAAATTCCAATGTAATATAATTACGCCTATCCCCCGATTTAGTCGGGTGACCTTGCTGGCCAATCCAAAACGCGAATATTTTCTCGAGAAAAGTACTCTTTCACTACTTTTCCAGCGTGAACTGCAGCATTATCTTGGTTATTGTGAAATATTTTTCTGGTAATCGCGAATTTGTTGCCATCGTTTGAATAACTATCCGATTGAATGAAAATTATGCTGTTCATTAAAATACCGAACATAGAAATCAAATCTATAGGAACGTCCGAATATATTGTAACCCACCGTGTAACTGCATATGTATAATCAACTAAATGCCAAAACCTCTTATCAACATTTATCTCTAAAGCTTGCTGAAATATTGTTTCCCTTCTTGTCGAAATTTTTTAAGGAAATGAGAATCCCTGTGTTCGTGTAAAACTCCACACCTCCGAAAACAGCATACAGCCATTCCGTCTGTACTTGACCCTTCTTTAGGTATAAATGTAAATTAGGTATAAATGTGCGTACTGCAACAGCGTAAAGTCAATTGTCCTGTTCTATGCTGTTCCGTCCGTAACGTGCGTCCGTCTAGTGGACACCAATATTGTATTCCACCATTTTTAAGTTCATAATCCATCACTGAGAACGTTTTAATGGATCCCTCAACGCCGACAGCAATTTTTGTTGCGAATCATCAAGGCCTCCTAAGTGACATTATCTAATAATAATCGATACAAATTAGAATGTATAAAAGCAGTTTTTAAGCCTCATTTTGTTGCGGGGCAGTTATTGAAAGACCTATTAAAATAGACTTCTGGTCGGTAGCTAGGAAGACATAAAAATTTACTGTTTATCCAACTTTAGCATGAAAATACCTACAACGATAACAGAGTAACTCCTAACCGGTTTTGTGGAATCAAAGGCATCGAAGAAAAGAGTATCAATTAAGCAAGTACTTTTTTAACGATTGTTAGTTCTATATATCTTGTTGTTATTTTATAGACATATGTATTTTATTATTTATTATAAGAACACCAAAAATATTATAAACATGAACATGGCGGAGACAAGGGTGAATACAGCGAACAGAAGAGGAAGAACAAACGAAAGGTATGACGCCTATACGGAGGGGAATCATGGCGCGTCCTTATTGCTAGATATTATTAAGGATTATCTTCAACATATCTTATAAAAATCAAACATATATTTGAGCCGTTTATTCTGAAAGTGGCGTAAGTCAATATATTAACATGTGAATTGTAAGTTACACGGCCCCATAGAGGTTTAATTGCAGCAAACGTTTACTATCACCGTTCAACGAGCATCGAGAGAAAGTAGCGAATACGTTTCAATGGACTTGATGTTCCATTGATGTGTCGCTTTTTGACAGTAACTTCAATACCATCTCGTAAAATTCTTTTTACACGAGTCATTCCTGCATTATTCCAATTGATCAGGCATGTGACAACCCTCGTGTTCTTCCATGCTAAAACTAATGTGTTTCTTTTACGGTATGTTACTGTTACAGATTTCTCGCGAAATTTTGCTTTTTTTATTTGATTTGCCAGATGCTTCCTATTTGTTACGATTATAGGATTAAGATTAGGATCTTATTCACACGCCGCCTGTTTTTCTAAAAGCGCCAGGGAAACGTTTAAGCCGAGATAACGTTCTGGTGAGCGAGAGTCACCTTTCTAGTTGCGGCATCGAATAACGTGGTGAGTGAGAGTCACCTCTCGAGTGCAAAGGGTTAAAATAAAAAAAAACGACGGAGATTTATTTGTACTGCAAATATTATATGAGCCGTTTATTTTGAAAGTGGCGTAAGTCCATTTAAAAAAAAATCAAGTAAGGTACCATAATAATTACATTTTTATAAGATCTTTTTATTCTGAGACAACTTGTTACTAATATATTTAAAATCGTTAAGATTTTGTAACACGAAAATTTGCTGGTTAATAAAGCGATGAAAAGGTTTATTTTGAAAGTGGCGTAAGTCCCATTGTGAAAGTTTCAAATAGATATGGAAAATAATTATGCAATCAAATTTTACGAGATCCCAGCTTTATGTTTAAGTATCAAATTAACAGTTCAATTATCAATGTGCAATGACTTTTAATGATTTTTAAAAGGCTAAAAAATACTGACGGTGAAAGAGTAAATTGGTTTAAAGTATGTTGGTTGAGATTTTTGAGAAGCGATTCATATAAGTTATTCTATGAAACGACAATGAACAAGGATGCACCATTCAAAACATTGGATTTACTACCGTAACGGGGAAGACCGTAAAACTTTAATAATATCCAGTTGGCATCACTATACAAAAAATCGAGACCACTCACAAACCTAAAATATAAGGACTTAATGGATTTCTTACATTATATACCACCTGAACACCATAGTCATTTTAAATCCCTCCCGCGTACACAAACTGGAGAAGACTGAATAATAATTAATAAAACTATATTAATTTTAATGTAAAAATTATTTCACAAAGAATGAAAGTTGAATATTTTTTTGATTTTATAACATAAAAGTGTATACATTTATTTTAATTTCAAGGGAAATTTACTTTTCCTATGGACTTGTGCTTTCTTAAGAATTGAAAACGTCGTTTCGTTGATTTTGAAAATGGCGTAAGTCCATTCATAGCCATCGAAAACATATTATTTCTTCAATAATGTTAATTATGCTAACTGGGATGATAAATTTGACACTTTTAGAAACCCAAAAACATTATTCTATTATGTTGTCTGTTACCCATATTTTTCAATTTAATCCAACGCAAACCCTTCAATATCTCGATTCGAGCATAAATGGACTTAAGCCACTTTCAAAATAAACGGCTCATTTCATCTATCGATGAATATAGATAGGGGCGCGCCAGATTACGGAAAATGTAAAATGAATCTGTACGTATACAGAGTGCGGCAGTAACTATCTCGTCGATGTCAAATTAAATGAACGAAAGTTCTGTAAGAAACCGGTGCTAAATTCGAAAAATTGAAAAGTATGGCTTGCATTTGCTGAAGCCTATGAACATTGGACCAGTCAAAATTGGCAAAAAATACCATTTTCGAACGAATCCACATTTTATCATATTTCTCCTAACGGATTACGAAACTGTTAGACTTTACATTGGCGAAGATTTAAAATCGTAATGTGTTTTATTCATTATTAAATATCGTAGTGGATTTGGTTCGATACGTCGCGTCGTATTGATGGAATTATGAACTGTTTTAAAAAAAAAACCGTGTCACCATATCTGTACAATAATATGACTGGTTATTACATATTTCAAAATGATAATAATACAAAACATACAGGTTGAATTGCAAGAAATTGTTTTCGAGAAGAAAATATTAACTTGCTGCACTTAAACCGTCAACAACGTAGACCCTGATAAAAACTTGTGGGAAACTGTAGAAAAAAAGTGTAAAATTTTCAAACCAATAAAATTGCTACCTACAATAACTTCGAAGGTATGATAATAGCAGAAAAGTTTTCGAAACAAAAGATGCATGGGACAACCGCTTTGTTTTTTTAAATAGAATGTTATGTTTCGGTACATGCTTTTTGATAACGGTTGTTGAGACGAATCCAACGAGGTGCAACATTAAAGTCTTTGAAGGTCAGCAAAGGTCATTTATCGAAAATTTGAAAGAAACATTTCGTAAATACACGTCGGTGATATCGTCAGGTCGATCGATCAAGTTCGAAATTTTTGTTCGACCAATATTTGAAAGTTTTCGAAAACTCTTTTACAAAACATGCGGCAACATAATCCTTCTACATCTCAAAAGCAACTCGAGTCGTTTGGGTTAATTGTGAAAGAAATCGGTACATCTATTATTTGAATATTTGTCTTAATGCAATCGCAATGCGATCTGTAAATTTTAAGCGTACCTTTAATCTGCAAGCATCGCTGTTGCGCGACACACAACAAAGTTAAGTAACCCAATGAAAAGTTCAATCTTACTGTTACATATGTAATCGATAATGTGTAGAACTATTCACAGCTTTATTTACGAATTATTTTTTGTTTTTAAACACGTCTTTGCGGATGCTTCTTGTAGTCGAAACAAGTGATCATTGTTTTCTCGGTACGCCCAATGTAATAGCTGTTTATTTAACACTAGTATAAATATTTTTGTTATTTGCCTAACACAAATTTACCGATGCAAAAGATTACTCCAGTTTTCATTGCCCTTAAAAAATTGCTGTCCAAGTTTATTAGATGCCCAATAAACGTTCAAGTTTGCCACTACCTATCAAACACTGTTCATTTCTCTTCCTAAGTCAATAAATAATACCGTTGAGTCGTTACTTGAGGTAACCAAGTTAGCCAAGACACTTAAAATATAAATTATAAAAACTATTAACACTAGAACTACTGAACAATAAATTCAACGATATACATTGCTTTGTAATAATAACGAGACTGCATTTATTAAATCTTCGTGCAATACTTATTGTAAGGTATACGTCACTAAAGAAGTACATTCAAAAATTTCTGATGAAAACATTTTTATAACTTCAATAATTGCAAAAGAAAAAACTGGGAACCAGTCAAAACGACTGGTTTGGTAAGTTCTAGTGTTAATATAATTGCCAGAAACAATTTTCATACTGTGGATCAAACTAAACCCAAACCCCACCGTCGGAGGATTAATTTCTGATTATCTTTATACTTCGATTTCTTTGAGATTCGATATTTTCGAACCTCGTCGAAGCGGAAAAGGAAAATTTCAGTTTTCGTTCGAGTATGCGCGCTCGTCTTCATAAAATGGAACGATCATAAGTTCCGTTCACTGTCCTGCTCTCGTGGCACAGAATTTATGAAACTCGTGCATCGATGTCGCGGACGAGTCCGCTGATTAGTGAAATAATTGATTGCGGATGAAACTTACCGATAGTGTCCATCGATTGAGCTTCCTCGTCGCTAGTCTCCATAGGTGTAGCATGGTTGTCCTTTTTCTTCTCCTTTATTCTGCTGGCGGCTCCCACGCCGGTTGCTCCACTGCTGTTCGCCTCCCTGCCAATAGGCTTCTTTTTGTTCGAGTCCTTGAAATCCATATGTATCGCCGTCGCATTCGTCGCGTTCATCGTGTTTGTTGCGTTCACACTCAACGACGACGACGACGACGACGACGACGATGACGACGTCGACGACGATAATGTGCTTTTCCCGTCGATTCTGCAACAATCGATGATCGCACACAGTTAAACATTAAATAATTTTAGCGTACGTTAGAGATATGGAATTTCGGCAGAAGTTGCAGGAGTGCGAGAGGACAACGGCCTATCTTGATCCTCGATCGCCAGTTAACACTTTGACTGCCACGTCACCCATATATGGGTGACGGAATTATTTGTACGGTTTCGAAATGAATTTTCACGTTAGTATATTCATTGTATCAAAGTCGACGGTGATCCTGAAAGTGTAAAAAAAGTAGGAGGAGTACTGTACATTATATATTTCATTTAAAAAATTTGTATTATATTCAATGTCTCATTTCGATTGTATATAATTTTTGTGGCTTCTAGTTTGGCAGTCAGTGTTAAGGGGGGAATACACTTTATAAGATGAAAATTTTCGACGTTTTTTTTTGTTTGAAATGGATTCCAGTATGTGTCTAGAATACGTGTGTAAAGTTACGGAGCAAAATGTTATGTATTTTGGGAGATACAGCTAGCCGAACAGGTAAGCGTCAGGTGCAAGTGGTGCAAAGCTGAAGCGAAAGGTGAATTAGATAATTTTAATCATTCTAGTCCACTTCACCCAGATATCCTTAAACATTTAAAACCGATATATGAAGAACTTTCAAAGGAGGATTTATTAACCAGGTGTCTAGGTGGACACACACAGAATTGCAATGAAAGTTTCAATTCAACGGTTTGGCGCCTAAATCCAAAGCATCTAAATTCCACAGCAAAAATTATCAAGACCGCCGCCTTTACTGCGGCTGGCATTGTTAACGAGGGCTACTTGGCTATATTGAAAATAATGAATATATTAAATATTAATATCGGGCAACAATGCAAATTCTTTGCCGATACGTATGACGCGCAGCGCATAACGAGACAGGAACGAATCTCTCGTAGGATGCACCAAATGGAGCAAAATGAATTTTTTGAAGTCACAGAAGGCTTACTATATGGCCGTGGTATAGCGGATTAGTTTCCTCCAGAAGTAAGTGTTCAATAATTACTACTCTAAATAGTTGCATTTTTTCCTTTCAATTCACATTGTAAAGTCGAAATTTTTAGCAAAAAATCGTAATTTTTTCAATAAAGCTAAAAATTTTTGCATTTTTGTACTTTTTGTTAGAATTTTTTTTAGTTCATCGACGAGATAATTTTATAAGGATTAAAAAAAACTTTTGTTTTCCTGCTTCAGATGAAAATTAGAGGCTCTAGGATGTACACAAACTGACTGAACTGTCAGATTTCCTTTCTGTTCTTTTTCCCAGAATCATTATAAATTATAAACAATTTATGTTTCAATTTTCAGCACTTTTCTGCAAAATCGACGAACAGTTTGAAGCGCTGAAGTTTGTCGATATATTCTGGTAAGTCCAAGTACGAAAAAGTAACGTTATAAATATGATATAAATGTACATTTTTTAATGCTTTATTAAAAGGTTATAAACAAAAATATGGAATCTTAGGCTCTTGACCCTTGCATGTAGAAACCTTACAGAACCAAGAGAAGGTTTATAACACAAGAATAACTACACGCAATGAACGCGTACAACGAACCAAGGATTCATTCATTGGATTGAAACAAGATAATAAATGAACTTCGCACAGAAATAAATAAATTTTCAGACGCAGTCGATCTTGAATTGCGACAAACAGTAGCCACTTTAAAATAGGTATTAGTTGTATCTACGACGTTAATATTAAAATTAGCATTAGTAGCGGCGATTAGTACCGAACAAAAGTAAGTATAAGTTTAACGATAGTATACCCACATGAAACCTCATATATTTAAATATCGCGTAACTGTTGCTTCAAATTCTGTTCGGTTGTACGTTTGGTTCCAACTGTTCATTAAAGCGTTAAACAATATATATATATACCAAGTATATACCAAGTATATACCAAGAATAGTAATAGTAAAACAGTAATATACCGAGAGTATAGAACACTGTATATCTAGAATAAATCTGTATAAAAATCTTGATATCGATTTCATTATAAAGCTTTACGACTAATACGAAAGAGACGTATAAAACGCGTACACGATTTAAAATGTTTTAAATGGAGTGATCTGGTGATCGCCGCATTGAAAAGTATCGAGCAACGTTCAGCGGAAAATTAATATTTCATTTCAATTTCAATTAATCGTTTCCGAAGGGAAGAGCCACAGCCATTCCTTCTGATTTTCATGCAAACCTGGGATCAGATTTTCAACGACCAACTCAATTTCGATGATGAATGCCTACGTAAACATAATCCACTAACCAGCAACCATTGATTAGCATTACAATCTGCTAATAACCACCCTATCATACCTCGCTCACCGCCACTCCGCTTCCATACACCCCACTTTCCCCACCGATCGACAACCCCTACCCTCGTCCCATCCCTGTACTACCATCAATTGCTTCTTTTTCCAAGAGCAGTTACAGTTGTTACCGTTGGTACACATTACTTTATATCCCCTAAAAAGATTTTTCATATTCTCTTGTATAATGTAAACGTGTAAAATCTAACGGACGATTCGTCGAACACCCTATTAAATGACACATTATTAACACTTTCACCGCCATGTCACCCACATGCGAGTGACAGAATTATTTGTCCAGATGTAAACATAAATTTTTGTGCTAATGCATTGATTGTGTCAAATCTATTTAGGGTCGGGGAGAAGTAAGAACGTTGAAGGTATGCTCGGTATCGTACATGCTAACTTTTCAATTTTTATTTCGTTAAATAAATTACTTTAACTTTACGGAACATTCGAAGTTGTTACTTTGGCAGTCGAAGTGTTAAATTATCATACACGTAGACGTATACGACGAGACACCTCGTACGCAGGGATACGTTATCTTCAACATGCCGTAAAGAAAAGTTGAATTTTAGGTCAACACGATTGTTATTTGATAAGAATAAATCGTTCGACGCATCTGATCATGACTACCGCGTACGTATCAAGTGATCATTAATCGCGCGAGCTTACCAGATCGTCAAACTTGATTCTCTCGAAAACAAAGCAATATATGAATAAATTTTATTCTACATTTTCGATTGTTTACTGTTGAATCGTGCCCACTTTCCCGATCTACCACCAGTGGCCCATCACGTTGCATCATCTGCAAACCCGACGGCTAATGTGTTTTTGTTAGACTTTCGTATTTATGGACATTCACGAAAAAACGAAAATTCTCTAGAAGTTGATCCTTGTATTAGAGATTTATTTATTTATGAAGGCACCTCGATTACTGCACATTTTTTAATTTCCATATGCAACATTTACAGAAAGCATCGTTTCTTATTACTCGGATCTTTCTTTTCTTTCTTTCTAACTTGAGTACCTTGATTACTGCACACTTTTTAATTTTTATATGCAACATTTACAGAAGGCATCGTCCATAATACTCGGACCTTTCTTTTCTTTCTTTCTAACTTGAGTACTTCGATTACTGTACACTTTTTAATTTTTATATGCAACAATTACAGAAAACATCGTTCTTATTACTCAGAATGTTATAAACTACTAAAGATTATTTTCGATAAAACGGGAAACAGTAGAAATGTCTATTTGAACTTGGTATGGTAGACCCGAGAAAAAGAAAATTACGTTTACAATATCGGCTATTAAAATACCAAAAGAATAAAATAAAAGTATGTTTGATCCTATTATAGCTATCGGTTCGATAATGTACGTAACATTGTAACAAAGAACACAAAACATGACCTACATCCTTTTGTTCTTCGCATAAACAAACCAGAGGTACGCTATTGTTTAGGTTTTTGGATTGAGCTGTCAACCCCATTATATGATTTGAAAAATTGTGAACTTCTTATAATTGCGGTGATCGATAATATTATCAATCGATCGATCCTAAATCATCCAGAAATTTTTCTACGAATTTTCCTTAAACCTAAACAACTGCCAAAAAATATAAGAGCACAGTAGATAAAATGGTGAAATGCTATCTAGGAGCTGTGATTTTGGAATGAATTTGAAATCGGTACATTTAAGTACGCAATGAATAATAAATACTAAATACTAAATACCAAATAGATTCGATAAAATAATATAAATATAATTGATATAATATATAAATATAATATAACTGATAAGGGGCTCGCGACTATTTTATCGACGTTCTTCCTTTCCTCGTGACAGAAAACTTTGAATATGAAGTTGTGAAATGTGTTATACACGGTAGAAACGTTTTATCTTTTACAAAAGCGTTAAAAAACCTTATTTTATTAAATATTCTACTACAGATTACAATAGTAGTAAGTAATTTGCCTTCTGATTGTTGTTTAGAAACATCATCGTAAAGAAAGAAAAAGAATGTTCCATATTAGTCAATTCGAACGTATAAAATGCATCTCATTTGAGATGAACATTCCTAACACTAAACCTACCGAGCATTAAAATTGATTGATGTATATTAACTTATAAAACTGCCAAGATTGAATGTATTTGGATTACTTGCGACTTTCATTACAAAGTAGAATTGAACAAAGCCATCTATCGAATCGATTCCTAAGAAAGCAATTTTATAACTTCGATAACTGTAAAATAAAATTTCTGAAAAGGATCATTTGATTCCCTGTGGTAGGTTTAGTGTTAACCCTTAGCACTCCGATGGCTCCTCTGAGGGGACATTAAAAATTGTCATAATATTATTCAAAACAATGTTTGCATTTAAGAAGCTAGTAAATAATTGAAATCTTGCACGTACGATTAAAATTAACAAATTTGATATTCACGAAAGGAAATGAACCACGTACAATGGAGTTATTCTAAGACAAAGAAATGTCTTGAGTTAGGAATTAAAATTGCTTGGAGTGCAAAGGGTTAATATCACACTGATTTTCATCGATGCAAAAGAATATCAACGAAAAAAGACATTTGTACAGACAGAGTATGTACTATAATGGACAGAAACTATTTAACATTAGATTTGTTCTACTTTTCAAATATACCGATACCTTCTATAACAATTTGACTGCCATGTCACCCATATATGACAGAATTATTAGTCCATGTTTAAAAATAAATTTGTACATTAATATATTCGTTGCATTCAAATTAGTTGATTTCTAAAGAATACAAGAAAGTTGATAGATAACTATATGTCATACATTTATAGTTTTCAATCGTTGCTTCATTAAATAAATTAATTTGATTTTATGGAATTTTTGAGATCGTCCGTTGGGCAGTTAATGTGTCAATAACAGTATACAATATTCCTATAATTCTGATGTAATATTATAATTGGAAGTAACATAGATCCAATAACCAGCCGTGGTATGTCGTCGTGTTTATGTAATTTTAAATGTGGCAAGCAAATTTATATAAGATCAGACATAACGTACGTATTCAGACGATTCTAACACAGATTAGTGTATTTTGCTTTGTTCACGATTAATAAACCGCTATGACAAAAATATGTTGTATACATATATATGTATATAATAGCATCATGAAGAAAGATATCACAAGAGAAATTATTGTAACACAAATAGTGTTTCCTCCGATTAATTGTTGTATTCTCTGAATAAAAATCGCGATATTTGAAAAACTTAAATTATTATAGCTACACATGTTTATTGGGATTTGTATTAAATTACCGACATTCATTTGCCCGATAATGTTTTGATCGACAACATTTGACCGACATTGATTTCGTCGACAATATTAATTCACCGACAATGTTTACATCGACACTTGTTTCACCGACAATATTAATTCACCGAAATTGACTTTGTGTTTACCTACAAATACCGAATTTCAACAACAATTTGTTGCGGTTGTGCGTTTCATCAGCAACGGAACCCTTACCTTTCCTCAGCTTTGTTTTATAATGAATACTGAATAACATGAATAATTTCAATATTTACTGATTATGTTTAGTTACTATTGTAGTTCAATGTATAGTTATTCGTTTATGATATTGCTGAGATATGTCTATATATAATTATATCTGAATTATTACTTTACAACACTACGACAATGGTTTACAAATACAGCTTTACACGCACATTCGTACAGTCTATCAAAAACTCAAACTGCTTGAGTATTTTTAAGATGTTAGAAGAATTCGTTCACCAGGTAGCGTGTAAATAATTCTTTTTAAAAACTCCTATTGGTCGAGATTGCGAAGAAAACAGCAAAGATCACGATTTTTTTTAAGTTTTTCACCTGTGTTTGTAAGGAAAGTTTGAAAAGTGTCTTTTGGAGATCTAAGTAGATTATGCAAGATGGAAGCCTATTAATAGGACTTTCAATAATTGTGATGTATCAAAACAAAGCTTAAAAACTGCTTTTACATTGGAATTTGTAACGAAATTATTGAATAACCCATTAAAAAGTTTTCAATAATGGATCATGAAACTTAGAAAATTCTGACAGAAATGCATTAGACCAAACATATTTGATAACAAGGAGCTCGGAAGTCACTAATACTGATTTTTCAATCATTGAGGAAGTTAACACCAGTAGAACTACCAAACCAGTCATTTTGACCGGTCTCTAGATTTTTCTTTCGCAATTATCCAAGTTCTATAAATGTTTTCATTAGAAATTTTCGCATGTACTTCTTTAATGACGTATACCTTACAATAAGAATTGTATGAAGTTTTAATAGATGCAGTCTCGTTATGCAATGTATAGCAATGCATATAGTTGAATTTATTGTTCGGTAATTCTAGTGTTAAGGTGATACGAAGATCAACTACGTTTTTCAAAATAGAAGAACTCTGTTCTTTATTTCACATCATATTCTGATAGAGTGTTTCAAGACGAAATGCAGTTACCTACTATGAAGGTATTCGTTTAAGGTCACTCTAAGTCAACTACGGTAGAAAATAAATTGTTTCAAAGCACTCAGTGAATACTTTTGTGTTTTCTCTAGTTATTGGCATGCCACTCTTGTAATAGTTCACATTAACACATTTTACCCGTTCCATATTTGCTTTCGTCAACAATTAAGTGATTAAAATGATTTTCAAAGACGTTCACAGTTCACAATTTTGCGAATAGAGCCTATGAAAACTGAAAAACGCTTAAACGCTTGTCAATAGAATTTTGTTTACAGAGAAGACCATATTTACAGACCACGGAAAAGTTAATCGTTACAACATGCTCTATTGTTTAAGTAGATAATTCACGATGACCAAAAGAAGTGGGCAAACAGAAACCTTGGTCTGTAAACATCTGGCGTAACCTTCTTCATAATAAAATAATCGTCGATACGAGAGAATCTATAAAAAGACGTTTTGCCAAAATTTTTAAAAGGCATTTCACTAAACTGATACCACAATCCATGAGGTTTCAACAAGACAGGTGTTCTGCTCATTCTGTACAAAATGTTCCTGGACCTTACACCTCTAGATTTTTATTTTGATAGGTACAAATTTACCATATTAAAATCAATGCCCAAAGTTAACACGAAAGCAAATGTAAAAAGATCTTGCTCTATAATAGACAGAAATAAAATTTGTCGGGCAGTATCAGTTATCGATATAGCAATGTGTTAGCATAGCAAATAGCATGCTACACGCAAATCATTAAAGTATTAAAAAAATGTTGTGCAACGATTTATTTCCTTATCAATTGATTTTCTTATTTTTCGTTTTATTTATTTATTTAAAATTTATATTCTTCTTTTTTAATCTTAAATAGACTTCATAGTAGGTCATTATATTCGTCTCGAAACAGATTATCGGAATGTACATGAAAAGTCATATTATTTCATTAAAAAGAAAACATATATGACCTTCGTATCTCCTAGACATCTCAATCTATAAAAAAACTAGTAACACCCCTTCGTACCAAGTAAATTTAGTCTGATACATTTTCTTCTACCTTCTGAAGCAAACGAGTTATTCAAGTTACCCACTTTAAATGTGACCTAACCTGTATACATGCACGAAATTTCATTGAAGCAGTCAAAGTTTTTATGAAATATAATTTATTGAAAATAGCAAAAATTGTAAGAAACGATTTAAATGATTAAGACTACGATTGCGATTTAAACGAATGGCAAACCCTAAATTCAACGATTTTTACATCTTACAATGCCTACAGATCCTTTATGCGTCAACGAATTTCGATAAACTTTCAATCTTTCATTATAGGCACGGACAAGCAATTTAAGAATCGCAACCTTTACTTATTTTTTCGCAATTACAACCAATAGCAATAATAAAAAAAAAATTATTTATACATTCGATGTTAAACTAATTCTTCTATAATGTCATAAAATTTTCAAACCGTTTGATCCACATTTAAAAAGTTATTAGTTTTTCAAAAAGTGTATGAATACGATAACTGTAAATTAATATTACCTGAGAAATCAATGTCGGTCAAATATATGTATGTGTATGTGTTAACACATTGTCAGTGAAACGACTGTCGGTAATTTGATGTGCACATCGTTGTATACTCGATGTGCAATTACTAGGTGATTTCGTATAGAATCCTACACCTCAAGTTATTTCAAATAATTAAAAAATAATGTTATTTGTAGAAAACATCAAAAAATATTTGTCACATTCAATATAATCATAAAGATAAATGATTAACC
This sequence comes from Agapostemon virescens, assembly GCA_028453745.1. NCBI lineage: Eukaryota > Metazoa > Arthropoda > Insecta > Hymenoptera > Halictidae > Agapostemon > Agapostemon virescens. The sequence continues at coordinate 13,340,185 of CM052098.1, forward strand.
ATCATATATACCTTTTTTCTTTTCAAATATTCTTCCATTTTCCGTTCTAGATATCGTGAAATCTTTTATTTTTCTGTGATTATATTGCAATTTGATACGCTCGTTTGAAATATAAAATTATGAATGTAACATAATTGATAAAAGAAACTATTTTTGAAGTGGCTACGATGATTAATACATATCTGGATATATTGAAGACATCAATTGTCGTAAATAAATATTAAAAACAATAGTTCTTATAATATCATTTGTCGTGTTAATACACCTTGTTAGACAGTTTCAAACTGTTAGAGCAGAAACATGTACAGAAAGAAAATATACGTACATCACTTTAACATCCTTTGCGGATACCGTTTCAGAACTGAATTGCGGCTCTTCCTTCACCTCCACATTGATGAGATTCGACTCCTTGGGCTCTACTTTAATTTCCTTATTTTCTTTGTTAGTCTCCCTGTTATCCTTTACGCTAGACGTGATAGACGAAGTGACACACGCCGTTGTAGTACTCAATATCGATGTGGTTGCCGCCGCCGTTGATGTTATTACGGATTCTGTTGTTAAACATGTACTTGACGTTGCCGACGAACTCAAAGAAGTCGTTGATGTGGTTGCTATCGTTGATGCAACGGACACTGACACGTTCGATGCGGTTGAGGCGGTAGTGGTTGTCGTCATCGTCGTCGTCGTCGTCGTAGTCGACGCCGCTGTTGAATTATTCTGAGGATTTTCTTGTGTTTTCTGTTGCTGCTCGCGCTGCAGCCTTGTCGTAACACCCGTAGTTAGAATGTCTATAGGTCCAATACTTGAACTGGTATTATTTACCTTAAACAAATCGAGACGTATATACACGATGGCCTATACATCCTTAAAAATGAAATGCACTTTAACAATCGAATTTCAACGTAACTCACTTTATTATTAGGATTGTTCCGAGAGCTACGTGTTCGTTGCCGTGACTTTCGCAATAGCTGCTTATAATTTTCTGCTTTTTTAGTGAGGTAGTAATGATGCACGCAATCTGGAACGGACTTATGTTCTAAAGATTGAGCTATCGTTCCAAAATTCTTAGGATGTTGTAAATATTTTTCTTTAAACAATTCGTGCTCCACAGAACTCCAAACGTTTATTAACTTTCGTTCGCTGTGAAGAGCCTCTAATTCTTCTGGCTGAAGCAGACCGTTTCGATTCTGAAACGCGATTCGTCTCTGCTTCGTATCCAATAACAACGGAGGTATCACTGCGTACGAACGCATTTTTTTATCTTCCATCTAAAAAATAGTTATGTAGAAAATATTATTATGATTATACCTAGATGTAACTACAATGGTTAAAACTCGAAAGTGATTAAATAGCAGTAACAGACTCTTCTTCAAATTATTAACAATGAACAGATCTCAACAGTTAAGCATAAGACCCTGATCACTGTTTTTGTCTCAAGATCAAAAAGATTCTTTGATACCACGCCGGCGACCATTTTCTCAAGATACCGATGGTCATCCGTGATCGCTGTTACAAAATTTTTTCAAATAAATTAACACGTTCACTATCACCATCACATATGTATGACATGCACAATATCTTATAGTTTACACGGAACTAATTGAATTTATTTTATGTATGCTGTTATTGAATATTCTAACCCTACTAAATACAAAATATAACTGGTGTACGTTGCTTTATCAAAATTACAAGACTGAATTTATTTAGAATTCTCAGTATTTTTATAACAATATATATTTGGATGAAAACATTTATGTACTAATCTCTAATGAAAGTACCTTCGTAATTTCAATAATTATGATACCGTTATTGTTAACAGCATGATATACGGAAATTCCATGATTTCCCTTTACTAAATTATTCTAGAATTTCATTACATTATTCTAGTACTTCGTTACATTTAATCGTATACTTTTAATTATGAAGACAGGTAGTGAAACAACTCTTAGTAGCACACGTGTTAAAACACAATGAACATCGACGATTAACAAATTTTTGCCAACGTCAAAAATTAAGAAATGACCACATGATGATCCAGTGATAAAATTTTATCATTATATTCATAAACTATGAAAGTTCACTTGAGACGCCTAGAACATAGCTTAAAATTGTATGGTTGCTATTATGTTAATTGTTAATAACTTGAGAATAAAGTTAACTTTCGTCTCGTTTTAACCTGAAAAAATCACGCCCTAACGAAGACGACTACATGCAGTCGAACATGCTCCATACATTATTACGCAAATTCTAACACTATAAAGTACCTCTTGTTCTTGAAGGCCGTCCATAATTTCCTCTAGATCAGCTTCGCTTTTAATGCGGGCACCAACTCTATTGAAACGTTCTTTGTCTTCTCTCTGTTTTCGCAACTCAGGAAACACCTTTTCGAAGAATTCGCGATTTTTCGCTTCCTTCGATTTCCTTTTTTGCGTTGCTTCCAACCGTTCTATCTTACGATGCCATTCCTGTACCAAAATGGCGTATGTTCGAGACTGTTGACGATGTAGAGACGCTCGTTCGGCGTGTTCCCGACGAAGCCTCGCTATAAGCTTAGCTCTCATACACGTTTGATGTTTTGTACGATTTTCTTGGTACACACTTGTATCCGACGGTTGATTATACAAAGGTAGCTCCACTTTTGGACCCAGTCTCTCTAGGAGTCTATGAGCTTCCTCAGCTTTTCTCTGTAATAGAAATAATACTTAAAACCTCTAGTGAAATACTTCGATGTTCGATAAATCATGCTTAAATTTCTTAGCTAAATGCTGTACCCTATTTTCAGCATAAATTTTTTGTGCCAGAGACTGGTGCTTTGGTTGCTGCGATTGTTCCTCAACCTGTCGTTTAAGACCACTGGCTTCTAGAGGTTTGTTCGCGGCCTCTTCTAATTCTTTCAGCTTTTTCCGAAGCTTATTTATCTGAGTCTCTCTCTTCGCAATCTCTCTGTCGACCTTGGCGATCTGCTGCAGAAGATCATCCTTGGTGCTCCTAAATTGCGCGTCCTCCTGCGTGTTCGGTTCCGGAAGCGTAGGTGAAATAGCTTCTGTTTGCGGCGTATACGCAGCGGGCTGCTCCTAGCAGAAAATGCTCATATAATACTGTCATGCAATTATGACACATTTTGAGGTAAGAATATAGTGTAATAATTATATTCTGGATCTTTATACAAAATCAAATTATTTAAAAATTTATTACGAAGTGACCATTTATGTTACTCATTAATAATTTTAATAGTGTATCATCCTTATAGAATTCAGTAATTATTTACTTTAGCGATACCTCGTCCATTTTTATGACCATGAAATATGTTGTCAAGGTTACTATTCTAAACAACTTCTCTCTATAAATACAATCAAATCTTAATTTACAAACCTTAATTCATACGTATCATGTACAATTCAGTTTACGAACAAATTTTTTGAACCTAAATCGATATATATTATCTTGATGAAGCAGTAACAAGTTACTTAAAATATAGATGAAAATATATCACACTGAACAACTGTTTAATGAGACAGAATCATTGAGGGTCTGAAGCAATGTTAAGTGATTAACAAAAAACAGAGTAAAGAGAAAAAACGTCTCTATCCAAATAATAACATCTCACTTCCTCGCTACTTCCCACTTATGCCACTTGACCCCTCCTCCATACATACATGTAAAACTAAATTAAGTTTTTGTCTATATTTAATCTGCTTAGTGTTGTGTTTATCTTTTTTTGTGATGGATTTATTAGATGTTATAGATTTTGTGTTAAAAACATGTGCACAAATTACTATTCTAAAAATTTAAATAATCTGGGATCTACGGAAGAACTAATCCGTTTAATGTTAATTCCTATGAAGAAAATAGTTTCGGTTTACGAACGATTACAAAAAATGTATACACTTATAAAAACTTTATTTACAAAAGAATGGATTGTATATATTACCGCCGGTCAGTTTTCCTTTTCAAGATATTAAAAAAAAAAACTATAAAAGAATACTGCAGTTTTTACCTCTGGCAGAGTGAGAGAGGGTGAGGGGGTTCTCTCTCTCTCTCTCTCTCTCTCTCTCTCTTTCTCTCAAAAACGTAACCCTGAACTAACCAAGAAACCGTTTGAAATGAAGAAGAGTTTCATGTAATGGACCTAACAAGTCCGTTAGAATAACAAGATAAATTAATACTCATCCAAGTCGGTGAGAAACCCCATTTCTAAATTGTTACCTTCCAGAGATTTAGGTTCGTACAGTCTTCAAACGAATATTTATTGAGACTAGATTAGGTTTTTTGGAAGAAAATGTAGGGAAAGAGATTGAACATTTCTCTCACTTAAAAGGACAAATTCGGTCAGTGAGAAACGTGGAGTTTGCTATAGTCATTATAACAATTTCTGGGAATATCTTATAAACGAAGGCGGAGTGGTGGTGGTAACAACCATAAGAAAAAGTTGTTCAGAATGATGATATTGACAATATATTTCATAGTCATTAAAAACTGTAAGAAATCGCTTGTGTAATTAGCCTGAATTCTTGTAACTTTGTTACTATTTGAAATTGCACCTATTCATTTGTGCCTTAAATGCATACAATGCACAGTCTAGCGAAGATAAACCTATGCGGACGTCGAATATAAACCTATGTCTACACAGTGCGAAGCAATTTTGTGAGACAAATTCGAGAGTTTCTTTATAGTACGAGAGTAAGTATAGCGAACAACCAATTGTCAGGCATCACTGATGTCAAGATATCGACATTCGTCGACTGAACGTGCAATGGTCAGTCTGCAATGTCTCAGATGCGTCGTGTAACGAATCTGCTATTGCGTTTAAGTCCAAGGAAGTTTGCAATACCTTAAGAATGTTAAAAATTCGCTTGAAACTAAGCTAACTTAAGATTGAAATTTTATGGGCAAAATCGTCCGTTACCCCCTTAATATCCTGTGTTAACCAGTGTACGCTAACCTCTCTTATTTCTCTGAACTCGACTTCACCGGGTTCACTACCTCGACTTTACATTAATTTCAAAACGCACGCGCATGTACTCGATACCCACCCTAGTGTCTATCCTGAGTGGCTGCTGCAACTGTACCACGTGCTCTTGTTTACCGCAGGGATCAGCGGGAGATAGGCTTTGACAGCGAGATTGCGATTGGGCCTGTAACTGAACTTGCGTTGGTTGGGCCAAACGTATTTTTTTGAAGGGCGGTGCCTCCTGCAGATTGGCTATCTCGACGGGCGTACGAGGGCAATACTGATCCGGTTGGACGGGCATAAGGCCCATTCGTGAATTTCTCGCACTGGTCACGTGCTGATAGTCCGAAGCAGCCGTCGGTGAAGCTGTCGGCGTCACCGAAGCAGGTGGCAAAAGAGATATCCTTGGTCTATCCCCTCTACCACCAGCCATGCCACTACCTACACCGCTATTCGTCGCATATTCGGCCGTAACTACTCCAACACCGACTCCAATCTGCGACATAGGACTACTACTCACGTTGATAGCAATCCTCTCGTTCACCTGTAAAAACACTACGGTCAAAATCCATCCTTCTTTCAATTCAGTTTTCATTCCCGCCGTCTTATACTTTCTTTATCCTCTCAAGCGTTTCATTCAATTTATCTTGCCTAACCTTCTCCGCGTAAACCTATTTCAAGAAAATCGATGACCCGGTTCAAGAGGACAGACGGTACGTTATCAATATACCTAGAACCCCGTCATACATTTCTTGCACTTCAATTGAACTTTAAATGGCTATTTAGCCCGCACTTTTCTTAATATCCGTCCAGGTCATGTTTACATTCGTTACCTTGCATGCCTAAGTAAAAAAACGTTTCAAATATTTAGAACTTGCGAACGAATTACACGAGATAGCATCCCCAGTACAACAACAATTTACGCGATACAATCGTATCTGATACGAAGTAATAGTTATCGTATTGACAAGAGCTTAAACTGCCACGTTCGAGACAAGACGCTTCAACATTTTTTTTAAATAATTGTACCGTATGTATACGTATACGAGATACTGCTCGTTAATCGTTGCTGTCCGAAAAACGTTTTAAATCACTATATACATCTAACGAGACCAGTTGCTGTCCCCACCCCCTTAATTCCAATCGAATTAGAATAATTTTATATGCGCGGAAATTTGTATTTGACGATCCACAAAACAAAACGGCGCCATTTATCAAACGATTGTTTGTGATTGGGACGCGGCTGATTTAAACGGTAAAATACCTACATTTGTGGTGGCGCTGCGATATACATCCCTCGTGGCATAAGCAGTTCCTGAAAGCGATGGTGGTGGCGTTTGACTAACTGTGGGTGGATTCGCAGGTGCTGCCGGGGCCACAGGCGCCGCTACTGGTATAGGAGTTGACGCCGACGAAGCCGACGTGACCACCGTGGCTACGGCCGACACCGACGCCGATGTTGGCGTCGGTGGATACGGATGAATGTATCGCAGACCACCAGCCATTGGTACAGCAACGTAACCCCCTGGTGCACCACCCACTGTACCACTCCCGGCACTGTTGCTTCCCGCGCTGGTACCACTACCGGTACCACTATTATTCCCACTTCCGGGTGGTGCCACGTTCCCAACGGCCCCAACACCAGCTCCGGACCCAACGACACCGGTTCCACTGTTCGTGCCACCAGCGTTGTTAACACTTCCGCCGCCACCGCCACCCCCGCCTCCACCACCACCGCCACCACTGCCACCGCCTCCACCGATTGAAGGACCTCCAGGAGTGTTACCGCCAGCTGTCCCAGCTGCCGCTGCCGCTGCCGCCGCTGCTGCAGAAGATGCGGCCGCACCACCTTGGACGTACGTCAAGCCGGCTCCTACAGTTCTTGGTGACACAGGACTGCTACTCTTGATGTTCACGTAACTTTGAGGTGACCTGAAATCATTACAAACCAGATATCATAATTGTTATAATAACTTTGCTATTTCAGTTTAATTCATTCATTTAATTGACGAATCTTGGTTACGAACGATTATTACAAATAACTGTTAAACCCTTGGCCTACGACTTATTTTACAATAACAGTGACTAGATTCTCTTTGTCCTCCGCAGAGCGACAAAAAGAAAAGACACATTTGTAGTTACTGCGTGTCTCGCTATTCTCCAATGACCGTATACGATCAACAATTAAATAAAATGTTATTTCCGTTTAAAGAAAATTAAGGAAATACATGTTTAGAAGATTCAGTTCGAAATCTTAAACACGAAACTGACTCATTGTTGTAGGTCAAGGTGTTAACATTATAGTATTAGCTATAAGTAACTACTAAAAGCGACAATAATTTCTTTTTGGTTACCAGTCACTAGTCATTATCGATGACCGGAATTTTATTTTGGTTACCGATAATCATTATTTACGAGGACAACGGTTCTCTCTCTCTCTCTCTCTCTCTCTCTCTC
>CM052098.1:13347602-13410379 GCA_028453745.1 Agapostemon virescens
TCTCTCTCTCTCTCTCTCTCTCTCTCTCTCTCTCTCTCTCTCTCTCTCTCTCTCTATCTCTCTCTCTCTCTGTGTGTGTGTGTGTGTGTGTGTGTGTGTGTGTGTGTGTGTGTGTGTGTGTGTGTGTGTGTGTGTTTACGGCATTATCAATATCATCAGCAAAAATTATTACTTAAACTTTAACATTTTGACTGCCATGCCAGCCATTTATGGGTGACAGAATTATTTGTCCATGTTTAAAAATAAATTCGTATGTTAATATACAGTCGGTGTGGAAAGTATTCGTACAGCGACCAATTTCAAATAAAACTGTGTGCGTAAACTTCAGTCATAAATTTTAAGCGAAAAAAATGATTAATAAATATTCTTCGGTATTTGTAGAAACGATTTCATGAAAACTAAATTTTATTTTCTTCAAGATTAACAATAATATACATCCAGCATAGATGAACGAAAGAAATAGACGCAGAGAAAGTATTCGTACAGTTATGAATAATGAAAAATAAACTATAAAAATACAATATATTTTGTATACTTTAATAATTTGTATGATTGTCTTTGGATTTTATAATAACTTCGAGTCTTCTTGGCATGGAATTTACTAAGATAGATGTTACAGCCGGTGTTATTTTATTCAACTCCTCTAATAAAGCGATTTTTTAACTTTCTTTCGATGAAATATTATGATTACGTATTTTTTGTTCAAGATAATCCCATAGATGTTCAATGAGATTGATATCTAGCGATTGAGGCAGCGTTTGCAAGTATTTTGATGTGTTGTATAATACCCATTGCCTTGTATTATGTGCAGAGTGCTTTGGATCATTGTCATGGGTGAATCTAAAATTGTCTTTAAGACCCATTTTATTTGCACTAGCATGGAGTTGTTTTTTCAAAATATCAATATAAACTGTATGGTTCATAATACCGTCAAAAAAAATGTAGAGACCCCACTCCATTTGCACTCATACAACACCAAACTAATACAGATCCACCACCGTGTTTTACCATCGGTTGCAAATTTTCTTTTCTGAATTGCGTATTTTTCTTCCTCCACAGTGTAAATTTATTTTTAGAGCCAAATATGTCGAATTTGCTTTTGTTAGTAAAAATTACTTTATTCCAATGTTCGATTGGTGTATTAATATGTTGCTTAGCGAATTCTAATCTTTTCTTACGGTTAGTTTCGTTTACAAAATGCTTTTTTCGTGCTACTCGACCATGATATTCGCTACTTCTTAAATAGTCACGCACAGTACTAGCTGACACACTTATGCCGTTGTTGTTTTTAAGTTCTGTTGCAATTTGTTCGGCAGTTATACATAGATTTTGTTTCACTTTACGAATAATTAATCGTCGATCATACTCGTTTATCTTACACGGATGGCCACTTCTTCTCTTATTTGAAACAGTTTTTCGTTCTCCGAATCTGTCAATTATACTTTGAATAGTAGACCTTGCTCTATTCACTATGGAAGAAATTTCACTAAATGATTTACATTGATTGTGTAATCGAATAATAATTTTTCGCTCTTCTTCTGTCGTTTCACACCTTTTGCGACCCATATTGTAGTATATTACAAATTTCAAACTTGCTTCTATTAGTACTCTGTACAAACTAATCATCTTTGTTGTTATTCGTCACATTCAGAAGGTCATATTATGTTTAAATCTCAAGTAAGCGCAAGAAATGAGAGACGTACGAATACTTTCTGTGGGTCTATTTCGTACGTTTATCTATGCTGGATGTATATTTTTGTTAATCTTGAAGAAAATAAAATTTAGTTTTCACGAAATCTTTTCTACAAATACCCAAGAATATTTATTAATCATTTTTTTCACTTGAAATTTATAACTAAAGTTTACGCACACAGTTTTATTTGTCGCTGTACGAATACTTTCCACACCGACTGTATATTCGTTACACTAAATTTAGTTGAGATCTGGAGAATACAAGAAGATTGAAGGATAACTATGTGTTATACATTTTAAGTCTTCAATTGTTGCTACAATGAATAAATTACTTTAATTTTGTGGAATTTTTTAGGTAGTTGATTGATCAGTTAAAGTATTAAAGTAAAAGAGCAATCAATAAAATTGGCATAAATATTCTGATGTTCTTACAAAAGATGATAAACTGTTTTAATATTGGGTCATACGATTTGGATTTTTTTGAGGAGTTAGAACCATTAGTTCACTACATAATATGATAAATATTATGAGAACTTATGGGAAGAACATTAATGAGAAAAATTTTACAACATTCTCATGTATGGGCCTATGTTGGAAATTTAAAAAAGAAAAACTTATGCATTCCCAACTGAATTTTATTGAAATCGGTTGAAGCGGGAAGGAACAACAGACATCGAAGATGTAAGAATCCTTAAAGTTATTATAATTGAAAGCCGAAAATCGTGAAAAACTACGATTTTTAAAACCTTTAAACGTTTGTAGCTTATTTGAATATATACATATACAAATACGCATACACATACGTATACACTTACGCCTATACATATATGATATGTATATATATGAAAAGATGAAAATCATTTGTGTTAAATGTAGAAAAGTTTATGTTAATTAAATTAATTATATACCATACGTAAGCAAATGTGAATGTATTGTACATACATAGAAAGTGTAAACGCCTACAAATAAACATATTGTTCCCCAAAATCTTTCATTTTATTATTTGTTTCATTATTAGCAGTTGAATTAACTGTAGTCGTAAAAAAATGCGGTAAACAAAAAAACTTTGTTCTTATGAATAATGATTATCGGTAACGAAAATAAAGTTCCGATCATCTATTATAATGGTTACTGATAACCGAAAAAAAATTCCGGTATATATTATATTGGTTACTAGTAACTAAATTTATTATTTGTAATAAAAATATACTCAAAATTAATATTTTTTAATCGTTTCGTTGTTTGGATAATTTGTTTAAGATTTATTGAAACCTGGCATTCCGTAAAACAAATAGTAATTTTCACTCGACGACTTTATTATGAACGCAAGTTACGATTTCAATGAAATAAACTGAAGAAATTAACATGTTGCAAATAGACTATAGAATAGTTGTTTCCTTTATGGTGTATCGTTTATTGTCTGCAGGATATAAATAAATTCGATCAAACCAATAGTTCGTTCATGGTCAACGTTATGAAAATGCGCGGGAATTCGAAGTGCTATCTACGAGAAGGCACCAGAACACATGTGCAGAATAGGATCGTTCGTTTCGGAGTCGTACACATATTTCTATTATATTCGTAAGCTGGCAATTTCAAAATTCTTAGAACACGTCTTAACAGAAATGATTAATTCGATGCCTAAAGTGAAATTATCGTGAAAAGATAAAATGACTTGAGAAGCAAGTGTATAAGAATATGATCACGCGATAAAAATATGATTCATATAAAATCAAGCATCAACTATACATATGCTAGAATAGTAGACAGTCGACCTTTCGGCATTAGTTTGTCACATGTGGCAAAACACGGTACGCATGCGTCATACGATATAACGATATGCGGTGTCGCAGTATAGCACACATCATGGTTCCGCGTGCCGGTGCATCGGTACCTATTCTGTGTGGAATCACTGCGCATGCGTTGAACATCACAAAGGGTGAATGTGCCTGTCTGCTTTCGTAAGGCGACGTTGCTATCGCGATGTTGCCAGATCGCTGTACACATTTGACGAGTTTCGACTAGCGTTTCTAGCATTATTTCCTAGCGAATCGCGATCGAGGTTTAATCAGTTCTGAGATTGCGATTTCATCCTTTATTTTTAACAATCAATATCGTGTTTTTTTTTTGCGATAATGAATGCAGCGAGAATGTTTCGTACTTTATCATATTGTTTTATCATGTACCATAATATCTACAAAATTTAAGCCTGTAAGCATTCAGACATTGACAAATTTATCGTAGTCATACTACGTCTAAAGTAAATATCATTGAATAGCAGATCGATTTGAAGTGAATGTAATACTGAAATTCAACGATATTGTTTAACAACGATAAGTTCTATACCATTTTTGTAAATAAGTATAACGAGACCCCGTGCATGCCTTGTTTACATGTATCATATTTCCATTTACACTTGTAAATAATTGACCACCTTATGAATTTCCCTAGATTATGAGTTCTTGATGATGTAACGGTCAGTGACCCCCTCCTTCCACTTCTAAAATCTTTTGCGTACGATATATCACCTACTCTTTTTCCCTTTTATGAATGATGCTCATGCGATAAAACCTTCATTCGAACTTAAGCCGCGAAGAAAACGATATAACTGCGTAGATGTTCATAAGGCTTTATGTAGATTTAATTGCAGCAAGATTAATACGTACATATGTACCGTTTAACGTACTGTTCAAAATACGAGTTCCTACGTTAATTCGTAATTCGCGAAAGGAATGCCCCTTCAACATATATTAGAAAAAATATTTCAAAAAAAATGGAAAATTGCTTCGATTGAATTAGTATCGTTTAAATCATTCCCTCGAAAAGAAAAGTGTAGATGTCGTTCTGCTTATACTTTACTTTTATCACATATTGAAATACCTCGGAGTGCGTTGTTATTTACAATTACTAGTGTTATTTCTTAAACATATTTTACGGTAAAAAGTTGTGCATTTTCGTCAACACCGCCATCTTTTATTCCCTACCGAGCGACCTACTGTTCACTTTCTCTTGCCTCGTTCAACAAGTCTTCATATTTATTCCATTTTTTATCCCAAAAATAAATCATTTACTTCGAAGTAAAATGAGTGATAATGCGTAACTCTACAACATATGTGTCTTACGAATGTAATAAAATAGAATTTCAACCATTCTTTGTATATAATCTCGAAATATTTAATAAATCATGGCTCTGGAATATCTAAATAAAGCATTTCTTTGAAAACGAAATACGATGAACCGTTTCATTAATTTCATTTTAACCTCACCAGCTGTATAGAATTACTGTATGTTGTCATATAAATTTTAATACAGATATGTACACAACGGTATATGTACATTGTATCTTTCTCCGCTTGTAAACCTCTCATAACAAACCTAACCTAACTTATTTCTCCCGCGTCCTATAGTCTACGTAATTCTAGCCTCGTACTAGCCAAAAGATATTCATCACGTGTTAAATATCGGATATGGTAATTATAATTCTTTATTCAAATTTAATGTACTGGCAACAGTATGCCAAATTATTTAGCGTAGTTTTAACGATAACACATATTTAAGAAATAAAGTTTAAAGATTTTATATACACGAGCACTTGAAAGATACAATTGTTTTTATATCAGTGCAGTTAATGTAAAACTTGTTTAAAAACACAATCTAATATACTCAAACATGACTCTACTTCGATGAATATTAGATACTATATCACAATTAAATTTCATACTTGTAAAAAAAGTTAAATTAAAAAGGCGTGTTAGAAGTATAAAGAACTATGCAAAAAGAAAATAATTCCATGGACTTACTTCATCACACAAAGAGGCAATCTCGAGTTTCATCGGAATTTTTCCTTTCCATGTGCATTCTCTATTTACACACCCAATGTATCGCTTTTACAAAATTCACAGATTCTCGTTAACATATCCGTTAAGGTACGACGCACAGCTATACATTTGTACTTTTAAATAAACAATAAATACAAAATGTATCCTCACGAGGTTAAAAATCAACGTTGCACGTTGACGTTTGAGGTTAGAATCGACAGGTAGCAGTAGTAGTAGAATTGGAAGAACGCATGCGCAGTAAAGTATATATTGTGTACCCAACTTCAATCTTTTATCCACCGCGTATTTCAACATTGCATTTTTCAATTTGAACATACATAATGCGAGCATATAATACGAATTAGATTATTTACTATCTTAACTCATCTAACGAATATATGCATAAAAGAAAAATGTATACGAACAAATTTGAGGTGACCCACTTTCTCAAAAGTTAAACATTGAAACTCTGAGTCTCTATTGTATCTCAATTATTTTTATGGTGTCTCCTATAAAAATATTCTAAAAATTCGTCAAACGATTACTTGAGTTATAACTTAACACAGCCATTCGATTTGAGTACATTTAATTGGTATATTAAATTGAAACAACCGAGCACTACATCGATTTAAACAGAACACGTTGACTATTGCTTTACCTAAAATAGCTAATGATTCTTCACAACAAAAAAAAAAGGAACATATTCATTGAATCTTCCTGACTCTAGTTCGCTGGCCGAACGAGTCACAGAAGCATATTTATTAAGAATGTTTGCCGTTTTAATTACAACATTGAATATATAGCCAAGCAATGTGCGACTGTGATAGAGAACACACCCACACACCGAGCTTACCTGTGTAGTTGTACTGGAGTAGATCTCGCGGGTAAATGTTGGTTATGCGAGACCGGTGGTTGGGTCTGACCCCTGCCGGGGGTCGACGTTACGCCGACGAGAGAGTGGCCATGGGTCCCGTGAGGATGACCGTGGGGGTGGGCGTGTGGGTGTGGAGGATGAGAGTGGGGGTGAGGATGATGATGGTGATGCAAATCTGCCCCCACTGGACCCACAGGGCCCACTGGACCCCCCACCCCCAGTCCGCTCACTACCTGGACTTGCTTGCCCACTGTCTCCATCACCCCTAACGCATTGTGTACTGAAACAAGTCCCGTCAAAATTCATTTCAAGCTTTATATTTTTCATTTACCTTTCATCTATTTTTTAACTTAATCCATATCGACATTGCCAAAGGAAATAGCGGAACTGAACTCCAACAAAGAAAATTGTATTAAACAAAACGATTTATATAGAATATACTTTTTTCAAAGGCTATGCCATTTCGTTACAACCTCTCGACACGGAGCAGCGACATCGTGTAACGATCGGAAAACAATGATGAGACACCACGATGATTCTAATACATTTTAACAAACGGTGTTGAATACAAATAATTAGTAGTACCGATTGCTAAAATAATTGTTTATGAAATAAATGAAAAATGTCGCCTAACATGATTACGCGTTACCCTTAAAATGAAGGAAAAAGTTTACAAGGACAACAACGATAGGCATCGACAAAGTAACGGTATTGTAACGACTCTCAAAGCAAAGTAAGCCTTTACTTAAAATAAAGTCGTCTTTACTTAAAATAAAGAAAATAAAATCGTTCCTTTAACGAGAGTAACGAGTAATTTCTACTATAATCCAACGAACAAGTAAAATATCGATGTTATTTTATTTAAATTTGCGACTACAAATTATAATTTCTTTGAAAAATTAGTGTTTATACCGAATCGAATTTACGAAATGATAAATAAATAATGATAAATAATAGAACAATAAACGTGTATTATAGTTAAAGGGAAAGTAGTAATTAAAGCGGAACTAGCAGAAAAGTTTTGTCTAGCCAAGAGATTAAAAGATGCATACTGCGGTGCGTCGTCGACAGATAACCCGCGACCGCTTTTAATGCAATTTACTCGTGATCAACATACAAATATACAGGGTGTATATTAAAATAAGTTCTCTTAATTTTCTCTTAACTTTCTCCTAACAGAATGAATTTAACGGTTAAAATTTGGAGAAAAACGGAATTGCCTGCACGTCGATCGGACTCGGTTACAGTCGGACATACAAATTGAAATCTCTGACAAATTGTATAAATAATATCGAATGGCTAATCGGCGCAGCAATTTTACGACAGTGTAAGTAGATTCGTAACGGAAAAACAACTTACCGGTAATGACGTCAGCTGCGGAAGGTAAGCCGATCTCGAATTTCCCCCACGAGTGGTCGATCCACACGAGAATAATTCACCGCTTCAGTCTCGAGTGAAAATCACGTACATGTGCGCGCGTAATCACGCACACATACGTACGCGTACACATACGTGAGTACACCAACCGATCTATTTATAAATTCTATATCGACGTTAAAAACTTTTACGGAACACGCTACTCCACAACATTACTATGCGTCGGCGAACTTTACTTCCCACAGGCTTGCTTCAAATCCCTTTCTTTTTGTTTATCATTTCCTTCTTACTTCACTGCTCGTGCTCGCACTTTCTTTTTCTCTGCACACTTCTTCGTTGTCTTCCTGTTGTTGATCGTCGATTCCCTCGCACCTCTTACATGTACACTTTCATGCGTTTATCTACACGACTCGTATATACCGTGACACTCGTCGAACACAAAACTTAACCGACCATTCGAATTTGTTTCTTCTGACGTTGCTCCGGGGACGACTTCTGCGGATAACAGTTGGAGAAACATGACATTAGTATTGGGTGTTGAACTTTCTTGCGAATCGAATATGGACGATATACGAGGGACCCGTGCACGCACCGCTAATATGTCATTGTGGTTCGTTCATGGGTACATTTGGTGTGTCCGCTGCGAATACCAAAAGAAAAATAGCACTGATTTCCAGGATCAGGGAAAGTTTAGAGAAATTTCGCGCGGGAAATTTGTACATTGAAATAAAATCAGACGCGTCCTGCGTAGACGATCCTTCGAATCATCGTTCGAGTGCGTGTATCACGTTCATGAAGCACAAGCTGTCATTAAAATATGTATTTTAGGGATAGATATACCTTCTCTATTTCGGAAAAACGCGACGCGGAATTTACACAAGGAAATCTTGTTTGCATTATTCATTCGTTAACGTTTCGATGACACGCGACACAGTTTAGGATTTCGAAAACATTTCATCGAAACAAGGTTGACCTCCGATAAGTAGTAACAAAACAAAAGATGAAATAGAAAATAAACAGACGAGTTGTCGTACTTGGAGAAGAAGAGGGGGGCAGGGGGTTGGTGAGGTGCGGAGGTGGGGTAGGGCTAAGGGTAGGGAGCAGAGAAAGGAGGCGAAACGAAACCAAACAGGAAGAGGAAGGGGTGGAAAGGTGATCGCGAAAGATGCCGCGTTACCGTCGCTACGAGCACTAATTTTGATCTTCTTTTAGCCAACTGACCCTATCACCGATTAGGCGGAGCGCGTTGCACTCCACTTGTTCTCACAACTTCCGGTTCAGCTGTTCGCACAAAAGTCCGCATATCTTTCGATGCCCTGCTCTCCGCGAGAGTCTCGGCTTCTATCCTTCTATCTCCCGCTTTCTTTTTCTCAAACACTAGCAGTCACCGTGGATACACCTCAGAGAATCGCGATTGCTCCACAATTTCATCACTACCACGTGGTTTACACTCAACTCGCAGACTATATTCCACCCACGATTTCTCGTTCCAGGTAAAGTCATTCTGATTCCTATTTATCCAGTTAGGGACGCGCACGATGACAATGTCGTTGCTATCACGGCTGCTGTCGTTACCGTTACCGTTACAGTACGCGTTATCGGTCCCACGATGATGTAAACTTGTCAACGAACTTACTTTCATCGCGATCCTATTGGCACCCTCGACGAACCGTTATTTCGCAGTTCTACCTAAAGCGAGGTTCCTTCTGCTGTGATTGTAGCACAGTGCGTGCATCGTACACGCACTGTGCACGTTTCCCGCGCACGTGAGCCAGCGCCACCAGGAGAAAGAAATTGGATGACTTTCAAGATGGCAGAACGAGAAATACACTGTTTTTACGTATACTCCCGTCCGTGGAGGCACTCGCGTGCACACTTGACTCGACCGTCGCACAGGAGCTACCGAGTCAGTGTTCTTCTTCTTCTTCTTCTTCTTTCTCGTTCTTTTTCTCTTTCTTCTTCTTCTTCTTCTTCTTCTTCTTCTTCTCCTCCTCCTTCTCCTTCTCCTCCTCCACTTCTTCTTCCTCCTCCTCTTCTTCTTCCTCTTTTTCTTCTTCTTCTTCTTCTTTTCTCATCTACTCTCTTCACTTCAACGTTACTTATACTATTCACAGCTGTTGCTTCTTCTGATTTTTCCTACACTTCCTTTTGTTTTCTGCATTTCTTTCCGATCCGATCGTCGGCAGCAACATTCATTTCGAAGAGATTCTGAATCCGGTTTATCCTCTTCAAACCTTTACAGGATCTGCCGTCGAACGTTCAAACATTTCTTCTCAATGTACCGTTTCGTTCTTGTATCCCTCGGTAGTGACGGTGATGGGCAGCAACGGCATTAGCCCGGCAGTGTTCCTGTAAACAATAGATTGTTCGAATATTTTAATACCCCACGGTTGTAGCAACAATGATAGAATAAAATAGTAAAATTATTTAATTCGAATATTGATTACATTCAAGCGAATTCCAAAAAACAATGTCTATGGGATATTGTAAAAAAAATATGTTCGTAAATTTGAACATATTTTCATTTGTACTTAAAGCTACGCTATTGTGCGCTCGTAAGATTGTCTTAACGAAAAATTTGGCGTTTGTAATTTTACAAGAAAAATTCCAAATTTAGATACAAAAAAATATATGTATATAACTCTTGTTCGTTTGGTGAGGAAACTATAAAAGTTTTTGACAGTGTGTTAGTTTCACGCACGTAATGGAGGCGATCGATCTTCGCAACAGAAAATACCACAGCAGGTTTTCGTGCGTTCGAATTGCGTTCCGATGAGGAAAATCGATTTTAAAGTATCGACGGGCTAGAATTAATACAGTTTGAAGATAAAATAGTTATCTTTCTACCAGATAATAATGAAGGATAAATAATTTTCGATGGCGTGTAACAGTTATATCTTGAACTCGGCAGATGATATTGATTTCTCATTTATCGGTGACGTTTAACCTATAAGATAGATTAGATGCAAAAGATAACCATAATTTAGCGCCAAGTGTATCTTAAAGCAACGAACGTACTGGTAGAGCTACATAACGACGAGTAAGCTTTCGGCAAAACTGTCTATCCAAGTTAGTTTTTGTTGTAAAATTAATAATAACCTATACGGTAACATGTAAAGCGTACAAGAATTCATTTGATTCCCGTTGAATACATTCCGTCCGAATTATTATTATCTTGCTAAACCTAGAACGGTCGATAGCTCCGCAGTCGTTGTGACTCAAAGTCGAGCCGAGTTGAACCGAGAAGAGTCGAATCAAACCGAACTGGACTGTGTAGTTTTGTAGCGCGTCAACGCGTAAAAAGGGGCGAGTGCGAAACGGTAGATCATACCAATGGGAAAGACTATGTTTCTTCCCTAAATTCTTATTCGTTCATTCTAAATATTCTACCGTAATTGTATCGTTTATCAAAACGTTATCGATTCGTAGAACAATTAGAAAATATTCTTCAACAAATTACGAAACATACGTGAATGGATGTACCACATGAAAATACGCAATCGATCTCTCAAAATACATCCAAGTAGATGCAATGTTTATCACTCGATTTTAAGATACGATTAATCTTAGTTTAGACTTAGAAGAATTGCTTTGCTATTTAATCCTTAAAAAATCGAGAAAAAAATACAATACAAAATATCTATGCTGTGACTCTGTTACGTGCTTATGAAAATATCACTTTTGTCTTGTCTTCACTGAAATGCTTTATATAAATCTTGCACACAAATAAAATACCGTTTATTGATTGAAAAAACAAATAATCGAAGTTACGATCATAGTAAATGATTCAACCATCGTGTAATTTTTTCCTGAAGAATCAAACCTTGTAATTTCATCGAGTCCGACATAAACTTGTTAACATTTATAATAAACTTTGTAGAATATGTTTCGTAGAAATTAAGACAAATACGAAATGCGAATTAATTTATTTTAGTCACTACGGTTATTCGTATATCTGATTGGTTTAAAATATATTTTATAATAATAAATGGTATTATATCGCGTTACGTAATTGTTATGTAATTTTATATTACCATATATGTTCATTATAATTAAAATATATATTTATAGGTAAATATAAAAACTTAAACAAAGCCTATATTTTCTACTTACTCCAAAATTATCTTACATATAACTATTTCAAATTCTATCGATCCAAAATAAAAATTTTAAATGTACACAGGATGGATAGGTTTTTATGCGTATAGAGCATTTTACCACGTTCATTCTGAATGAGATAATTGGTATCAAAATTATTATCCGTACAACTTATTTTATCAAATCATGATCATCAGAATAAAGAACTTGACCATTCGTTCGCACAATATAAAAATATGATGAAAAAAAAACAAACAAACAAAAGAAACGCTGAGCTGGGCTAACTTGGGGGAATGGTAGACATAATGCATTTCGTCACTTTCTCGTAACATATACTAACCAAAGTGACAAAGTTTAGTAAAAATATGAATAGTATGAATGTGATAAACGTTATCAATGCACGATTAAGTTAAATTGTAAAATTAAAATTAGGCTAAAATATTCGAGTAAAAATGTTTATGACGAAGCCATTGATTAAAAAAAAAAAATAATAATAATGATAATAATAATAATACTAATAGGACTTAAGTCATTATATAAACAACACATTTAAATACATGATTCGAGTATACGTGCTTCAAATTGAAGGTATGCAAGTATATTTATGAAATATCAATATCGCAACATCGAACTGTTTTTTTTTTATCAAAGTACTTGCCAGATAACTGATAAGGTACTCGATTCTTGTACGGATCACTTACATAACAGTGGGCGTGCACTCAAAATCAAATAGTCGATCTCTTCAAGCGGGATTTTCAAAGCGTAAAAGCGAAAATAAATTTTTAATTTTTTAGTATCACAAACGACGCAGAAGATTGGCATTGTGTATTCGAGATTGAAATCGAGACGAAGTAGGACATTTTCAACTTTTATCGAGCTAAGAAGAAAATGAATTTCGAATGACACAGACACTCGGTGAAGATGATAATAAGACATACGAGAATTTTATGAATTCTTGACCAATAGAATTTTTTTACACTGTGTGATCTCTCTCTCCCTCTTTCTCTCTCTGAGAAGCACATTCGTAGAACATAGGGAACGATGATAATCTCGCCACCGACTACGATCCGAGTTACCGATTTCGTTTGCTAAGCGAAATAATAACGGAAATGTTTTATGTTTTGATATAGAAACGCAATAAAGTTGATAATACAATATATGACACGTCACCAATGGTTCAACAGTTACATTTGTTCTGTTCGTGAACTCTCCTATAACACAATACGTTTCACGGTATTGTTTAAGGACTCGGAAAAGAACGATCGAGTTAATTTATTCATCGACAATATGATAATGGCTTTTTTAAACACGTAACAATTATGTAACATACGTACGATTTTTAAAAAATTAATCACATGCTGCGTTGTTATCTTCAAGTTCACACGAAAAGTGGTCGGAATAAGATATCGCCTATTATTAGATTCGCTATTTCAGGATCTTGAATACTCTTCGGCACAATCACACTGCTCCGGACACCATTCGAAACGTGATTGTCGCGTACGGATAGAAAACATTTGCTAGCCGGTACACAGATCACTGGGTGCAACACCAAAACACACTGGGTCCGTTCAGATAACACTTTTAAAATCTTCGATGGAAAAGAAACATGACACGTAGAGTCTAAATACGCAGACAAGCAGACAAGCAAGCAGCAGGCAGAGCGATGTGGCACAAGAAAACAGCAGAAATAATACTCAGTCGGTAACTTCGAAACTATGGAGCACTTCATAAACACGATACGTTTGATAACCTTATAACACGATGAAACACGCGTAATAAAGATGTACAGAAGTAGAAAGAAAAATTCAAATTATCGACGAAAAACTTGGGAAAACGTCGGACAGATTTCCGCGGCATCACGACAACCACGAATCAATGTACGGCCAACAAACGGACGGACGACCGATTAGAATGCATGTTAAATGTTGCAGATGAACATTCGAAGACGAGCATTCGGCAAACACACAAGTACGCGCTACGATAATCATTCCCCAACTATGAGAATCCGTACACGTTTTAATATACACTCCGTCACAGCACTATCGTTAAACTGTTTAAATTTAAATATAATTACGGCAACAATCATTTTCTCTTGTTTCCGTTATTCTTCTTCTTGTTTATCCCATCCGCAGAATAAACACAATAAACGAAAAGAGAGGGAGAGAGAGAGAGAGAAAGAGAGAGAGGGGGGAGGAATATAATGCACTTTATAATGCAATTTAACAGTATCGGTCAGATAATCGCTAGTGTGTGTAAGAAAAGAGTGAAAATGGGAAATTATGAACGATCATACGATTCTTCGAAGAAAGAAGGATGAAGTAGGCTCGTGTGTTACAATGTGTGTGTGTGCATGCGTGTGCGTGCGTGCGTGCGTGCGTGCGCGCACGCGTGTGTATGTGTGTATTAGACGCGCGTATATACCGAGAAGAGAAATATAAAGAAAAGGGACACAGAATGTGTTTTAGCGATTGTTTTGGAACACCAACATTTCTTTGTCATCACTGTGTGAAGGCTAAGCTCCTTGCAGGAGTCGCACACGATCGAAAACGTACTGGGTTAGTTTTACAACACATTTCTCTTCTCTTACCCGAACTACTCCGTGGTATTCCTATGTGGCGGTGTCACAGTGATTAAAAAACACTCGCGTTTTACATTCGCGCCCCAACGAAGGGTAGTCGAAATCGTACGGTCAGTCCAACGTTTTCAGGGCCGCCAGGTTAACGTCACGAAATCCACCGACACAACCATAGATCCAAACGGTGGACGGACGGACGTAAGGACGGACGGCTGGCTGGCAGCAGGCAAAGCGGAATCACAGAGAGATTCGGGGGAAGGGGTATTGAATGCGGCGGGGTGAGGATAAAGTTTCTAGACACGGGGCAGGTGGGGTCATAAGGGACCGGGGACGTACAAGTTGGAGTGGGGTGAAAACGAACGAGAACGGGCGAGCAACTGAACCGACCGACAACGTAGCGTCGCGGGGGACGGCGGTCTACGCTAGCTCAGGACCGTTTTATCCTGGTTCCATTAGTGCCACTCTTCATTGCCCTCGACACATTTTTCTGTTTTTTTTCTCCCATATTTCAACATTCATATTTTAATACAACACCTTCTCAATCGTCTGGTTAATATATATATATATACATACATACTATATATAGTATGTATATTCTATATATACATATGTAGATATATACATACATATTATATATAGTATGTATATTCTATATATATATATGTATATATATATTCATATGTACATATATATATATATACATACATATGTACACACGCATATACATATTAAAGAAGGTGACGATATATTAATAATAAGTGTTATATTAATAAGTATTACACATTCACATAGGCATATATATATATACATACATATACATATGTATGCATGCAGTATTCAATGTCGAATAATAATTTGAAAATTGAGAATATCTGTTCTTTGTGCAAATGGCACGGCGAAAACTGAAATACATGTATATGTAAGCTTGAAAGATCTCTGCGACTTAAAGGTGATAGCGTACGAACCAAATCTTAAATACGTACATGTGAAAAATGTATTATAGACTGTATCGAATACACATGTTTATATTATGTTATAAATTGTTTTATAAGATATAATTATACAGTTATAGAAAGTGTAAATAACGCTTTTAAACATTTAGTAGGAACATTATCAACGTTTTCAAATTTCCTATATATTATAAAAACCCGTTTCTTAATTCTGCTTGTACTGGAGTTTTGTTGTTTTGGAAAAATTTTCTAAAAAATGTTCTTACAGTACATCAAAATGCTCGATAAACGAACCCTTGAAAAATTCGGAATGAAATGGTATACGAAGCTTAATTGTTGCAATAGTTTGCATATCGGTACGAACTTTTCACTTTAAGGTAATTGCAAAAAACAATAAATGTTGTATATGTAATTATTTATTGCTTATAATTAACAGAAACTTCGTCATTTTAGTTGAACGAATTTACATTCGTTAATCACTGTTTACACATATTGTCGTAAATGTATAGAAATTGCATGTGCCATATTTTACCATTCGTTTGTCGATTAGCCCATATGTTTTATCATATAATGTGTAAAATTGTTAAATTCGTATCAACGAACCGCATTTGTGTGCAAACAAGTATAGGACAATTATTACACATTATGCGTTTTAGATTTATCGGCATTTGTACTGCTCTAAGAAATTTGATGAATTATTATTTTGCAAATATAGAAGAAGGTAAGGTAAAGTGATGTGTACAGCACTGCATCGGGCACAAGCAAGCTCGCTGCCTTGCGGCCGGGTAGAAGGGAAGAGAAGGGTTGGGTAGGGAACAGTACAGAAATGAAGAGAAGGGAAGGAGGGGTTGTGTATAGTACGGATAGGGAGTAGGGATGTCGGCCGTTGGCGGAGGAGGGTATATGGTTGATCCTGGCCGTGCACAACCAAAAGTGTGAGAGAGATCGTGCAAGCATATACATGAGAGAAAAAGAAAGAGATGGTGCAGGAGAACTCGGCAACGATGCATTATTAGAATACTCATGGCAACGTCGCAGAAGGCTTCATGGACGCCAGGCAATCCACCAACACATGAGTGTACGGAGAACGGCAGACCAGAGAAGGAAAGAATCCCGTTTTACAGAGTTGGAGGAGATAGAAAGAAAGGGAGGGGGTGAAATACACGAGAGAATGAAAGATCTACGAAGTCTTAACAGGTTACGAAGTTTTCCACCGATCGCCACAAATTTTAGAAAAAATCATTCATAAATTCTGAAATAATATTTTATATGCATATAAATGATGTAGTTTGGTCGTTAAAGCATCATGTACCTGCGTTATAGTATATGTATGATCAGACGATAGAGTACATTGATACGGTAACTGTACTTTCTAATAAGTAAGCACCTCTTTACCTACAACATTTTCCCAATAAATGTACAATTTCAAACGGACATTTTTATTATGAAAGATTGAGGTATTGTGCTTAGCATATATACAATTTGGCAAGAATTGAACAAGGTATAACGTAACTGATAGTTTATATTTGACAAATGTATGATTTTATGACACGCATATGAATAGGTCTGGAAATCTTTGTTTATTAATGTAACAGTAAAGCAGGACCAAGTAAACCTTGGTTTTTCAGTTGTTCAATCGTATTGCATGTTGCAGATTTTAACTTTTGCCACGAGGCAAGCAAAGTACGGTACTTGTAAAACTAGGGTTAGACATTAAGAATCCAGAGGCGTAGAATGTACAAAAATTCATTTCTATATGTACCGTCTTGTACATATATATATATATATATATATATAGATAGATATATATAAATTAATTTTGCTAAAATCATTGCTCATATTTTTCTTGTTTTGTGTAAGCAAACGTACTGCATACATCAGTCTCTAAACATCGCTAATCGATACAATGTATTTATTATACTGAGAAGCAATAACAGAAGTGGAACTAGAAAACAATAACACTGATTACTTGATGGCGAAAGGGTGTGGCAGCGCCATTGAGTCGTTACTCGCAGTCTCGCAGGAATAGAGCAAGTAGTGGGATAATACGTGTGCTTGTGTGCGCGTGCGTATCTATATGATTGTACAATATAAGTGAGAAAGGAAGGTATAACGAAGGACAAAGAAAGAATCAAAGTGCGAAAGAAGTAGAGAGGATAAGGAGTGAGACGAATAGAGAAAAAGAGAAGCAGAAATGACGAGAGAAAGAGAAAGAGAGAAAAGACGGTAGACGTGGCGGAAACTTGGAACGGTGGAGTGCGGATGGGGACAAGGATGAACCACCTTAAAGGGGATAGCATGAATCATAAGTAATCAATATTATACCTGCGACCGATATGGAAAAATTTTGGGTAATACGTAAGTGTCATAACATTTGAAATATTTTCTGTACTCTTCAGATAGATTTGCTCTAATAATGTAATTTTTTATTACCTAGAATATTTTGTTCGAAATTCCAAAAATACAACCTATGCGTTAGAATGAACTTTGGAAAATGAAGTATGTAAGTTTCATTATAATTTTAAACTTTTATAATGACCATGATTAGTATCATACATTTCATTATAAAATGTAAATATATAATACAATAATATAAGTTACAATGGTTTTAAGTAATTTATTTTTAATTTAAATACTTCTCAGTTAATGGTACATTAACTCATCTTTCTTATTCACATTTATAACTTTTTTTCATTATCTTCTGTCCTGGGAATTAACAATAACTTGATTTTTTGTACAATCTTAATTATAAATCGTGTTACAATTTTTATATTATTTCGGTACATGTATATAGTTTTACATAGGTTTTGATACTTAATGATCTATTTGTTTTATATGTAATTTTTACTGCATTACATCTGCCACTTGATCAAATCGTAATGGTTGACTAGAGTCTGATAAACCAAATATTTTACATAAAGCATTCATAGCAGCTACATTTTTTGCTTCTGTAATATTTTGCCCAAACCCTAAGAACGAAATATATTAGTTATAAATATGATATATGTAAAAATTTTAATATTTACCTGAACTTAAAAATTGTTTATTAGTGTAAATTGCAACTTGATAAGCTGATTCAATAGTACTTCTTCCAGCTTGTCCAATAATTCTAGGTTCCACAGATGTATTTTTTTCTTTACACATTATACTGTTTAACATTTCAAATGGTTCCGACGGGCACCAAATCTCAGTTAGATCTTTAGTAGCTAATCCAGCTATTAGAAAATCTCGTACAAAAACACCTGCACGTTTAATATCACTGCTTTCAGCTAATGCTGCTACAAGAGCTAAAAATGTTTTGGCTAATGTTTCCTGTGTTACAGGATGTTCCTAAATAAACGAAAAATACATTGATAGTAATAATGTACAATATATTGGTTGATACACACACGTTAATATCAATATTCATATATTTATATTTGAAAGTATACATACAGCACTAAGAATAATATCCTTTGTCCCAATATGTAATGATGCTGTAGCCAAAATTTCATCGGACATAAGGTAGTCATGAAAAGTGCTAAAGTGAAAAATTATATAGTTAAATTAATTATGTATTGAACATTACATTAATAAAAGAATCCAAATACTTTTATACATACGTAATAACAGATGCAGGAACACGCGGGAAAGATTTACTCAAATAATTTTTTATAACCTTTGAAGTTATTTCTTTTCCTATTTCAATTAAATCTTCATTATGTGGTATTTTGACTTCAGGGTTACTTACTCCCATTTCTTCTTGTTTCTTTTCTTCTACAAAAATATATGACTTATGGATGAATGCTTGATTTAATTTATCTGTTTGAAAATTTTCGGAGAGCCTTTGATTAAATGCATACAGTTCTGCTTCCCTATTCCATTCAATAAAGTTACTACGTTTAGGTTCAGGTACCGATACCTTAAGTAATTTCTTTTTTCTTTGAGTTATAGCCTTCTGAGTTGGAGCAACCCACCGTTTAATATATCTACAATCTAAATTTACAATTAATAATTTGTATCTTTAATAGTATGCAACCGTATTATTAGATTAAAAATAAACTCTTACCTTCATAATTCACAGACTTTATATTTACAAGATTTTTTAAACATGGTCGTAATCTATTCATGATCATATTTAATAAAAAGAATATAAGATTTATTTATAAATTTTTGGTTCTTCGTTTAGTAAAATATTAATTTATTTAATACTATAGTATGCGTAATAAGAACAATCAACAACAAATCTCTTGACTGTATAACCTAACAAACTTCCTTTATTCTTCTAATACGAAATCAAACGAAACATATGAATGCTAGTTACGAAATATATAATCCTATAACTGTTACCATTTGAAAGCGTTAAAATCTCTATCGATCCGGTCTGTTTAGCTATGTTACGTAGTTATACGGTATAATTTAGGGATATTAGTGGATTCGGATGCTTGAGGAACGCTAAAGCACTCTGCTCGTGGAGGATGCGCACAAAATGAATTTCCAAAAAAGACATGTCGCGAAAAAATAAAGACTTTATTATTTGTATTAAAAATTGTTCACTTTACGATTCCAAAATAGTTTCTGACGCTTTTCAAGGAGTTTTCGGATCTTCTTCTAGCTTTAGTTCCCGTCTTCTTTTTTTGGATAATACTAAAATTAAAGTTCTTTAACTGGACGTTCATTTGCCGAATGATCTTTCTTCTAGTTGCAGTTTGATGGAGATTGGTGGTTGAGGTCTTTTAACCGTGTGCACACGAGAGTAAACGCGTGGAAATTGTCTCGCGTGCAAGAGGAAAAGCCCGCCAAAATAAGGAACATGCAAAAATTTCGGGCCGAGAGACTGAGTTAGAAAGAAAGTTCCGAGAAAGCCAAGGGTACCTTGACTGAGGATTTATGACTTTTTGTCCTGAGGGGTCCAAGGTTTCGATTATTTTTGTCTACTTCAAATTAGGGAGAATTCTTCGAGAAGCTACGTGATTTTTTATACATTCCTTAATTAGTCTCGCCAAATAAAATCTCATCGAGGAATTTCGCGGAACTCTTTCCCTCTCTCTCTCTTTCTCATTGTCTCTTTACCTATTTTAAGCTATTGCGCTTGGATGAAGTGTGTATATACATATAGGTTATGGCGTATTATATTATATATTTGAATTTCCCTCCTACTGTCATTAATTAGACTATAATACTATAGCAAAAAGTATCGATACAAGTGGTGACACTTTCAAAGAAAACCTTTTTAGAGAAAGATATCCTATACTATGAATTTAAAGTGCACGTTGTTTCGTCACGTGAACAAAGTCTTTGACATAAGCATTCGCAATATATTGCTTTCGTTACCGTCATAAACTGAAATTTGCTTACTTGTCTGAAATCGATGGTATGTACTTTTTTTAAAAAATATAGATAGATTATTCCAATTTAAAAATTAGAACTGTGTTGTTTGTACGTTTCTAAATTGAAACTTTTTAGAGTTTGTAATTGAACAAAAATTCTCGTTTTTTTTTCTTTCGTAGTTTTATTTGCTTTAAATAAGTTTTCTTCCAGATTATCTTTCTTCGTTTATTTTGTGTATTCCATCTAATTGACTATTGTATAGTATTTTCTTTTCTTTTATACTTTTTTATTTCTACATCTTTCTTACATTGTACATGCTATATAAATTAAAAGGACTACTTAAGAAACTAGTTAAGAAAACTAGAGTTTCGTGCACGTTTAATAATTGCAGGTCAACATTGAAAAGGCAGTAAGAAGAAGTCAATCTTTTCAGATTTCTTGACAATGAATAGTTGTAAGTATTATATGCCATACTGTGTTTATAATACTAATAGAAAAATAAATGATCGTATATTATTTAATTATTTTATTTAGGACTAGATTAAGCTTCAAGTATGTGATAGAGATCTTCCTGTTTAGGAGTATAAGTATCACTACAAAACCTGCAAATTATGAGTAAACAATTTGGAGATACAATGTACCAAAGTTCCAAAGTCAATCGAGTTTACTAGGCATATTGTATAAATATTAATTTCATTGAATACTTAAGTTTACTAATTATTATAATATCCAAAGATAGAGCAGCCACGATGACCCTGATTCTGAAACTCCAGTAACAAAAGTCCGTATTGTAGAGGATATAACAGATAAAAATAAATTAATATTAGTACTTAGAAGCAAATGTTTTGGGTACATTAAACTAAGTAATCATTTTTATGTTTGTTTTTTAACAATTGCAGGATCATCTTATCAGAAGAACATTACTACAGAATCTTAGGCTTTCTTGGGTCTACAAGTACAATTATGAATGTTTAAAGATACACTGAGAAAACGTAAGCTCCAGAAACAAGTTTCACATTTACAGAAAGAGTATGCAAAACTGAAAAAAGAGTTTTAGGAGTTCATAGAAAATTAATTTTGTTTAAATACTTTACAAAGTTTCAGTAACAAATTTTTACGACCAAAGGCAACAACTTCTATTGATATGCAGATAGTGTAAAATAGTAAAATTATTTGTGATAGAAGGTATAATAGATTTAATTGTAAGCTGTAATAGTTGACAATTTGTATGATGAAATAACAGTGTGCAGGAATGTAAGTAGGATATACCTGTACGGTTAAAATTATGAATCTGTATGTATATTTTGTAAGTAATATATTTTTATTTATTTGTAATAAATAAATTACGATAATTTATTTGTAATTTATTAACAATAATTTATTTTTAACTTTTTAATCTTATAAAATTAATGTAAATACTTCGAAAACCAACGTGAATAAATACTACAATCTATATTAAAATAAATAAATTTTTAATTTCTAAATGTTGGCACAAAATAAGAATAATAAATCCAGTGGATTCAAACTTCCCGCTTGTCTATACTAACAATTTAAAGGGCTAGTTGACTGGGCGACGTCAAAGGTGTCGTCTTTTGCTGTATCTATTTTGGTGGGATTTAGGAATATTGGCTGGTTCGAATTGCCTGTGGAGCGCTGGAGCGCTCTGTTCGTGGAGGACGTAGGTAGAAAATAAACTTCAACAGATACGTCACAAAAATAAAATAAATATTTTATTATTCAATTTCCACGATGTTAATTCTGTAATTTCTAATGCGTTTCTCATCTCTCTGAGAAAAATCCGGAAGCTTCTCGGTCCTGTTTCCCCCTTGTCTTCTTGATCAATAAGAAAATAATATCCTCCATCTGGGTGCTGTGATTCGTTGGTTGGTCTTCTTTCTGATGGCAGCTTGATGGCGTTTGGCGATGGAGAGTGTAGCGGTAAGATTGACGCGCCGTCTAGGGTACCTAGGTTAAGTTAAAATGTAACTAGTCATTAGTATAGTTAGTTTTAAGCCCTTAGGTTAAATTAATTATACCCTAGGATTAAGACCAAGCGTAGTCGATGTGAGTGGACGGAGAGTAAAAAACACTCTCATTCGACTTCCGTCCACCGACCCGTACATAATAAACGGAGTGCAAACTACAACCTGAAGTTCATTTATTCCTGAGCCTGCGCACTAAATCTCGTTAGGGACAAGTCCCACAAGAGACTTTTAGCGGCGCACGCACGTGATAGATATACGCGGGAGTTGTTTAGCGCGTAGAATAACGTTGGGCTGAAATAGGGGATGTTACACGCGAAAGATTCCGACCCGAGAGGCTGGGCGAGGCAGAGAGGTCCAATGGAACTTCCTATCCTGAGAGATTCAGAATTAGATTTGATCTGTCTTATTTGGAATTAGAAAGTCTTTAGAGAGGCTACGTGACTTCGCATATATTCCTTAATTAGTATGGCCAAATAGAATCTCATCGAGGATTTCCGTAGGAATTCTATCTCTATGTCTCTTTACTTATTCTAGCTATAGATTGTATATTTAATATATACTATATATGTACGCTATTTGATAAATATATGTACGTATCTACGAATTATGACCTAAACATTACATTAGACATTTGAATTCCCTCCTATCTTTATTCGTTCCATCACGTACCACACACGGCGCTATTGTAACTATTTCGCGTGATAGCCTAACTATGTAACCCAGGTGCACATCTCGATTTAGTTGGTTTTTAGTGACTAGAATTGACAGTACAGTAAAACCTAAAGTATTTGAGCTTTTAACAGTTGAACAAAATAAATACTAATATTGAAGTAGTTATTATATCGCAATAATTTATGTACTAAGTACAAATTGATAAACAGCTACTTGTATAAGCTCTTATAGTTTTGGATATTTAAAAATAAAATAATTTATGCACTTATTCACAATTCTATTAAATTAGATATTGTTAAATAATGTACCAAGGAAATCAAGAACCTGATATACCTGCAGCGTTAGGTTCACTTAAACACTTAACAAATGATGAACTCAAAGAATTATTAAACAATGACAGTAAGTTTGAAGATATTGTAAAAGACATAAAGCAGGTATGCATTTAAAATAATATAATATATATAATCATTAAAAATAGTTCAAAGGTTAAAAATAGTATTAAAAATAGTTCAAAGGTTTGGAAACAGAAAAGGACATGTTAATGGCTAGCAATAGGTCTTTAGCAGAGTTTAATTTATCACAACAACCAAAATTAGAAAGTAGTAAACAGATTTTAAAAGCACTTGGCGAAACAGGAAGTGATTTATGTAACAGCGTAAAGGCAAAGCTAGAGGACTTAAGTAAGTTTATATAAAATTTAATTTATATTAAATTAATTTTTAATAAATATGTTCTTTGAAATAAATTTTATATTATGGTTTTAGAGGAAAAATCTGGTGAAGTGACTGTTGATACTGCTTTAGATCTATTAGAAACTGCTGCTGCTGAAATTGAAGAACAGTCAGAGGTATGGCACATATTAACAATTAACAATATTAGAATATCTTGTAATCTAAATACAATAATATTGTTATGTTTTTAATGTACAGGGTATAGCAGGGAAATTTTTGGCTGGTGATATGGAAGTAGATGAATTTCTAGAACAATTTCTCTCACAAAGAAAATTAATGCATCTCCGTAAAGTGAAAGTAGATAAGCTAAAAGAATTAATACGAAAATCGCACTCCTCAGGTGGTCCTGGTTATCCAATCGCTAGTAATTTTCCTGGTGTAGCACCTGCCATCCCTTATCCAACTGGACCTGTTTCGATGCCTATGCCTGTGCCATCTGGTTTACCACATTATGGGCCATATTAAATTTTTTAATTAAAGCATATAAAATGTGTTATTCTTTAAAGATGAAAACTATTTACTATAAAAAAAGCTATATTCCCTAAGTAATCTAAATATTCAGTAAAATAAAGTTATTACATTTTTGTACAACAGAATATTTGCATTAATGAACAGTAAAAAATAAGTTTATTATTCACATAATAAACAAAAGTAACTTTAAATTTAAAAGATGATAGCAAAGCTGTGTAAGGCTTTTGCTTTATATAATGTTTATTTATAAATGTAATTATTCAGTCTAAAATATTTAACAGGTACCGAATTATTTTTATAATTTTATTCTTTACTGATCAGATACAACATTTAAGAAGGGTTATTTAGATAGAAACAAATCGAAAATCGTTCAAATAGAAAAAAATCGTTTTTTTATACATTGACCGAAATTATTGTAATTGTACTACAGATTCGGCCAAAATTATTGTAATTGTACTACAGATTCGGCCAACATTATTTTAATTGTACTATGTATTATATTTTACAGTTTTATTTCCTGCTAATAAAATATAATTTGACTACAACTGCAATGCTTCATTTTTTAGATTCTCTTTCCTCTTTAAGAACGTATTTATTATAAAAATGAAACACACCAACAAAAATTGTTATCAACAGTAGTACTATATACATTGAAAGAGGGTCTACTTTGATATCGTCTTTCAGCATATCGGCTCTGGCTTGTTTGTATCCTTGGTAAACAGCTTTTCTTGTTTGATACTTTGTAAATGATTTTCCATAATGTGCTTTAACCCATTCATCAAAATTGTATATCTTCTCCATATGTTGCTTAGAGGATTCTGTTGATATGTTTGATTTCGGAACTTTATCTTTGTGTACACTTTGAATTGCCATGGATCTATCATATTTTTTACGTGATGAAAAGTTACCAAGTACTTCGTATGCCTCAGAAATATTTTGAAATTTTATTCTTGCTTCTTCACTTTTATTTTTATCAGGATGATATAGTAATGTTAATTTATAATAGGCTGTTTTTATCTCATTGAATGTAGCATTTGGAGATACATTTAACGTATCATAATGATTTTTAGATTTTGTAAATACTGTCATCTTTATATACTTTAGCAGCGTATGTTGGTTGAACATTTTCATATTTGAAAATGTTTTTAAAGATTGAATAAGCATATTATTATTTGAATTTTGTACGTATACACCTTTTTTTCATTTACTAAAACTGATTGAGTACTGAAACAGTGCATAAAACGATTATATTATATTGGAAAGAAAGAAGAAGATATTTATGTTTTAAAAATGAGGTACTATTATTTTAAATGAACATATTTAATTTAAGTTAGTAAGAAATAAATATATGCAGTTTGTTAGAAAGTATCTTCAGAAAATAATGGTTCTAAAAAAATTTTCTTTATTCTAAAATGTTTTTTCCATATTACGACTGATGACAACAAATTTTATGTCTTTTATTTTGTCTTTATATTTATACATATTTATATATATTTATACATATTTATATTTTACATTATTGTTACTGTTAATATGATTTACTTACTTATAGTAGTAAACAAAGTTTACATTCTATATTAATCTACTTTTATTTCTGTTATATTTTTTAGATATTCTTTCTTGGAAATATTTAATGTTGTCTGTCAATACTGTTAACAGAGTACCTAACAAAATTTCACACTGTAGATTGTCACACGAACGTAGTTACAACAGCGCCGTGTGTGGGACGTGATCGAATGAATAAGGATAGGAGAGAATTCAAATGCATAATGTAATATCGAGTGCACAATTCCTAAAGCTTGAAAATATAGTATATATTAGATATACAATCCATAATTACAATAGGTAAAGAGACAACAAGAGAAAATTCTCACAAAAATCCTCGTTGAGATTCTATTTGGCGAGACTACACGATTATAGTAGTTGCGATTTTCTTTACTTTCACTTCAGACTGTTTGCGATTTCTATGTTTCGAGTTCTGTTCTGTTCGCGGTGTCTGTATTCGTCTGTTTGCGATTTCTTGTTAGTCTTGTTCGCGATTTCCGTGTCAGTATCTTTGCGATTTCGTGATTGTCTTCTTCGCGATTTCTAGATTATCTTCTTCGCAATTTTTAGATTATCTTCTGAGTCTTGTTGCGTTCTGTCCGTCGTCACCTCGGTTTTGTCGTGATTGGTTGTGGGTACAGAAGCGTGTACGGTTAAATTTTTTCCTGAAAACCGTTATAGAGTTAATTCAAACGTGAGCAAGTTGTGGAATCCTTCCAGAAAGATGCAGTACATACAAAGTATCAAATAGAACAACGTATTTCATGGGCCTGATAAGAGAAAATACAAAAAAATAACACCCCACCCGACGGCGGGGACATTGGATTCAGGCCCCGTCGCGAACGTGTTAAGGCGCCTTCAAGACGCCTTGTTTTGTAATATTAGATGCTTAGGAGGCGTGTATAAACCACCCGTGGGAAATTTTAAACGCCTTTAAGACTCTTTCAAACGTCTGTATACTGTACTAGAATTAACATTGTTGCGAACCATAAATGATATGAAAAATAACAAGAATCGTAAGAAACTGTGATTTAAATTAATTGTAACCCCAAAATTCAAAGATTTCTTATACCTTTTAATGTGTGTTGCTTTTGTATGCATATAGACTAACTTACTTAGGTATACAAAAAGCATATTTTAAATTTACATTGTAAACTTAGATGAAAATGTAAAAAATCGCAATCTTCACTTTTTTCCATTCTGATCAATAGCAAGTTAAAAAAATCCATATTAGCTGGTAAATTAATTCTTCTAATGTTTAAAAAATATTTTTTCTGAAATTAGCATGAAAACTTGAATCGCAGTTACGAGTTTCACATATTGCCGCGCTTTCTAACCTCTAATTATTCGCACGCAGCTCAAAATACGCACAGTTTTCCGTGTGGTCTATCTCTTTGTCCTTTTTCACCTAGTACGCTAATGTAAAGTTAACCTAACCTAACCGAAAGGTGGCAACGATATCTGTATGTAAGTGCTTATAAAGGTCCAAAATTTCGAGACAGCACATAACAAGTTCCGACAAGATTTTTGCCTCTGCAAAAGTTGTCTATATTTTAATTTAAAAAAAGATGACATCAGTGCCCCTCCGTATCGTAACTTATGAGTAAAAGTGTCAATATCCTAATGTTTTCTGTATTTTATATTTATAATTTAATTCATTTTTAGAAATACTAGTATGTATAAAAAGTGCGTTGGCAAAGAATGTAATATTTATAGGATGATCTAACTTAACTAAATGGTGTACATGCAATACATATACTTATAATCTAAAATTTTATATTTAATTAAATAAATGTGCCTTTAAAACCTGTCAGCAATGCCAGAACGAATTGAAATTGGTATGTAAAACATTTATTAGTTAAATTTCTTAATACAGAGATACATTTTTTCATTCATATATTTAGGTGTTATTCCTGACAATTTAAGACATGAAGAAACAATTGTTCAAATATCAGAAACGCTGGATGATTTAAATTCTGCAGTTTCTTATATATTTGATTGTATTGACAAGAGACTTCATGATAATAGTCAAAGGTAATTTCCAAGTTCCTTATTATTTAATGTTGTTGTATTATTAAATAATTTTAAAGCCACTAATATTTTTCAATAGGTTATTAAATGTTAGGAATAGAGCTACAAAACTTCAAGATCAACTACAATACTTGCAAACAAATTTAAATTTAAAAGCTGTGAAAATGTATTCTGCTGCAAAATATCCAGCTAATCATACATATAAAGAATATGAGATGGCAATACCATCTAGGTCTAAAGATATTCATGAAATACCAAAAGTTTACAAATGTTCTGTATCTATAAAAGAAGTGCCTGAAACGTACTTACCTTCAAATTGTAAAACAGAGGATGGTCAATATATTGGAAATAATAACTTACAGGAAAAGTTACAATTTTACCACGTGCGGTCTAAGCCAAACAAAGAGTTTTATATAGACAATAATGAATTATCATTTCCTCTCGATCTATTTTCAATTAGTGCTCTTCTATTCGATGGTATTGATAATCCTTATAAGATATCTACCAAACAACAGACTGATCAACGAGGAGATGAAAAGCAACAAATTGAAGATGCCCCAGATTCAATTATACAACCATGGTTAATGTCAGAAATGGATTCATCTAGTAGCTATCTCTATACTCCAACTTTAGGCGAGGTAAAAGATTATATATTTAAATGTTTATGCACTATGGACATTACTATATAAAAATTGTTTTTTCTAGGTGCCTCAGATTAATGTACCACCAACACTTCCAGATTTACCTGGTATTGTTGATGATGAAAAATTTATTTTAGATCTTAATTCTCAAAGTCCTATTGCACCATCTTCAGCAGTAACGACACCTACTGTCAGGCTTGATCTTCCAACTCCAACTGCTGATGAAAAAGATTCAATTGCAAAGCATGTGCAATATGTTCCAAATTTACCACGTTTTGCAAATATTGGTTCTTCGAAAGATTCTACTAATGATACAACATTTTCACCACCTCCTCCACTGCCATTTACATCTTCTGATGCTTCCAGTACAGTTTCTTTAAATTCAGAGAAAATTCATCAATCATCCTTGCCATCAATGACACCACCACCTCCACCGTCACCACTACCACCAACGCCATCGCCACCGCCACCACCACCACCACCACCACCACCACCACCACAACAACA
This sequence comes from Agapostemon virescens, assembly GCA_028453745.1. Classification (NCBI taxonomy): domain Eukaryota; kingdom Metazoa; phylum Arthropoda; class Insecta; order Hymenoptera; family Halictidae; genus Agapostemon; species Agapostemon virescens. The sequence goes on from CM052098.1 coordinate 13,376,880, forward strand.
ACAACCACCGCCACCACCACCACCGCCACCACCACCACCACCACCACCACCACCACCGCCACCACCACCACCACCTACATCAGAAACAGATGCTAAAGACTTCCAAAAGAATTCTGAGAAGAAAAAAATCAATGAAGAGCAAAATAAAGCAGCAAAAGTAGACGATCATTCGAACTTAATGGCTGCAATTCGGAATGCAGGTGGTGTAGGAAGAGCAAAGTTAAGACGTATAGTGCCATCAGAAGAGAAAGGAAATCGATGGTCCTCTGCATCTGTTGGAGGAGATTTAATGGCCGATTTGCATGCAAAGCTAGCCCTGAGGAGGAAAGGAATCGCAGGGTCAGGAAGTAGCGCTTTGGAGAGAATGTCAAACTTAATTCCTCCTCCTCCAAAACCGAATGAAACAACCACGTCAGATAGAAATTCTGCTACCAGCGAATACGATTCTCAGCCGGATACTGATGATTGGGATGAGTAACATTCAATATCATTGATCATGTAAATTTTAGTTCTATATGTATGAAAATTCTTTCCTAATCAAATGAATTATTTGGAATATTTTATACAAAAATTAAAGATTTTAGCTGGAAAAATAAGTCTGTAAAGTAAATGTAACAGTATCCTTAGGTACACACTACACTGTGCAATAAAAAAACATGTATATTTAATGTTTGTTTCGTGTAATAATACTTTATAGAATTTGCATTTCTTTTACAGATTTATATTATGCTTGTTAATTAATCTTATATCGGTTTCTGAGACAAAATAAATTATTAACAAATTTTGAACATTCTCTGGTGTAGTGTTCCACATAAACAGTAATTTAAAGATTAATCATAACTGGTCAATCATTGATATTGTCATAATCTTGCGACAATATAATTATGATGGAAACATGTTGATGTAATTATCAGTTTGGATTTAACATTTGACCCCAGATTACTGGGCCAAGTGTCCATGTCCGCTTGTCAATCTTAGTTGGATCGTGAAATTCGTTGTTTTTGCTCGTTCAATAACTGATGTTATTTAGCAACATATTCATAGTTTAAAATTTATTATTATCGTTGAACTGTTACTTAAGCATGATAAATAATCACGTGTTCTGTGCTTTGATACTAATAATTTTTCGCTCTGTCTGAACGAATGATATTTTCGACAGTGGAACATTACAATAAACCTATTGCAACGTCGGTTGTATACTTTATCCTAATTTTATCGCTCACAATAGTTAGCATGCGCCTTTGGAAATGTCTAGTTTTCGAAAACCTGTGTAAATATCATGTATCTATTTGACTAAAGAATTAATTACAAATACAATTAATAAAGAAAAACTGAGAAGGATGGAAGGTGAGTTTTGTTGTATTCTCACAGTGATCAAAGTGCAAATTAATAAAGCACAATTTTAAAAACGTTAGTAAATTTTGCCACCTTACGTATTTTAATCAACAATTTACCCTAATCATATTATTTTTGGAGAGGAAGTGAGCAGTATGACTTAAATTAACTTAGACAGCTGTTGTACAAAACAATTTTTCTTTTGTAATAAAGTTTTTATGCTTGCAAGACACATTATGGGGAGCATAATAAAAATTTCTTCAACAACGGAAATACCCAATTCAAGAATAAATGGTTCATACAATATAGAGCTTCCAATTGATATGCGCTTTAATGAGGGTCACGTTGTTAGTATCATTGTTTATAGTGTATTAATGATTATATCTGCTATGGGAAATACAACAGTGCTAGTTCTAATTACGCGTAGGAAGCGTACGTCTAAATCAAGAATACATACAATGTTAATGCATCTTGCAATTGCAGATCTACTTGTAAGTATTATTAATTATGGTTTCATGATAGGCAGTATAAATTCTATAATGTATAAGGAAATATTTGATATTCATAATGCTGTAGTAGAAAGTATATTCTATTTATCTGAACAGAAAGAAATTACATAAACTTCAATATATTAACAATTATTAGATTAACAAATAATATATAATTTAGAAAGAGAAAATTATATGGTCTATTTAAAACCTACAGAAGCTAAACGACATTAATTAATAGTAAAGAATAGTATATAATATCTATTATGACTCAATTTAATTATCATGATATTATTTCTTTTCGCTTAGCTAGCAATAGATAAAATTAATTAATTTGTTTGTTTAAATCAGTAATCATTCTATTCCACTTACTTGACTAATGATCATTTTATTTTAATTCCCTCCAGTTTATGATTTTATTATATGTTTTTTTGAACTTTTAATGCACTAATAAGTTTTCAGGTAACTTTCTTAATGATGCCTCTTGAAATTGGTTGGGCAATTACAGTATCATGGGAAGCAGGAGATGCAATGTGCAGAATAATGGCTTTCTTCAGAATGTTTGGTCTGTACCTATCATCTTTCATTCTAGTATGCATAAGTATAGACAGGTCAGTAAAATATTTTATTGTAATTTGTTCATATTTATTCAATATGTGTGAAAATACTTTATTATATTAAATTATTGTAGATATTATGCTGTAATACGGCCTCTTCAGCTGTGGGATGTCGATAAAAGAGGGAAAATTATGCTATATTTTGCATGGGTAGGATCCGTTGTATGTTCGATGCCACAGGTACACTAGCTATAAACATTTGTTGCACAGATAAAATAACCATGACTTTTTATAACTCCAACAAATAACTGAAGAGTATTCGTTAATGCCTATTGCAAAAATTAAAAAACGAAAGTAGAAATAGTGTTTGCATCTGTATATATATAGTGTGCATGTGCACACAACAGATGCATATATATACATATACATATATTATTTTTAGATGGTAGTATTTCATTTGGAAACCCATCCAAATATCTCTTGGTATTCACAGTGTGTCACATTTAACACTTTTCCAACATACACTCACGAAATCACATATTCTCTTTTTGGAATGGTCATGATGTATTGGTTTCCCCTTATTGTGATAATATACACTTACACAAACATTTTGTTGGAAATTTGTAAAAGATCAAAAAAGAGTGAACGCGGTATGTTTAAGTTTATTAAATGCCTCTATTAGAAATAGGAATATGTGAATCAATTTGTTTTATTTAGTCACCATTTTAATTAATTTCAGATAAGATTCGTCGTTCTTCAATGGGTTTTCTAACACGAGCAAAAATAAGAACTCTAAAAATGACGGTAATTATTGTTGCTGTTTTCTTTATTTGCTGGACACCTTACTACATTATGAGTCTTTGGTAAATATAATTTATTGATGCTCTTAGATTTTCTGTACATATAGAAGTTAATACAAATGCAATACAAATAACAGGTATTGGATTGATAAGCAATCAGCATACAAAGTTGATCAACGAATTCAAAAAGGTCTTTTTCTATTTGCATGTACAAACTCTTGTATGAATCCCATTGTTTATGGGGTGTTTAATATAAGAGATCGCAATAAGGTGAATATCTTTTGTTTTTTGTTCCATTTCTCATGTTCAAATGTGCTCAAATATATAATTAGCTAATGTTTTAGGCGTCTACACGACCAACCACTTTAGAAACTCGGATAACTCCATTATCTTTATCACTAAAACTCCTTGACTGATACAACATTTTTCAATATAAAAACTACGAAAAATAATTAAAGAGCACTGAAAGTGATGTCCACACTGTACTGTAAAAATCATTGCATTAAAGAACCAATAAAATTATTTTCATATAGTAAGAAGTATTAAGAACGTGTAATATATAAAATGAGGAACAAATTAATCATATAGTAACAAAAAGCTAAAAGTTATGACAAATTATTATATTTGCTTCATTTTCTTAATACATTAACTTTGAAATACCATATGTTACGTATTGTACATTATAGTAAGTAACTGCCTGTCTGAAAGTATACATTAAATAATTAAAAAACATTATAAAACTATACTAGTAACATGTTCTTTCGATGAGAATCAGTCGAATCTGGAAGCACACATTCTCAGGTTCTTTTTGCAATGTAGGTAAAATGCACTCCAAAAACGGGTTAGACGTGTACATACATTTAAATCAGTTCTTTTATGTTGAAGCAGTCTTATTTTTTCATTTTGAATGTAAAACAATTCGACAACCTCGTTTCCAACCTTTCCACAGCTTCGCACAGAAAAATGAATGTTTGTGAAATAGTTTCATGGAAAATACATCATTCTTTTAAATATAGGATTAAAAATCTTGAATCATTTTCTCATTAAGTCTACAATCGTTATAATATTGGCTTACAAATCGACTATGTAAAAAAGATTTTTGTCATTTATTATAAATTTACTTATAAGAAGTGATCATTTGAGCAGTGAATTAACAATAACATGTTATCAATACTATTCTATGTTAGCTTTAATGAAGTTAGGATAAACAGACTGTGAAAGGGTTAAACAGAAAGAATGAAGTTAAATCTATAGTAGTAAAAGACAAATCACATTGTACAACGATTATTCACAGTCATAGGAAAACGTGGAAAAAGATCTCAAGCATGAGATCTTAATTTAATATAAACAAATTTATCTTTTTTTGTATATATAAACATGAATATTATTTTGAATGTTCTCAATTGTTAATACAGTTGTAAGTCTTAGATCAATATTATTAAAATTGTACAGCACCGGTATTTTGTCATCTATTGTTCATGACCATTATATATTTAAACTGTATTGTACTACATAACCTTGTTCAATGAACCGAATTCTTCTAGTATAAGGAAAAAGTAAAAAATGGAATTTCAGCTATAGCTTCTTATGTAACATAAAAATAGTTATACGCAATGATTTCAAGTTTCACTTGAAAGTATTAAATTTGGTGCAGAGCACCTTGTACGGAAACAACTCTGGTACTTACATTTCTTCACCATTGTGGATGAACTTCATTAAAAGACCACTGTTGATACGTATTGTTGATGTCACATGGCATTAGAGATAGTTGTTGTGTTTGAGGATGAAGTGCCATACATTTCTTGTGCACTCTATGTAAAAGCGTTTTCGTTTTCTACGAAATTATAGCAATTTAATTAATTATTCTCCATGAACTTCTTTACCCCATCTACAGAATATACGAAAATACTGGACGTGTACAAGAGCGCGAAAATGTCAGGTATCGATTATGGCAAAAATCAAGACGAATCGAGTTCTCGAAAATTTTATAATTCTCACATGTATCGAGATTCCTGAGATATTTTAGAACTCTAATATTTTTAAAAATACCAAAGTTTTTGGATTTTCGATATATTCGAGAATCTCGATTTATACGAGAATCCCAAAATTTTTTAGAAACAGTACCGACATAACATTTTCGAGTTCTTGCACACGTCTAAATAGTACCATTAGTACTTACTTCATCATATTGCCATGGACCATGTACAGTTCCTAATCGGCAGAATACAAATTTTATTCCCTGTCCATCTGCTGATACACACCGTTCTCCTATTCCTAATTGACCTTTTGTATTCAGTCTAACCAGCTGCAAAAAAATTGTTATATTAGTTTCTGCTTGCAAATAAAATAACTTATTTAACATCTAACTAATATTACCTGATTATTACCAAATCCATGACAATGAGATGTAGCCATTAGACTGGGTGGTGAATGACCCATTGTATCCAAACATGTACTAGTTGCTACATTTTGTAACTAAAATTTGTAAAAATGAAAATAATTTGCCTATGTGGTTGACCTCTGTACATACCATTTATACTGTAGCAAATATTTATACTTCTACTGTACCTCTCCCCAGAAAAGATTGGGTGGCAATTCAGGGAATTTGTCAAAAACATCATACGCTACATTTTCCATATACCACTGAAAACTTTTACATTTTTTTCGATTTTTAAAAGCCAGTTGCTCGGTTATATCGCCATGGTTAAGTTGTCTTGCAAGAGGTTCTCTTGTGTAAAAGAATTCTTTGTACTTATCATCAAACCAAGTCTCAATAACTCTTTTATAATTCTATAGAAATATTTCATATAATTATTACCATGAATATTATTATTAAATATATGTATATTAGTTGTAAAACATACGGCATTTCTTACTATAGTTATAAGAGGCCCTTTTTTCTTTTGAGCCAATTTTCCAAATGTATAAGGCATAAATCCTCTATATACATGGCCGACATGTGAACAAGGAACCCAAAGAATACTACCACCACACTGCCATATTTTAAATGACAATTCAAAATTCTCTCCACCCCAAATAAGTAATCCTTCATCGTATGCACCCAATGACAAGAAATATTTACGATTTATTGCGAATAAGCCACCAGCATGAGTAGGAGACCTAAATTAAGTTTTACCTAATACATGCCAAATATATTCTGCACTAATATTCTATGAATATTTTATAGATATAAGTTACTTGTAGGGCATGCTGTTATAAGGTCGTGCTTTTTGTTCTCGCATAGGAAGTTCATTTTCTTTATAAAGCATTCCCCATTCAAAAATCCCTCTATATAAGTGTCCTTCTTGGTACACAGGTCGGTATTCAAATGTTTTATGGTCAATACCATCGATTATAGGAACAGTCATCACAGTCCTAGAAATATTTCAAATAGGGAAATGAAAAAATTTTATCAAATTGACATTAATTCAGAAAATAAGTACCTATCAACAGCAATTGGGGCTAGAAGAGGTGGTAACCAGTTAACATTGACTTCACAATGAGCATCCAAAAAGACTATAGTTTCACCCTTAGCTTCCCGTGCACCACGAGATCTTGTCCTTATTAAACCTAGCCTTTCATAATTTCTTATTAACTTTACTTTGCCATCCCACTGTTCTATATAAGATTCTAAATCACTTTTCAAATTATCTACAACATATTTATTAGTAAGTATTATTAATACCATTCACCTGCTCATAAAAATATGACATAATTAATTACCTTTATCAGAAAAATCATCTACAAGCAGGATTTCTTCCAAAAACTGGGGAGGAGTACGATTTATTATACTGTGGACAGTTCTCATTAGTACTGACCAACCCTCATTATGAAATACTATTATTACACTAGCTCGAGGAAGTACCTCTGGGTAATTCCAATATTTGCATCTATTAATTAAATATGTATACTGTTCTTATTTGTATTCAGAATATATAAAAAATTTCTATATATCTTAAACTATAAGAATTTAAAGGTATAAATAAGAAAAACTTACTCTGACATTCTTGTATCAGGGATTGATCTGTCTAATGAAATTTCATTAGAACATACCATGTTCATACCATAGTCAGATTCTGATTGCTGAATATCATTTTGTTGATCATCTCTAAGAATATGAGGTTTACCTCCTTCTCCAGGTCCATGCCTTATCTGTTCATTTTTATTTTCAAAATTTCCAATTTCTTTTGATAAAGTTGGATCCTGTAACACAATGTTAATTGTAATACAATTCAATTAAGCATGATGAAGATATTAAGTATTAATTTACCTGTTTACTTTTCAAACTGTCTGATAAATATTCTTTAAAATTACTTATTGGTTTATCAGAATAATTACTGATAACAATGTATAATAAGAAAAGGACTAATATACTACCCATAACAATACTGAAAAGACGATTCCTTCTTAACTGCACAATTCTCATCTTGATCAAGGTAATTATACCTAAAAATTAATAGGTCTAAAATTCTGTTTCTGTGAACAAAGAGATACAGCTGCTCAAAGTTTAAAAACATTTGAATACAGTCAAAAAGTCATAAAAGGGTAACAAAAATAATTGTGAATAAAGGTATGCAAACACTATAAACGAAATAGGTTTTTAAGATATATAATTTTTGTAAAATTATGGTCTTTATCGAGATGTTTTAAACTTTGAAAAATAATAGAAGTCCATACATATATTGAAGTATTACTTACCTTAAGTAAAAATGCATAGAATGTATGATGATACTTAAATTTTATAAAATAAATGTTGAAACGTACTAAAAAGAGTACTAAAAACTATATTTCAATAAACTGAATCATTTCAAAAAATCTGGAGCTACGTTGCTTCAAGCAACAGCCAACGTGTCTTTAATATATATGTGCTTATCTGTGTCCAGTGTCTACATACACACTGTACAGAATCTTTTGATGTCTCGTATGGTTTCGTATCTTCGCTAAGAAAAGTCCCTAGAAAATTCAAATTTATAGGAACATGCATTTAGTAATAATTATGGATTTTGTAATGTAGTGTTCGTAGCTTTTGGTGGGATTTAGGGCTGGTTCGGATTGCCCGTGAAACGCTGAAGTGCTCTGCTCGTGGAAGACGTACACAGAAAATGAATTTCCAACACATATGTAACGAAAATAAAATTAAGATTTTAGTATTCAATTTCCAAAATGTTAACTCTGTGATTTCTAATGTGTTTCTGATCTCTTTGAGAAAAATGTGGGAGCTTGTTCGATCCTATTTCCCGCTTGTCTTTTTGACCAATAGTAAAATCATCGTTTGGTCGCTGATTCGTCGGTTGGTCTTCTCTCTGATGGTAATTTGATGGCGATTGGTGGTGAAGGGGCTTTTAGCAGCGCGCGCACGCGGTAGGTATTCGCGGGGATTGTTTAACACGTAGGATAACGTCCGGCTGAGGTGGGGGATACTACACGTGCAAGTTCGTACTCGGGAGGCTGGGCGAGACAGAGAGGTTCGAAGGAACTTCAAGAAGCCCTTGACTAAGGATTTATAACTTCCTGTCCCGAGAAGTTCGGAGTTAGACTCGTCCTATTTACTTGAAATTAGAGAAAGTCTCTCGAGAAGCTACGTAATTTGGCATACATTCCTCAATTAGTCTCGCCAAATAAAATTTCAACGAAGACTTCCGTGGGTACTCTCTATCTCTCTTTCTCGCTTTCGCTCTCTTTCTCATTGTCTCTTTATCCATTTCTAGCTATGGATAGTATATTTAATATGTGCTACATTTTAAGCTATTAGATAAATATAAAATATATATGTACATCTAAAAGTTATGCCCTAAATAATACATTACACACTTGAATTCCCTACCATCCTTATTTGTTCGATCACGTACCACACGCGGCGCTATTGTAACTACGTCGCGTGATAACGTAACAGCTGTGATTGTGTCTATACCTATAATTATATATGGTTAAATTCATTTATTATTTACTACAATATATACTGTGATTTAAGAATTATTTGTCTAAACCTCAATATTCTGTGTAAACAATGAAAATACAACATTTGTTCATTATATAATCTGTCTTTATGTGAAACCTATGATAGTTTTGAAAATAGTTTTTTAAGCCAAAACGATCTACATTTAAAATAAATTATATGAATAATTTTTGTTAATGGTATTTAGTATTTATTACTTAAATTATTATATTCAAATAAAAAATAATATTTGATGATTCATTATGAAATTAAATCAAATATTTTGTCAAGTATGGTGTAACCGGAATAATTATAAATTTTTAAAAAAATGTTCGTCAAAATTTGATAGGTTTGTATTATTATTAATTTGATTAGGTTTTTTAATATTCTTAAATTTTTCTTAATTAAATTAAAGATGTGTTTAATTTTAGGATATATCTATATAGCTGTAGAAAATGTTATTCTACAAAATTAGAAAGTACTGAGGAGTGTACAATTCCAATAGAGAATATACGTAACTTTAGTATTATAGCACATGTTGATCATGGCAAAAGTACACTTGCTGACAGATTTTTAGAAATGACAGGTGCCATAAAACAAAATTCTGGAAAACAAATATTGGACACATTACAGGTTGAAAAGGAACGTGGAATTACAGTCAAGGCTCAAACAGCATCTCTTAATTACACATATAAAGAGGCTAAATATCTTCTTAATTTAATAGATACACCTGGTCATGTAGACTTTTCTGCAGAAGTCTATCGCTCTTTAGTTCCTTGCCAAGGAGTTGTTCTAGTCGTTGATGCAAACGATGGTGTACAAGCACAAACAGTAGCTAATTATTATTTAGCTATTAAACAAAAGTTGGTTATAATACCAGTAATAAATAAAATAGATTTAAAAAATGCAAATCCTGATAAAGTAATACATCAATTAGAAACACTATTTAATATAAAGAAAGACGATATCTTAAAAATATCTGCAAAGCTTGGCACTGGAGTAAAAGATGTTCTAGATGCAATTGTCAAAAAAATTCCACCACCTGATGTGTTCAGGGAAAAACCATTTAGAGCAGTAATATTTGATAGTTGGTATGATAAATATAAAGGAGCTATTTCTTTAATATATGTTAAAGAAGGATCATTATCAACAGAAAACCGAATTACTTCAGTGAAGAATAAAAAGTCTTATGAAATCAAAACTCTTTTTCTACTAAGGCCTACCGAAGAATTAGTAAACAGATTGTAAATATCAATTTATACTTTTCATAATTCTTTGGACATGAATGGGCAAATAAAGGTTTAATACTACATAGAGTTGCAGGTCAAGTAGGATGCATTTCATGTAATATGAGATCTTCTAAAGAAGCAGTTATTGGTGACACATTACACATACACTCTCAGCCTGTAGAGCCTTTGCTACAATTTAAAACACCAAAACCAATGGTTTTTTCAGGAGTATATCCTTTGAATCAATCACAATTTGATACAATGAGAACTGCTATTGAAAAATTAATCCTAAATGATAGTGGTGTATCTGCTGCCATAGATTACAAGTATGCCTTATAATGATTTTACTAATTATTTAATTAGTTAACTATTTGTGTGAAAAAAATTAAGATTAGATTTATATGTATCTATTTTAGTGTAGCACTTGGACAAGGCTGGAGAATTGGCTTTTTAGGTTTATTACATATGGAAGTTTTTATGCAGCGCCTAGAACAAGAATATGGTGCTCAACCAATTATTACTGTACCGAATGTTACATATAAAGCAAAAATATTTGGAGCTAAAAATATTAAAAAGTATAGTGGCGATGAAATTACATTCAATAATCCAGCACATTTTCCTAATTCACAAATTGTAACTGAATTTTATGAACCTTTTATATTAGGGACCATTATAACACCAGGTATGGTTAATGCTTATTTAATTTATTCATTCATATATAAATCTAATTTTTAAACATATAAGAATTTATTAATTACATAAATACAGGTAAATATATAGGTGAAATATTAACTTTATGTTACGAAAAACGAGGAGTGGAACAAGTTACAAAAGATATTGGAAATGACAGATTAATGTTACAATTTATATTCCCATTAAATGAAATCATTATTGATTTTCATGATTTACTAAAGTCTGCAACATCAGGATATGCTAGTTTTGATTACGAAGAATATGGTTATGAACCATCAAAAATAGTCAAGGTATTTATAGTAATAATAATTTATTAATTTCAGTTCTTGGATCGAAAAATGGGCATGGTTTACAAAAATAACCGTTCATATTCGTCCTTCTATATACCTTCCGTTTTGTATTCTATCTCTCACAATTTTTTTCTTTCTCTGTTCCACCTCTCTCAAGCATTTTACTACCTATTCTTTCATTACCATCTATCAAATGCTTTTAGCCCATACACGTTTCTATGCACTTCCTCACAATCCTTCACCACGTGTTTCAATGTCCTATATTCTTGTTCGCATAGTTTACATCTCCTTTTTTCCTCCTTCACCTGATATTTGTTATACTTCTAATATTAGTACTCCAGTCTACTATTGCATCTTATAAATTTGTAATATACAATTATATCTGGATGTTCTTATCCTAATAACCTGTCCCTGTAATTACATGTCTTTATCCTTTCATGCCAACTTCTTATGTACTACTTCCTCCATTTCTAGCATCTCTATAAGATATTTATAATTAATCTATTATACTTAATAACTAATTTTTCTAATATGTTATAAATTTAAATGTTACAGATAAATATACTGTTAAATGGTACTGTAGTGGAAGAATTAAGCACTATTGCACATACCAGTAAAGCTGCCACAATAGGTAGACGGCTATGCAATAAATTAGTAAATATTGTTCCACGTCAAATGTACGAGATTGCCGTTCAAGCAAAAATAGATGGAAATATTGTTGCAAGGGAAAATATAAAAGCATACAGAAAAGATGTGACTGCAAAATTAGTACGAATTCGTTTGTTGTAAACATAGCTCATCCTATGTTTCCAATTCTATTATTTATTTTCTTTCAGTATGGTGGTGATGTTACCAGACGAAAGAAATTATTAGCTCGACAAGCAGAGGGAAAAGAAAAGATGAAAATGATTGGAAAAATTTCTCTACCACGAGATACATTCATAAAAGTTCTTAAAAGATAATATATTGTGAAGATAATAAAAATGATGTAAAAATTTGTTATCACATCTACCCGATATATGAAATAAAACAGTTTAATACAATTAAATTATTTATTTCAAAGTATAAAATATGTAATTTCTTAAGATTTATTCAAACAATTAAATAGTTTAATGCAATGTATACATGCTCAATACTAACCATTTAGTTCTAATTTTCTTAACGATATAGATATAAACCATTACAGGTTTATATCATTGATTTATAGAACTTGGTGAAGGATCAGACAGCTGGTGTGCATTATTTGAGGGCACTGTATTTACAGAATTGACATTTTCTTGTTTAAATGTCATGGTAGTGTTAAGATTAATTTTTACTACAGTTGTAGAAGCTGGATCTTGCATATCTAATTGACTCTGAGCAATATCTTGTAAGGCAGCCTGAATTCTTTGCAAAAGTGCTTCTCCTTGTTTCACAACCTCCTCTAGTTGTTCTCCAGCTTCTTGGTTTTCTTGTTCAAGACGACTGAGACTTGCAACCTGCAATTCTTGTGAAGATTCTTCGCTTGGTAAACTTTCTATTAATGTATCAATGTCCTTAGCGCATCTTGCTATTAAAGTAGCAAACAGAGCTGCATAATCTAAAATTAAAAGTTGTTTATGCAAAAATAATAATATAGTTAATAAAACAAAAATTTTCATCTACATAAGTAAATAATAAAAGTACCTTCTTGAGGTTGATGAGGTTGTGGTGTTCCCACACGATCAAAACCAGGAAATTTACTAGGTGTAGAATATTGTTGTAAAATACCTACACTGTTACAGAAATGTTCTGCTTGCTAAAATAATATTCTTAATTAATAACTATACACGTCTATGTATGTAAAATAAAAATGAGAAGTTATATTACTTGATTTATAGTATCCTGCAATTGTGTTAAACGGTCCGCCATATTTTTATGATATAACCTTTAAAATTCTATGTAATAAAGTTTTTCAATTAAATTTGTAGTATGTATTAGTTTTATGAAACATGACCATTAAATGTTATTGTAATGTTTAGAACTACAGTGTAATAAATAAATTGTCTTTTTAAGTTCTACTCAAAGTTCACACTTGTTAATGTTTAAATATATTACATGTATTTTTATGTTTTGATTGGTGGGCTATCTCTTGTATTATTTTTTCATAAGTGACTTTCGTTCAAAATTTATAAACGTCAAATTGACCTAAATCAACAATAATGTCGTAATCACATTATATGGTGTATATAAATTGAGATGTTGTACTTACTATATTGTTACGTGACGTCGGAGCGCAGTCGTGCTACGGTACTACACGTTCTAATTAATGGTGATAGGAGGGAAATTCGAATGTATAATATAATATAATATTTAGGCCATAACCCATAGATATATACATATTTCATCCGAATATAAATTCTCGCTCAACCCCCGATCGTTTTGGTGGGTCTTTACCGTTGCAAGTTAGACAACTTCTACGCATGTTTACTTCATGCATACATTGTTGAAGCACCTCTATCACCCATCACTGCCAAGTTCCCATCAGAAAAAAGTCAACCGACGAATCAACGTTCAATTGGAGAATTTTATTTTGGAGTCGATGAATGAACAACTCTGGATACAAGTAACAAAGTCTTCTTTTTTTCGTAACATATTTTGTTTGGAACTTTATTTTATGCAGGTCCTTTACAAATATTCATACTTCAGCATTCCACGAGCACCCGAACCCGCCAATATTCCTAAATCCCACTATACAATGATATAATACTGCTGTTACGTAGCTTCTGGTGGGATTTTGGGATATTGTTTGGTTCGAATTGCTCGTGGAGCGCTGAAGCGTTCTACTTGTGGAGAACGTACGCAGAAAATAAACTAGACTTTATTATTCAGTTTCCAAGAAAATCCGAAGGCTTTTTCGGTCTTGTTTTCCGCTCGTCTTTTTGACCAATAGGAAAATAATATGCTTCGTCTGGACGCTGATTCATCGGTTGGTCTTCTCTCTGATGGCAGCTTGATGGTAGAAGAGTTTTAACAGCGCGCGCACGCGGTGAGTATCGCGGGATTTGCGTAGGACGTATATACATATACATAATATATGCCTAGCTGTATTATACATATACAGATTATGTTCTAAGGAGTAAAAAGGCAAAGACATATTTCGGACGAATCAAATTGTATTGTATAAAAAATCACTTGCGTCATTGTGTTGACCTTGGAAACTTCTGTGATACTACTTCAAATTTCAAAATGGAACTCTATATTTTTTTTATTACAACTGATATAAACTATTTAACTTTATTTTAGTACATATAAACTAATAATCTTAAAGCTGATATCAAACTATTTTCAAAACATTACTTACAAATGTATTTTACATAAATGCTTATTAAGTGGGTAAGTTTCAAATCTGGCGTGACATTGGTATATGCATATAAGAATAATATATGTATGTGTCAAAATATGTGTATCATAATAATATAATGATCAAATTGACTTAAACATTATACATATGTATATTATATATATATATATATATATATATATATATATATATATAAGTATATAAATGTAACATTTATATGTATATATATATATATACTTATATATATATAAGGGAAAGGATATTAAAAAGAAAAGGTGCACATATTAACATAATTTAGCATTTTCCATTGCATTTTATAAAATGTTTACATGGGGAAATATTTACAAAAATATGAGTAGGATATGATGAAGTGTAGAAGACAGGAAAAAAGGATGAACAATATAGTTTTATGAGTGATTCAATTCAGTGTACCCCGACATTGAGGAGCTCCACATAGGCAAGGAATTTTGTCATCTTCCAAAGGAAATTTATAATCATATGTAATTTCTTCATTAACACCGATCGGTTGTTTACTATAGATTACAATTTTCTTTTGGCTTTCGATTGTAATTACTTTTGCATAGCAATTTGGCTGTAAAAAGAGAAAAAAGAAGTTACAGTTTCTCAGAAATAATAGTATGTTACACTGTTCTTATAAATAATAATAATAGCATTGATACTTACATTGCAGCTGTGATTAATAAATCGTGCTAAGTTGCCACATTTCGTTGCATCAATAATTGTATCTAAATCAATACGGAAAAGATAAGAGCTACCAATACCAGTAGCTTCGTATTGTGATTCTCTCAAATCAGCAACGACTGGCCTAACCATTTGACCAACATATTCAATAACCATTTCATCAGCTGCAATTGGTTCCATAGCAAACAAACCCCAATCGTGTATTCCAGATTTAGCAAATTTTAATTGTTTTTTCCTAAACTGTAAGATTAAACAGATATTATGAAATACTTCACAATTATAAAAGCTATGTTTATAATTAGTTAAATAAACCAATTTTGACCGTACTTTCAATTGATTGAATTTAAGAAGATCACTATCGGTATCGATACCGAAGGCCGTTAATAATCGACGTTGATTGCTTCGGGCTTCGCGAGATAGTGCTTGCATTTTACCAGTTAAAGCTTTACTATTGTTCTTTGGACCATTCATCGTTCCATCTCCTCCGGCATAAGGACCATTACTATCTTCAACGTCGTGACTGCGTTGTATGCTTTGCGCATAATGATGCTACGAACATTAAGCAATTTCAAATTGTTAAAGTTATATTTCCAGTCAAATCATAAAATCTAATTATTTTTTTATACCATAATTGTACCTTATGTTTGGCTTTTTCTCGTATGTCAACTTTATAATATCCTTCTGTTCTTGCGCTTCCACTTGCATGTAGTCTGAGTTCATCTCTTTTTCTTCGCTTAGCAGGGCTTGGAATATCTGTTGCTGGATGATCCACCCAATGTGTATCATTCAACCAATATCCTTGACTATCATCGGCTAATAAAGCTTCGTAACTTCGTCTTAAATATTCCACGTCTTCTGCATCTATACCTCTAGTTAAAAATTCATACAAAATAGCCATTTCCGACATAAGATCGCGTTCCTTGTATGTTACCGTTGGTTCCTGTACAATTTTCTTGGGATATTTTTCATAAACAAATTCATTTTGAATATTTTCTTTCTCTCCTTCGTGGTTCTGGTGACTATGTATCTTTGTATATTTGTTGAATTTCCGTTTTTCTACCTTATGAGTCTTATCTTTACCCTTAGTCAATTTAATAATTTTGGAAGCTTTCATTTTTATAGATTTTATTGGTGCTGGAGGTGGACGAGTTACAAATTCTGTAACTTCTGACTGAGATGGTGGTAATGAATAAGAATGTTCCATATATACTTGTGAAACTTGAGAATTACGTAAACTTGGACTTCTTTGGCCATTTAATCGAAGGTCTGCTTCAGCTTGGTACCTAATTATAGAAAAATAATGTCACTTCCTGTTGTAATTTATTAAAAATATGTTAACAAGTGAAGTAATAATAATTGTACAAACCTTAATCGCCTGATTTCTAAGCTTTCTTCTTCGGAATCTGTAGTAGGTATTTCACTAAACATTTCAATCTTTTCTGATTCTTTCAATATGGGTTCATCATTAATGTATTTGGCAGACATAGTTTGAAGAACTCTAATAATATTTGGTTGCAAAGGTCCAGGACTTGTATGTCTTATAATATTATCTTGTCCAGCTAACGTTATTAAAGCTTCAGCTGCAGAATTTTCCATCTTCTGCATATCACGAGGCTCTTGTTTCACCGGTATTGTCGTAGTAAGCGTAGCTTGTACTACCGTTTGCGTCTCATCCTCTAGAACTTTTTCTTCTGTGTCGGAAAATGTTGCTTTAGGTTTTTTAAATTGTTCTTCATTGACAGGTTTTTCGCTTATCTCTTCTATTTCTTCCTTCTTATCTTCATATGTTAAGGGTGATGCTACAGATCTATTTTCATCTTCATATTGTGGGAATTCATTAGAATTTACATTTCTTATTTTAATGTCCGGTATTGGTGTTTCTCTGCCAGTTGGAGTTGGACAATCTAAAGACTTTTGAATTGCTAATTCTGTTAAAATATCAGGATCTTCGCTATTACAAGCCAATGGACGATGGTCTGATACACGACTATCCGTATCTTGCTGAAGATAAAAAAATAAATTTTGTTGTAGTACTAGATAAATGTATATTACGTACTTATAGTGTTTCGATTAATTATTATTCTAACGGATTTAATATGTTAAGTGTATATGTACCTCATCTTCAAAATTTCCAGAACATATTTCATCATCGGAACTATCGTTTGAACTGCTGGAAGATTCGCTACAGCTCATTTCATCACTACAGCTTTCATTTGACGATGGTGAGGATGAAGATGATGAAGAAACACTTGGAAGAGAAGTAAGTGGCCTTTTAACTTTCTGTACAGATGTTAAGTCAAGATCGCTATCACTTTCTATGATTTCAGTATCACCATGACCTGATTGGCGGCTATCTTCATCTTGTGGCAATGGGCTTGGAGCTTTGATTTTACGCTATAATAGAAATATTTTTCTCCAGTAAAAGTTAATAAATCTATAAATAAAACGTATAAATATATATGCACAGAGATTTTACCCTGAAAGAAGGCATCTTTGGCATACTAGCTCTAATTCCCAAGCCAAATCCATCATAGTTGAATCCAAGTGGAGTTGTCTGTTCTAAAAGTAATGATATTCCTTGAGGTTTCGAGCCTTCTTCTTTATTACTATTATTAACAATAGTATTATCTCCTTGAGTTTGACTTTTCTCGGACTTCTTTTCATCCCACCATACTTCAAACAATTTGAATGCTGTATTCTCAATCATTTTTTTATTAAAATCCCTTTTCAAAATCTGTTTTAACTCATTTACGACTCTGTTTAATACTCCATTAATAGTAGGACCCTAAATTGTTATTAATTCATTGTTATAAACAGATGAATTTTATCATATACAACAGTAGTTAAAAAACATATACCTGTGGACTATCTTTTGTAATATTATGATTTGCCATAGCATGAAGTCGCGACTGAAAAGAAGGATAATAATTTGCTCCTTGATGATTTCCCACTGCTCCAGAAAATGGTGTTGCACTAGGTTGACAGTGGCTTTGTAAGTATGTTGTCCCATATGGATATGGATATTGGGTTGGCCGAGGCCAATGATACATATCATTAGTGGGGTAATGGGTTAAATGCCCAGGATAACCTGCTCCTGGATATAACTGACTTGTGGGTTCCGTTTGAGCTATAACCTAATTACATTTCAATTATAAAATTGTACTTTATCTAAATATTAGAAGTGTGCAAAAATCAGAAAATGTTGGGTTCTCGATTGTATCGAAATTTCCTAACACATTCGGGTTCTCAAATGTACCAGATTTATTTTTGGATATATAATAGGATTCTCGAATATTCTCAGGATTTTGATATATTCGTAAATCCATCACATCTCAATCCATTAATTCATCTCAACCAAATGCATTTCTGATCCGTCCCGAACATCGGGTACTTGACATTTTCTGGTTATAACACAATTTTACTAAATATTAATTATATTATTTAATTTTATAATCACCTCTTCAATTTTTTCATCTCCTGAACTTAATGGACTTAACGACATCCTATCGTCGTCAGGAGGAGGTGGAGGTGGTGGTTCTTTTGGTGGTTCTGGTTCAATTTCATCTGGTGCAGGACTATAACTTCCAAGTAATGCTTCATCTTCACTTGAACTGATAACACTACCTAATTCTTCATCGACAGAAAATTGATTAATGTTGTTCTCATGTATTTTCCACCTTTCTTTATTCTTTTCCCTCATCTTTTCAAAACATGTTTTATATGTTTCATGGGACAAGAAAGGACTTGGTGGTTCTGAAAGCATTTCATTATCTGCGCTGACAGACTTTTTTTCATCTTCAGAATCACTACCAAACTGTAGAAAGGGTGGTGCCATTCCTCCTGCTTTATCCTTCAACAACATAGCAATTCTTGTATCTAAATCTAACGTTTTACGAGTTTCTACGGGCGAATCTCTTGAAGAACTTTGTGTGTCACTCTGAGTTTCTTTTTCCTTTTCCTTTTTAGGTGTATGATGTATTTTTACATTAGAAGCCTTTGTAATTGGAATTACATTAGAATTAGAATTATCTAAATTTGTCCCATGTTGTACAGGCCACATAGATGACGATGATGCATAACTAGCTGGTCCTGTATTATTTCCCCACCACATACTTGAATTTTGTTGAATTGGAAGATTTTGTGACACATTCTGAGGCATATTTGTTAGATAATTATTTGGAGGCTGATGATGATAACCACCATAATAAAAATCATAATTTGTGGCTGGGGTAGAATTTTGAGAGTAATTATTAGAATAATTTAATTCACTAGGTGCAGTACCATAGCCTAAATCGCTTCCGGTACTGCCACTAGGGGTAGGATAATCTCTATATTTGCTGTATCTTGAGTTTTCTATGTACGTATCTCTGGATTTGTCTATACTTGACACTAATTTTTTACTACTCCGGAAATCATCTCTGTCTTCAACAATTTTATCAATAGGTGTATGTTTTCCTTGATCATTTTCAGGTTTCAATTCTTTCTCTATTTTCTTTTCTGGCTTTTTCTCTATAGTCAGTTCATCATAGATCTTTTTACATTCTTCTCCAAATGCATCCAAAAACACTCTTAAGACTTTTCCCATCACAGACGTATTGTTTAATTTTTCTACACATGCTTTTGAAGCCTTCGTAGTTTCAAATACTACTCTTGCGATTCCAAGATGCTTGTTAGTTACAGGATGATAGTAAACAGTAAGTTCTTCTACAACTCCAAACTTTTGAACCATGTCAGTTAAAAAAGTTTTATCAATATTGTCATTTAAATGGCAAAATGTTACTTCCAGCGGAGGTGGTTCACCACAATAATTAGAGTCAATTTTAAATCTAGGTACAGGCAAATCAAGTTGTTCTAACCGAGTCCATATTCTTGTTAACTGTGATCTTGGATCTCGTGGTTGAACTTCAGGATAAGTTGGATCTCCTGGAACCATGCCATCATACCTATATAATTTTGATGCACCTTTTACTAAAAATGGGTCAACTAGTAATTTATAATTTCTTGGCTTCTGAGGTGTCTGTACTACAGATGCATCTTTCTGTGAATGTGTTACATGAGTGTGGCTATGTTTTGATGACTGATTCGAGTTTTGCGATGCACTTTGTGAATTTCCATGTGAATGACGATGACGATGCGAGTGCGCATGTGAATGTCCATGTCCATGCCCATGTCTCTCCATTCCGTTCATTGCCTCCAAGCATTGTCCATTTATGTAAATTACTGCAATAGTAGCAAAAAGGATTCAGTAGTTAGAGTAATTTAACGAAGTAATTGTAACATTTGAATATATTCAAAATAAAGTATTAAAACAATAATAAAATATACAATGTATATGAGATTATAAATATTAAATCTATATTATTACAAATCAACTGTCACTGTTAGTTTAAAATACAGTTTAGTTTAAATATGTACAATTTTAATGATTTAGAACAATTTATGAACAAATGTTACAAATGAACGAATTGACAAAAAAAATTAAATCGACTTACAAAAATGTACTTACAAAATGAAAATATACAGAATACATACTAATAGAAAAATATTTTCTACAAAAAACAAGTGTAACACATAATTAAAGGTCTGTTTCCATTTTTAACTTACATTCAGTTTGTTGTGTTGTCTTGATAAGTTACTTCGCTTGTTAACACAAGAAATTCATGTTTTAATGAAACATAACCTTAAACATTTCGTAGCTTTTAAATTGGACTTTCAAATAAAGAAGCAACGTGATAACCATTTCTTAAAACGAATTCCTTATAAGATGGCTTTTATACTTATTTCCTTGTACAAACTCCGATAAAGTTGAAATTTTTCTTATGCAAAACACAGCCTTTGAGTTTTATACAAATACGTTCCGGTTTTTTCGCTACCATGTAATATCTCAACTTGTTTTTATAATATCATATTTATTATGTGGACATCATTCAAATATCGGCTTCGTTACTTAATTCCTTTTTATTCTTCGTTGACCATTTTTCGTGAAAAATATAGGCGTTTATTGCTACTAGCTCTCGATCACACCAGCGCAAAACTGCCTCAATGTTTGACTGCTAACATAACGCACTGCGCCCTGATTTTCCTAATTTTTATCAAGTATTAATCGGTGATAAAAACAACAATATGCCAATGAACTATTTCAGTGAAACTTATCTCACTTTAACTTGGTATATAAAATGCGTTTGATTAACTTTAATAAATCCATAGCTTTGATAAAAGTATGCAAACACATTCGGATGACGCCATCCTTGTTATAAAGACCATGACGGTTCTTTTGACCATTTTACTAAATAAATTGTACAAACATTTTGCTAGATAACATATACATTTTTATCCGTGAGAAGATATTCATATCATTGTAAAATATTGATGTGTTACAATGCACCAAATAAAAGTTTAAATTGATGATTGAACCAAGTATTTAACATTTTTTTCGTCTCTTAATTCGTCTTGTCTCACAAATTTTATTACTGTCCAAAAAGTGATAGAAAATTTCAATTACTGCTGGCATTTTGTATATTTACCAATTATCTGCAAAAGGTAATTAAAGTTTAGCAACAGTATTACAAAATAATTGCTGAAAATCTTCTTCCCATACAATGAATGGTATTTGATCCATACATTGGCTAACTATGATCTAACAGAAATTTCAGTCAACTTATTAGCAAATCACCTTTCTGCCTTTAAAGAAAAGTGCGCGGTATCGTGTGCACACGTACAGTATCAATCAAAAGTGTTAATTGAGTATATATATATATATAATATATATATATATATATATACGACATTAAAACGACATTAAAATACATATAATTTCAAATAAATTTAACGATTATAATAAAATTGATCACACATATGAACAAATTGTGTTAAATAACTGAATGTTGTCCAAAAACTGAAAAATGAAACTGGCAAATATTATTATACATGTTAAATGTATATACGTATTCAGAAAAAGTAATTTAAAAAAATATATTAACACTACTTTTCAATTTATTTAAATATTTAACAGTGAGAAAATGTTGACTAACTGTATATATAGATACGTATATATTTTTACAGTTAGTAAGTTATAATAATAACAATTGTTTTCATAGAAATTGTACCCAGGTGTCTAAAGTCAGAGATTCGATTTCTATAGCCATTGAAGATAGTACGTTTACGAGATAGGCAACTATAACGAACAATATCAACCTCTTTATTTCTGAAAGAATACTACAGAAACTCGTACGTTCTCGATTAATTTAGAACACTTTCATAAAAGAAAGTTCTACCTCTAAAAATATGTCTTTCCTGCAAAGTTTGTTAAATCGTTACATTCCAACTGTAAAAGCAGACGACGATGAAGAAGAATTAGTTGACCCTCAAAAATTATGTCGAGTAAGTTTATCGTTATTACATAATATTTTTATTATAATAATTCAAAATTGTTTCTTTTAATATTTTACATTCAGTTTATACTCAGCACTAGCCTTATTTCGTAAATGGAAACATTATATCTTACAAAATATATATCAGATATACTACAAATTCTGACATTTTTGAGAGAGAGATTAAGTAAATTAATTTATAAAATGAATAATTATGTATTAATAATAAAACAAGCAACTGTTTTCTCTACAGGAAAAATGTTCAAGAAAACCTGAGTGCGCAGCTCTGCAAGAAAAGCTTAATACATGTAATGATCGGGTTAATTCAAGAACCAAGACAGAGGAAACATGCCTCGAAGAGTTGATTGATTATGTAGAATGTGTAGATCACTGTGTAGCAAAAGTACTTTTTAGTAAACTTAAGTAAAATTACACTGTAACTACAATTGTATGATCTTGGTTAAAAAAATGTTATTAATTAACTTGATGCATTGTAGATGTAAAATTATTGTTAGGAATAAATAATTTGTCAATGGGTACTAATATTTAATAATATTTAATGATATTTCGTTTATCTGTATTTAAAATTTTATAACTATAAATTTAACAAACATTCAACAAGAATAATTATATAATACATATATAAATGAAGTATATATATTGTGGCCGACATAGACTTATACAGACTTTCTATACTTTCTACGAGAAGTGCTTATGGAATGACATTTATTTTATGTACATATGAATGTTTTTATTATTTAAGTCTTTCCTCATTCAACACCTACTTGTAACACATCAAAACATACTGCACAAACACGCACTGGTTTATTCAATCCAAATTTTACAATTGGAACATCTTGACCAGAACATTTACTGCACAAAATTCGACCACAGTGGCGGCTAAAAAAAAATTAAGAAATTATTGTCACATATTCATTACATATAATCATAAATTCAAATATAATCATTTTCTAAATTATGTACCAGTGATGCCTTCGCATTGTGATAGAAAATTTTGTACCACATTCCAAACATAAATCTTTTTCTACCCATGGTCCTTCTTGCGTTAAGGAATCTAACAATCTGTATAATAACTGTTTTGTTGCTACTTGATAGTTAAAAATAGTAATTCCTTCCTTATTCATAGAAGCCAAACATGCGCCAGCCTTTACCAGTGTACGACAAAGCTGGCCATTGCCTTTCATATACGCAATTAATAATGGAGTATTACCCTCTAAATCTTAAACAAAATATTAAATTATAAATTAATTTATTAAAAGTTGATTAGTATATAAAAATATGTGTGGATTTTTATGTAGATTTACCTGTTTTATTTATTGGATATCCTGACATACATTCCAAGAAAAATTCACATATAGTTGCAGCATTATCCTTCCCACACCGAGCTAATTCATGCAAGGGATTTCTCCCCTTAAGATTTACTGCTTCTGCGTCTAATGTACATTCAATCAAAAGTGTTTTCACTACAGATATATGTCCTTCTCTTACAGCTACATGCAGAGCATTATCTCCATCTGCATTTACTGCATCAAAATTAATGCTATTCTACAAGAAAAAGGTAGTTCTTATTACATACAAATGTATCATATTTATCTAAAACGGTTAATATGTTAAAGTACTCTTCGTTTTTGCGACATTTTAGTAGCATAATAAAGTTTTCGTGAATTAAACCTGAATTATTACAGTTTTGTCTAAAATTATCTAAATTGCTAAATCATCACTAGGTTTATAATTTTCTTCAACTGTAAGTTTTATTACAAAACTTACAATATTTAAGTTGTAATATTTATACTTAGTTTTAATTATCAATTTGTGATTAAATTTTATATAATTTTTAAATACTTTACATAAAATAATTTGAATCTTTATGGACATTGATATAAACTGTATTACCTGCAATAAAGCAGATACAACGGTAGCGTGACCCGCTTTCGCTGTAGCATGCAATGCAGTGTTCCTATTTGCATCCGTGTCATTAACACGTGCACCAGCCAAAATTAAACTTCGTACTAACATTTCATTTCCGGAGATTGCAGCGAGATGTAAAGGCGGAGTTTGAGTAACATCGTGAACTCTAGAATTCACGTCTACCTACAAAACGATAATCTTTTGATTATGCAAGGAACAAGTTAGCATATCTACGATATAAATATATTTCAAAATTACGTTCACCTGAATAGATAAAAGGAAAAGTATGCTTTCCATATCATTCTTTTGTATAGCAGTATGCAAAAAATTTCTGCCTTTATTGTCGTATTGTTCGGCAGCTTTAGGTAATCGTTCTAATATTGATTGTGCTGCTTTATTATTTCTGAATGTTAAAGCCGTTGCGAATGGTGTTAAACCTTTCTTATCTCTCTTATTCAAATCTATATTAGGATGACAAAGCAGTAAAGAAATAATTTGTGAATGCTGATTTTGTATAGCAACATGAACTGAAGTTTTTCCATCTGCATCCCGAGCGTTCACATCTGCGCCATGTTCAATAAGAGTCTGAACAACTTGTTCTAAACCCCATTGACAACACAAATGCAATGGACTACACTCGTCTCGTGCTTCATCACCCCCCGAACCATCTGGACCAGGTCTTCTTGGTACATTCAAGTCACAGCCACTAAAAGAATGTTATTTTACAAATACATGTTCTAATTTTGAATATATTACCCTTTACACTACCTTCTTATAAGGAATTGTGCAATATCTTCTTTATTTTCATCAATTGCCCTATGTAGTAATGTTTGTTGACAACCATCTGGCCCAGGACTCCAGCAATCAGTATCGGCTCCATATTTAACTAGGATAGACGCTATATCTTCTTGATCCGAATCTAATGCATCCCACAGTGGACATCCTATAGAAGTATCTACACCTCTTTTACAAAGAGCTTCCACAACTTCACTCAGTCTACAATGTACAGACAATTGTAGTGGCGTGTCCTCATTTGCAGTCCTAAACGAATTAAAATACGATTTTTAATTATTTCTTAAATTGCATAATGAAAATTTCGAACTAGTGTGTTATTCCATTAATTTTTAGAGACGTATGGAAATCTAAAAATATCGGGTAAGGACGGGTCAAGAATTTTATTCAGGATCTGGACCAAGATTATTCTCGAGAAACAGGAAGTATTGGGATTCTCGAAAATATTCAAGAATTCCAATATATTTGAATTTCCTAAAATTTTCTTAACCAGATCTAGTACCTGACATTTTTAGGTTCTTACATACCTCTAGTAATTTTACTTTTCGCAAATTTAAATTTGAGATTCGCTATTTCGTTAATATTATTTATCGGAAACATTCAGATAACATTTATTGTATGAAATTTACCTAGCATTCATATCTGCACCATTTTCTAGTAAAAAGACAGCTGTTGCTGAATCTTCCTTCAATATTGCTTGATGTAACAGTGTCAAACCTTCTTCATTGCACTGATTAATATTTGCTCCTGCTTTTGTTAAAGCCAAAACAATATCTTTACCTTTCTTAAATGGAGCTTTTATAGCCAAGCTTAAAGGCGTTTCATGTGCATTATTTGCTAAATTTAATTGTGAACTTGAATTAGGAGCGCTTAATAATTCCAGTACAATGTCAAAATATAAATTCGCAACAGCAAAATGTAATGGTGCATCTCCAGTAAATAATGTTACTTCGTCTAGTAGAAAACCATTCTTTAATAAAGTCCTAGTTAAATTTTTTAAACCAACTTTACAAGCTTCATGTAAGACAGAGTATCCTACATTGTTTTTTTTCATTAAATTGTCTTTACAATAATCAAGTAAAAATAATGCTGCCTCTTCTTTACTTTCTCTAACTAGAACGTGTAACAGAGTGTCTTCAGTATCTCTATACACGGGGTTGGGAGTTGCGCCCTTATCTAGGAGCTTCTTAGCAAAGGATTCAGAGAAGGGTTCTGCTTTCATTGCAAGACACAAGGGAGTATCATTATCATTGGTAGTTCTATCTACATTTATACTTTGACACTCTAATAAAATATCAAAAAATGGTGTGTTCTTTTCCCAAACACAACAATGTAAGGCAGTCCTGTAAAAATGAAAAACAGTTATAAAAATATTATAAATAAAATTCTTAGAAAAGCCTTTGTTTATTTTATAGTTATACCATCCTTTCTGGTTTTGTAAATTAGGATCGATGCCAGTTTGAAGTAACTTGGACCCTACAGCTGTCATATCTTCCGAGCTATGTTTTGTTACTAAATGCAAAGCAGTACATCCCTCAAGTTCTTCAGGATTGTTTATATCTTTTGTATTTTTTGTAATTCTTACAGGTTGACGTAACTGTTGCATATTACCACTGCTTTCTAATTGTTCTATTATAAATTCAGCCGAATAGAAATCTCCTTTGAAAATAGCAGATTGTAGTAAAGAAAATCCTTTTGAATCTTTTGCACATAAATCAGCCCCATGTTCAACTAAAGTACGAGCTAAAGAAGGCTGACGTGTTTTTAGTGCAACTTCGAGTGGCATTTCTCCCTTATTATCAACAGCATTTACAGCTTTCAGTAGCTAGGAAAATAGTAAAATAGAATGTTTTTAAATTGTTTTACACACTCTTCTTTCTACTTCAGAAAAAAATAGAAGAAAAGTGAAGAATGTAGTCTACAATTTAATTTTCTAATTGAAATTTCTTAATTATTTAGTTAGTTTGGCTTCTGCAACTGTATATTAGACACAATTGAAAATATGTTTTTATTATTAAGTAACAGTTTACATGAATCATATCTTTATTTTGTTGTAAAAATTTATGGAGAAAAGTTTAACGGAATAAAAATATCAAAAGTAGCTGAAATAAAACAAAAAATCAGAAAAAATATAGAATAATTAAAAACGATTTCTGAAAGTACACCTTGTTTACATATTATGATATTGAATGTCTGAGATATTTGGTGCATAATTAAAATAACTATTATTATTGAAAAATATTCTAAGTCATGGACTTTTGAAAATTAAAAAATAATGAAAGATAGGTAATATGTCAAAAAAATCATTATTTCAATTGAATCTCTAACATGCTTCAAACTTTTAAGCGGGAGTGTACATGTACAGATAGTCCGAATAGTTCTCCAACCCACTCCAACGTCATAAATGGTTGGAGTGGGGCGAATGACTATGTAACCACTGCATACGCCCATAGTATATATGTATTTGTGTAGCAATGCCTCTACATTTTTAGTGTTAAGGATATGCAAACGATGGTGTAAAAAAGTAAGCGGAAAGGAATATGATGATTATATTTGGTATATCAGAAAGTGTGGTTCGTAAATGATAGAGGGAACATGACGTGGCGTATAATACAGTCGTCCGACCGTAGCCACTTCCTCATGAAAAGAACACGATTTGTTACAAAACAGCAACAGATTCATCGAAAATTTAATATTGCGATGTGACGTCCGGTGAACATTAAGTGCAATTGGGAATGAATTTCAGTGTTGTCTTGAATATGTTTTTTTCATTCATTACATGCAAACGTGGTGGATAAATAATTAAAGACGATTTTTTAAATGATTTGTAAAAATTAAATCGTAAACTCAAGATTCTTCATATATTCATATTTGTAAGTCATTTGAATTATTGACATAATAAATTAATGATTTTTATTAATCTTTTTAAATTAATTCTTTCCCTATAATTTTTGTTTAACATATGAAAATAATATTTTATTAAAAATAATGGTGTACTCTTACAGAATTTGTTTGTAACTTGATTTTTTCAGGTTTTCATAATGGTGATGAATTGGATTTTGAAGCAATAAACAAAGAAAACTTATATGTTCATGAAAACTGCTAATATTAACATAAATAACATTTAAAATCATTTCCTTATAGAGCTTTTGAATTAATTGTAAATACCATGATTTTACAAATAAATTTAATAAAAATCATATTAATTTCTACAATTTTTATGTGTATGTATAAAATACTTAAACTTTATTCACTTTACATTTACCATAGCATTTGTATGGAATCTGTTTATAGATTTGTTAATTGCTTTTTCTAAATTATTTGTTTATTTAAAACTTTTAGATGTAACGACAGCAGTAAGTGCAAATGGAATCTCATGTTTTAAATGCTATGCATCTCAACCAGGAACCGAAGAAACTAATTTATTATGCTCACAATTTGATGGAAGTGCTAGATTTCAAGTATATTGTCCTTTGTCAACTCTTTGCAGAAAGAAAACCATTTACTATAAACTCAAGAGTAAGTACATTGTACTTTTAATTAAAAGTATCATTGAATTATTTTTAATATATGTTGTATAGCATCTTTAATAACGGCTGTGGAAAGGGATTGTGCACCTCAAAAACGTACGATTCCTATTTATAGCAAAGTAGAAAATAAGTGGCAAAACACAGAAGAAATTGTGAAAACAGCATACGAAGAAGATTGTTTTCCTGGTGAAGACCGAGGAGCACCAGGAGGTCCACCAGAATATTGTTTTTGCAGTTATAATTTATGCAATTCAACTCAATCAATTAAAACCACAAATATGTATCATATCTTTTCATTAACAATGATACTATTATTTGTAAAGCTAATATAATATTTTATATTAGTTAGTTAAGTATTTATTGATATAAGAATATTATAATAATATTTTTCTATTATACTATCAATTAAATATGTTATCATTTAAAACAAAGAACATGTGATATAAATATATGTAGATTAATATAATACTTAAATAATACTTTTATGTAACAGAATATTCAATTTATGATTTAAGCGATATTAATACTAAATATTTTTAGTATCAGTGTCTACATAGAACAGTGGAAATGTACTTAAAACAGGCTGTGAAAATGTATGTCTATTTTTATCATACTGTGATGTATAAATGATTGTCTATTGTGCAGGAATAAATCAAATTAACACAAATTTCATTGTATAACTTACCCCTGAATTGTTTTCCACTAAATATAAAAAAACCACATCTTCCCTCATTAATCGAACAGCAGCATGTAATGGATATTTACTTTTTGTTTGTAATAACTTATACAATAAGGAACCAGGCATTTCCTTAAAATCTTCTCCAGTCAAATCTTCCTAAATGAACAAAGTTTTAAATAAAGTTATGTTAAAATTGGCATTTGAAAGAAGAGTATATTTTTACCCAGTGAGCTGAAATTAAAGAACTACAATGTTCTTTTAACTTTTGAGTCCCCAATTCTTCAGCAGCGGCATACAATTGTACACAATCCTTAAGTCCCACAATTCCAATTAAATATTTCTCACATTGATCAACTAATTCTATCAACTGAAAATTAGATGCTGCTTTCATTAGATCTAGCGTTAAATTTTCTTGAGATATTTTTCCTGTATAAATCCATTTTAACAGTACTAATCCAATATTTTTGTCCAAATATGTCCAATCTACAAAAAAATACATATATATGTATTTTTCACATACAATAGAACTCTATTTATCCAAATGATATTCCAATTGTTTTTATAGTAGTAATTTATATATAAAAATTATTTAATTGGATGCATATGCAAATTCAATTAAATACATGGCATTATACTACACTGTTAATTAAATTTTAATGTTTTACCTAAAGTATTTATTTCAGCAAGTACCGAATCACTGAAAAAATCTGTTCTCGCAGATAATATAAATTTATGTGCTGGTATTTCTTGATCCAGTAGTTTGACAGTAACATCGCTATAAAAGATGATCAATGTATTATATGTTATGTACATGCAATATTTATGATTTAATAATTTTTATAAACCTATAACGATGTTGACCATATAAGGACGATATAATTGTCAAGAGTTTCCCAATAAATCCAGATTTCTGTTTGTCTGCAGTAGCAATAGCATATTCATGTTGAAGTTCTGTGTTTGAATTATATAGATTAACATATTGCTCACGCAATAAAGATAAATGCTGTTGCCATTTTTGTGCTTCCATTGAATCCTCTAAAATATACATATGCAATGTCAACTAGATTATAACAAATGTAAAAATATTTTAAACTCACCCATAATTATAAAATTGTATTAAATCTGCCCACCGGTATAAAAGTTATTGCATATTCTTCTTTTCACAGGAATTTATATTTGCTTGTCATAATTTGTTCCACATGAATACAACATAGGAATATATTAATATTAAATAACAAATTTGGAAAAAAACTTTTTAAAACTACGACGACGTTAGATTTACTTTTAGAAATATTTTAATCAAATTTTACAACACATCATACGCCCACAAATAGTACTTATTACATCTGTCACATACATAAACTTACAATATTATCATTTCTAAAGGAATGTGGCCATACTTTTGGAAGACAGAAAAAAGTTCTAGATAATATAAACAAAAAATTTTTGTTATGTTCAATACAAGTAACCGGCACTGTTAGCGAATAGTATTTTTCCATTAAATAAGTTTAAAGTTCACACTTTGAATCGTACTTAATGCATAGATTTGTTTAATTATAACTCATGTAGAAGAGTGAACGATACATATATGATGTATCTTGGTACGTTACCGCACAAACTTGCATGAATTTATTGTAAACCAATCTTAATGTGTAGTTCGTCATACCTACACATAGATGGCTCGCAGGATACCATTTTGTAGGGGCTATGTGCGTTTCCGCACCTTGCCGTAGCGCTAGCGTCGCCGGCACTAGCCGCGTGCGAGCGGCAAGAGTGAGTCGCCCCTCTAGACTCTGCGTACTCGAAGAGTCACGGCAGATTTGCCGCCGCTGAACACTCTCGAGACTCTCCTGTATCAGCCTCCATCGAGGCAACACGTAATAAATTTCTCTGTGCTATACACGTGCAGTTACTTCCTATCCAGTTTCTGGTTTCCTAGCGGTTGTAGGCCGCGGTCTTAGAACTCTCTAGACCACAACCCTACAGTTATTCCTGTCTAGCGACATCTGTATAATTACAAATTTCCCCTCTACCGTTCCTCGTCCAACGACTTTCGGTTAGAACAGTTTAATCGATCGGAAGTGATCGATGATCCACGATGGGGACCGGCTGGATTTCGATTCGTTGTGTTTCACAGGCAGCACACCGCGCTGCGACGTAATCGAGACTCGAGGAGAGGACCTCTAATTGATAGGAACGATCTCTCTCTCCTTTCGTCGGGTGTAGCCCACCGTTTAATACGCTCGCGTTCGATATGCATATGTCGGAGGCGTGCGACCATGATGGCGGCAGGGAGGGGAACGGCTGAACAGATATACGCGTGTCCGCGGTAATTACGGTTTGCAGTAATTGTTAATTAAAATAACGTGCCGCGATCGAACGTCACGGGAATACAGGTTCCGCGACGGGTCTCCGGCCGTTGTGCAAGCGCGAACGAAACCGAGACGCGGACTTGAGGTTTCCCTTTCGCTTCTCCCGAAGAATCGCGAGGGAACGGCCCACGGAATGACCGTCTCGAAAAAGCTCGTCAAAATGTTGTTCATGTTAAAAATTAATCTCTTAAGCACTATGCGCCACTATAGTGGCTTTCGCGGATGCCATTTTTCTAAACGACGTACCATACTCAATCGTATTATTAATTACACTGTCCAACAAAATCAAACTTTCTTCGAGTTTTGCCATCACCCAACGTTTTCGAAAAATTTTGATTTTTGTAAAAATGCATGATTTTGATAAAAAATGACGTGGTACGCAAAAACTAAACACGCGAGAAAGTTCAACTTTGAGTCAGGAGATAGAGGGGACTCTCCTCTACACATCCATATAACCAATTATATTTTTATGTACTCCCTAATAGTTGTAAATGGTTGTTGAAGTTTGAAAATGTGCCGACGCGGGTACTTTAAACGCTCTATTTTTGTATTTATGTCAAAAATCCTTTATCTAGCAGGAATTTACTATACGGGAATGCATTCTACAGACATTTCTGGTAAAGAAACCATTCACGAAAAGTATTTGCTTCTCTTAATATACGAGAAGGATCAGAAAATATTCATTGACAGCTTGTGCGCGACGCGTTCGCGCCAGACGACCATTGCTGCCTTTTCTCGACTCGCCAGGGCCGTCGCTATGCGTAGTCGACGTTGCTACTACTCAAGTATGTCTTTGCTTACTATGCTTAATTACATACATTTTTTTTTGTCTTTTTTGGGTGCCAATCATTATAAAAAATTATAAAAATACGAGTTATATTCACATTTCATTGTGGAAATGCTTAATAAAGAAAATTGAAAAACCCTTCATGGCTCGGCGTAGAAAGAGAAAACCGTCTCTTCTCTCTGCCGATGCGATTAATCGATCAGCGATTTCGTTAATTGCGACAGCATTGTGTTTCCTGTAATTACTTTCACCGCGTCGCCGTGCCAGAATCGGGGGGAATTAAGATTCTTCATCTTAATTATTTAATTTACTCGAGGAAAGAGCTCGTTACGGTTTTTATTCCCGAACCATAATGGTGGACGCCATGATTACGCGTCTAATTGCCGGTGCTTGTTTCAGCCACTTTATCGGACTTGTTTTCATTCCAGGAACTTCTTTCGAAAAATCAATCCGTCGCTATCGGCTACGCTAATTTTGCTAACGAATTTCGTCTGCTTAACGAATTCTTCGTTTTCTATCCGAATCATTTACCATTTTGAACTTTGGAAAAAACTAAAATATATGCCCAGCAGATGATAAGTCGTTATTACCGATGTACACGCAGCAAGTAGAAGTAGCCAGCAATGGTCAGACCAAGCAGGTAGTTTCAAGGAATATAATTCTGCGTTTTCTACTTATTTTGCACTGAAA
>CM052098.1:13415379-13451839 GCA_028453745.1 Agapostemon virescens
CCAAAGACGAATCAGGCAGAAGGCTCTGATTCTTTCAAAATGAGAAACAAGTGCGAATCAGAGCAGAAGGCTCTGGTGCGAGGGTGACGCGACGCGTACAATGCTCGCAAGTCTTAAACAGACCAGGGTCAGCAACCGGCGATCCGTCACGGAGAGCGATGGCCAAGAAGAAACGTCCAAACGTGAACAACCCCAAAACAACTACCTGCCGCGAACACGTATGCCACGGCTTGGGTAGAATTACAGATCAGGAATCCACGAGTGAACAAGTCCCTCAGACATCCCTGTCAATGACTTCGCGCCGACACCAACACTGGACGGTTCAAGACATGCAAGCAAGGCCGACACAACAAAATATGTGCCGGAGTCAGAACACGAACCAAACAAAAGTGAAGTTAAGGCAATAATTACTCGACATATGTACAAAGACGCTTTGAAGTCTTATTAACTAACGCGCGCCTTAAGTCTTATTAACTAACGCATGCCTTAAGTTTTACAAAATATCGCACGCACGCAAATCTTATCCGGCAAGTAAACTTAACTTATTGTTAGTCTTCGCGAGACGCGTTGTCTTCTTTCTTCTTTCTTCTTTCTTCTTTCTTCGGCAAATCATGACCACAGAAGATACGAAGAAGCGATCGAAAAGACGATTTAACCAACGATGTTATAACAAAAATGTGAAAACCAACGATCATATAGGTAGAATAAATCTAAGTAATTGTGAACGCAAGGACCTGTAGGCGCTTCGGGACCCCGGGGACGCTACACCCCGTACTCGCTCACGGCACCACCCGTGAGCGAGCCCCTGAGGGACCTCGCATCGAAGAAACAACAATTATCATGAAGAAATATCAATTTTCTAACATTGTAGACTGAAAGTTGCGATAAATATTCTGAATAAAAGTTCCGAAATATGAATTAACAGAATTATGGGCCTGGAGCGTGCCCCTGAGGGACCTCGAATCGAAAAAAGAACAATTTTCATGAAGAAATATAAACTTTGTAGAACCGGAGAATTCAAAGTTTCGTAAATGAACAGATCTAGATAAAGTGCTACGAAATCGTATACTAAACCTAAGTGTGTAGCTATTAAGCTCGATATTATTCGCTAGTTAGAAGTAGCGAATAATATCGATTGCCCAGGTCTCACCACGTGGAGGTTGCTTCACAAGAGACCCCGAAAGGAAGTCAGAAGGAAGACGGAATTCCTTCTGGCTTCCTTTCATACAACGACGATTTACAATCTTATTAAATTAACTTAACGGTAACTTAAAGTAACTTAAAATCTATGCTTGATGAGGTGATTTCTTCTTTCTTCGGTCTTCGATAGAATCAACGATGAGCAACCAACAATGATAAAGCAAGGATGATGAACGAACAATGTTACGTCAAAAATAATAAATCAACAACGATGAACGAACAATGTTACAACAAAGATAATAAATCAACAACGATAAACCGGCAAAGTTAAACCACCGATGATGGATCAACGAGCTTTAATCAACGATGAAATACAAGCAATGATGAATCATTGAGTTCAAACCGACGTGATCGCAAACAAACATGTTCATACCATCGACGATGAACCAGCAATTTTAAAACAAAAATGACAAACCAACGAAAATAAACGAACAACACTAAACCAACGATCAGAAACACAACTCTAAACCCCATACGCGAGTACGGTACCTGTCTAACCAGCTCACGAGAGCCACCCTAACCCCGCACACGAGTGCGACCAGCTCACGAGAGCCAAATTAACCCCGCACACGAGTGCGACCAGCTCACAAGAGCCAAATTAACACCGTACACGAGTACGACCCTATCTAGCGAGCTCGCGAGAGCCATCCTAACCCCGCACACTGGTGCAACTAGCTCACGAGAGCCAAGCTAACCCCGCACACGAGTACGGCCTATCCATCAAAACTAGCAAAAGAATGCCAATTTCAACAATTCACAAAAGAAAAATCTAACCAGCTCTCGAGAGCCACCCTAACCCCGCACACGAGTGCGACCAGCTCACGAGAGCCAAAGCTAACCCCGTACACAAGTACGACCTACCCTATCCATTTCCGAATGTCGAAACTAACCCCGTACAGGAATACGGCCTGCCTATCTAATTATCTAAACCAGCTCGCGAGAGCCAAGCTAACCCCGCACACGAGTGCAAACCAGCTCACGAGAGCCAAGCTAACCCCGCACACGAGTGCGGCCTAACCTCTCTAACTGGCACACCAGTGCAAATATCTAACCAGCTCGCGAGAGCCAAGCTAACCCCGCACGCGAGTGCTACCAGCTCACGAGAGCCAAGCTAATAACCCCGCACGCGAGTGCGGCCTAGCTAGCGAAAGCGATAGAACAAGCCCAAATCGCTCTAATTGAATGTGGACGCAAGAACCTATAGGCAAATAGGGCACCCCGGGGGCGCGACACCCCGTACTCGCTCAACGGTCCCCAACCGTGAGCGAGTCCCTGGGGACTGCTGATCGCAGAAATTCAAAACGTTGAGAAACTGGAACCTGGATACTGCAGCGTCGATGCTAGCTGTACATACATAAATACATATTCGAACATCCGATACTTGACAGATGTCATCATACAGTAATATCACACACAATAATAATCATTGAAGTAATACCGTTGACGATGGAACAGTGGGAAGGGACTTACCCCCTGCTGGCAGCATAAAACATCCTCAGGAACAGCCACCGGACACCCCAGCCTGAGGACCCTCAACACTGGACACTCACTTCTGGCCCCGGGGCCCGACCGCTCCCTTCGGGGAGCCGCGCACTACTATACCGACAGCGCGCGCTGACCTCGGGTGCCCCGCCAGCGTAGGCTTACAGCGCTGCGCAATCAAGTGTGACGCTCCCAACCCCGGCCGACCTTGATAGATCCCGAGCGTCGCGATCCAGATTATCGATCGATTTATTATTTCGGGCTGTATAACGTGTATAACAATTCATTTGGCTAGCCAGTCGGTCGGCACACTTTTTACTATCTAACTACACCGCTTTTTAAGGAAAATTACTAATAGTAGTCGAAATACAGAGATACTTTTAACCCGTGAATATTCCCGCGTATTAATGAACACGATTCACTGATAAATCTTTCGTCCCTTTCTGCTTAATGCGTCCCAAAAGTATCGTAAGAGCGGGAAATGAGGGTTCCCGAGGTCATTTGAAGCAACTGTTTCCTTAGCGAAAATTCAAGCTGCGGCTTCGTTAACGAGTTATGAACCGAAAATCACTGACCAATGAGAAAAAAGCGCGCGAGCAGATGTGAAAGAACAAGTCAGGGAGCGCGAACTTTCAGAATTTTTTTTACTACGCGACAATAATAATTTACTAATTTTTCCGACCCGAAATAATAAACAATTTAGCCGTGTCAGCCGTTTGTATTTTCTGGTATGCATGACATCTCACGCGAACCACGTGAAATTTTTATACGATACGTACTGTGAAGATAAACAATAATTAACCCCTTGCCATGTACCACTTTCTTTGCCACTACTGTGATTATAACATCTTCGTTGCTAAAAATGTTATCGAAGAGAAAAGATAATTTATATATTTTATAGTGCTACAGTTACTTCGATGCTTAAATATTGATTAGAAATTAACATTTGATTTCGTTGTCTCTGATTCGATGTTACTGTTCAAGGAGTTGATAATATTAACCCCTTGTTATACCACTTTCTTTGCCACTACAGTTACTATAACATCTTCATTACTAAAAATGTTACAGAAGAGACAAAATAATTTATATATTTTGTTCAGCTGCATCTACTTCGATGATTAAATATTGATTAGAAATTAGCAACATTTTATTTCGTTGTTATTTCGTTGTCTCTGACTCCATGTTACAGTGCAAGGAGTTGATAATATTAACCTCTTACCATAGAATTTTCTTTGCCACTACAGCTACTATAAAATTTTCATTACTAAAAATGTTACAAAAGAGAAAAGACAATTTATATATTTTGTTCGGCTGCATCTACTTCGATGCTTAAATATTGATTAGCAATTAGCAACATTTGATTTCGTTGTTCCTAGCTCGACGTTACAGTGCAAGGAGTTGATAATGTTAACCACTTGACATATTATTTTCTTTGCCACTACAATTATTATTTAACTTCAAATTCTGAAGATTCTGATTATTAGATTACTGTAGATCCTGAATTTCCAAAATCGAAACAATATGTTTATCTATAATAGCTCCATTGTACATAGCTTATTTCCTTTCGTACAACGAAATTAATTATATTCAGCTCGTGGTGCGATCTGGACGAGAAACATTTTCTGTGTCAATAGCGCGCTTCGAAACGAATGTGACGTCGCTCAAAATCAAATCGCTGATCCGATACTCGCGAACAGACTCCCCAAGGATGTTGTTTCCTATTAAACTGAGGTGTTTGCATTGCTATCCACCAATTTCCAATTGAAAAGAACCTTTTTTTTGTTTTTATTTTTGTTTCGCAGAGGGAATCCCAATTACGGATACCTCGTCCTCTGCGAGACCAGAGTCCGAGGTTATGTGGGACTCGCCGGCGGGGTGTGCAAGGCCGGCATACCCACTAAACCCTCTGCGCTCGTCCCTAAAGCTCCTGGGGCACCCTAGGATAAGCAACCCGCATCCAACCAGGTATGCCCCGCATAAGCATACCACCCAGGAGAGACCGGCCTCTCCTACCTGCTCTAAATAAAAACACTTGTGGGACGTGCCCGATTGAGTGGAGGGGCGCTTTCAGCCCAGCCACCCGACATCGCCCGTGATAGGGGACGTCTCCAATGATCCCGCGACGAACAGCATTAATGGCCGCCGTCGCGAGACCCCCGGAGACACCCCCGCCCGCGTTAGGAGACTCTCATCGGAAGCGCGCGTCTGCACGCCCTGGGTCTCCGCCCACCCAAGCAACCCGGGGCGAGAGTTCGCTCCCGCTCCCGTTCCACCGCCTCCTTTTGGGACAAAACACGCCCACAAAAGGAGGCAAACGCCTGCCAGAACGTCTCACGTCTGACGATCTGTGAACAGACCGCCGGAAACGAGAGGTCCCAGCCCACCGCGCGCCGAAGGGCACACCGCTTAGATGCCCACGCTGGACAATTTTGCTTCAAAAATCGAAATACTCATTAATCTGGAATAGTTCTATTATACATTCATTTCCTTTTATGTATATACTTCAATTTGCACAAATTTATGAACCCCATGCCCTACAACAACGAGTCAAAATCGTGATCAAGATTTCGAACTAAATCATCTAAACACATATTTCCTTAATTATCTTTAAACGGAAATAACATTTTATTTAATTGTTAATCGTATACGGTCATTAGAGAACAATTAGGCACGCGGTAACTGAACATTTGACTTTTCATTTTGCTGTTCTGTGGAAAACAAAGTAAATTTAGTCACGGTTCTTGTAAACTAATTCGTACGCCAAGAGATGTTGAATTGCCATTTCAGAATCGTCACTTTGCGGATTGCCGGATTCCACCGATCATCGTATTTTTCGTAATTCGATTCCGATCGACCTGAAAATTGCCATACACTCTTACCGTGAGTCTAGAAACGTGTACACAAAATTACAAAAGAATCGGAGACCTATGATTTTTCCCCAATTTTTCGCGATTTATAGAAGGGGGTTCCCTTCAATATTTAGCAATATTTGCCAATATTTGCCAATATTTGGCAAATCTTTGAAGTCATGCCCCGGCCAAACTATTAGAGCTATCGACATGGTTCAAACGCTAAAATCTTCCCCAAACCTTCCTCTTGAACATGTTAAGCGCCACGCCGAATTTCTGTGCCGTTTCGTTCAAGCCATGGTTAGCCGTCAGGCGGGCCTTGCCGGGCCGCTCGCCGATAGACGAATCAGAGTATAAATACTCGCAATCGCGAAAAATCTGCCGCCGGTCCGTAGGGACCGACGAGGCCTGAACGGAAAGTCCAGCGCCGGTCCCTAGGGACCGGCGTGGCGCTTAACGTGTTAAAGAAGGATGAACGCAGATTTTAGCGTTGGAATGGTTTTGATAGCGTTGATATTCTCGCCGTGTCAGCTCCGCGAAAATTGGCAATTTTTGAAGGGGAACCCCTGAAGGGGTTCCGGCGGCCGGTTGAGGGCGCTCGACCGAGCACGTGTTAGCCGCGCGCTTTTCTCTCAGCGGCCTGTGATTTTTCGTTCATAACTCGTTAACGAAGCTGCAGATTGAATTTTCGCTATGGAAAAAGTTGCTTCAAATGATTTCAGGAACCCCTCATTTCACGCTGTTATGATACTTGTGGAATACCCTGTATATGAGCACTCTTGCCATCTACCGGTAAATTGATATAGCGACACTTTGATTGAATGCGATGAACCTATAAGTGTACGTTTAATATTGTAAACTATTTGGCAAACAAAAAAGAATTAATTGCAACAATTATTTTGTCTTTCTTCTATTCCTGTGTCATCTGCTTTCCCGTCATATTCTCCCAGTAAAATTAAGAAAATAGGGGCTTTAAAAATAATCGAAATCCAATACTCGCGCTACTCGACAAATATCGTGCCAACTCCTTTGGCATCATATTCTCCTAGTAAAATAGCGAAAATTTGACGTTCCAAAATATTTGGCTGCTCAGTGGTACAACTCAGTGTTGGCTGCTCAGTGTTTTTTACAAATGCTATATCCTGCACGGTCGCTGTCACAGCAAGTCTATCGACGCTATCGACACGATTCCAACGCTAAAACCTGCGTCCATTCTTCCGCTAAAAGACGAATACTCACATTTACTTGTTCAGATGTATTGTATGTAAATCATCGTAATATCTCAAGGTTTTCTGATCCTTGGTTGTAACATCGTGGTTTTAAAATTCTTGGTTATAACATCGTTGGTTGTCAGATTCTTGATTCTAACATCGTTCGTTGTCAGATTCTTAGTTATAACATCGTCGGGAGCGTGTACGAACTCGCGCTCCCGGCCGCTTGGATGGGCGAAGGCACAGGGCGCGCGGGGTGCGCGCGCTTCCGATGAGTCTTTCTTGATGCGGGCGGGGGCGTCTCCGGGGATCTTGCGTCGGCGGCCATTAGTGCCGTTGAATAAATCATGTTTAATACCTAAAGATGTTGATATCGTGCTACTTAGTGTATGAAAACTGATAAAACATATAAAAGAAAATTATTATTTGAACATACGTGTAATACTACCGTAACAAACTGTGCCTGCGCTTCCAAACAATAGGCTACAGAACAGCACCGATACAACATAAACGGTGTGAAATGTGAAAAATAAAGTTAGATTTAAAATAATTTCGAATTGTTTTGCGTATCGTATCTTTTACAAATGTCGTAGAACATGGTCAATTATCACAAATAATCATGGAAACCACTCAATCGTTGTACCTTAACCTCTTCAGCGAAGACAAGATTCATGTTTTGAAGAAGGTATGGTTCATGATGGATTTTATCACTTTCAGCAACAAACAGCAACAAATAACGAATGTAATTATAGTTGTTGCATGCATGCGTGGACAAAGTATGTGGCAGACCAGGCCCCTCCTTCAGCTGGATCTTACGGTGGAGAACAAGGAAGGCCGACGTATACTGGGATTAGAACTGAATAAAGACGAGCTAAGGACGTCACTGGATCCGCTGAAAAACGCCATTTAAAGCCATATCATCCAGAGAGATTCTTGATTTTCCTGAAATGACGAAAGATGATTTAAAAATCATTTTTACAGGATCTTATCAATTATCGCAAGCTATTTCGTATTTGGCTGAAATAATGAATGTACATGATAATCACATTAACATCCGTTATTTAAGAGAAGATAATATTGTTAAATTCAAAGTAAAATTGTAACATATTAACAGCAAAACTTACAAACATTGCATAGAATATACGCCAAACTCAACTGGTTATTCGGGTATAGAACGGTACTCTTGCGAATGTGCTAATGGAAAGCACACTATTGGATGTTGCTCACATGTTGCTGCTGTTCTTATATTTAGCAAGCCTTATATTCTATTGTACATCACTAAGAAACCATTCTAAGTGTTGAAGCTATTAGCTCGATATTATTCACTGCTTGCAAGATATTATAACTCGTAGAGTCTATGGAATATATATATTCTATATACTCTGCGAACTATAATATCTTAGAAGTAGCGAATAATACTGATTTCCCAGGTATCACCACGAGGAGGTTGCTTCACAAGAGACCCTGAAAGGAAGTCGGGATTCCTTCTGGCTCCCAACGACTACTTATAAAGTAAGTATCGTAGATGTGTCGAGTAATTATTACGGAGAAAAAGTTGTGACAGGAACATGCTACCATTGCAAAATGATTCCACAATATGCTACAAACATTCCTGAAGACAGGTACACAGTTACAGAATATGCTTACCTATTGATAAGTATAGTCTGAATACTTCATGTACTCCAATCATGTTTGGTTTAATCTTTGAGACAAACTTAAGTACCGATTAGATCGGATTTTGTCAAAACCTTTACATTTTACTTAGACATTATACGCTAACCAATACTAAAGATTGGTAGGCCCATACAACGCACAGGCATCTTAACCTCTTAAGATTTCGAACAGAATCTTTTAAACACGTGTTTCCTTAATTTCCTTTAAACCGAAATAACAGTCTATTTAATCTCTGATCGCATACAATCAGTGAAGAATAGCTACGCACGCAGTAATTACAAATTTGAATTTTCTTTTTGTCATTTCGCGGAAGATAAAGAAAATCTAGTCACTGTTATCAGAAAATAAATCGTAGGCCAATGGGTTAAAGGGGCCTGTTTCAATCGTGCTCCTCACTCTATATTTTTACCCTCGGTCAGTATTTCATTCCAAAAAATTATACTAGTGACAGTTCGCATGGCTAAACTAAAATTCTTAAAGCTACTTAACTCAGTCAAGATCAAATGAATAGCCTGTTGTCAAAAGGCGTTTTAAAGGTTCAGACCTGAAAAAGAGCTTGTGTGGGGTAAAAAACAACATTAGCCATCGAATTTCGACAGTTTAGAAAAGTATTTAAAAAACTGCTCGAACGTTCTCAATGCGAGAATCAATAGTTTTTGTATGAATATATTGCAGCAACTTTTAAAAACGCTGCAAACTCTAACATTTTCAGACACATAGTTTCATTGTTAGAGTCTCATATAATTCACCAGCTAACCGATCCATTTCGGTAGAGTCCGCTGTCGTACTAAAGCAACTTCTACAAAGTCGATAATTTAGAACTGTAGTTAGAAAAACATTGTCTTACAGAGACCTTAAGTCTGTATGCAGTATTGCCCTCCTCCTCACTATACTTATAGTTTCACTGCCTTTATTTCTATTGTATAGTTTTTTTCTCTTCATTCCACTACGCGCTCAATCATGCTTGGTCTTTCTAGAAGGAGAAAGAGCAGTAAACAAGAGAAACAGAACTAAAACATTGACATACGTTGCGTTCATTCACTCGGCGATGTCTTTCTTTATCTACAGTCAAGAGGGCAGTACTATTGCAGCAGCCAATTGTCAACTAATCAAGACCTAAAAATTTACGCTTGTCTGTCGTACTGTACAGGTTGTAAAGAAATGTTTGGGCTTGGCTGTTATAGGTATATTCTACATCTTCGGATCAGCGAAGAATTTCCAAATAAGTTGCTACAAACTTGTTAGTCTTGAAA
Organism: Agapostemon virescens; assembly: GCA_028453745.1. Lineage (NCBI taxonomy): Eukaryota > Metazoa > Arthropoda > Insecta > Hymenoptera > Halictidae > Agapostemon > Agapostemon virescens. Next base: position 13,425,049 of record CM052098.1, read on the forward strand.
AACAACTTTAAAATTTCATAAACTATTTTATTTCACATGTTTAAAAAGTGTCCTGAAAAATAAATAAAATAAATCAAAATTATTCTCGAAGTTTACTCTATCCTGAGACGTGCTGTAAACATTTTAAATAAAATAATTTACAAAAATAAATTGTTTTTCAAGAGAACAGTTTATTTTTGCAACTTTTTGTTGGTTTACACCTATAATAATCAGGACCAAATATTACTCTGAATCAATACCCTGTACAATTAGTGGTCTGATCGAAGTACATGTAATAAAATTTACAATATGTACCCAACTAAATTGACGACGTACTCAATTATGGTCTGTTTTCCGAAAGTAATTATAGCTGAAATTATATTAGTTATCCATTTCGTCTTTATGTTACAAATTTGAAGTAGTAGAAGTGAAATGAAATTTACAATTCTTTCAGAGAACAAACTATAATACAATTAACATACAATAACGGTATTATTCCTTATAGCGAGAAAGAGATAATGATATACACGCATTTTCTTCTAAATGAACTTTGCTTCATGATTTCATAACTTGTTTACATTTTATGTATATTTTTTGTATATACTAAACCTAATCTTATAATAGTAATACTCATTTCTTACTATTAAGAACAGTTATTCATTCTTCGTAATTACGCTATAATTACCGATGTTCTTCATATACTCCTCTGTAACAATTTAGGGAATAAGCCGAGTTAGATAAAATCTCAAAAATTACATTGCCGACCTCACTGAAATTTCGACAAGTTACTACACATACCTTTATCATATATTTTTCTACTAAAAAGTTACTAAAAAAGCAATGAAATGTCGAAATATGCAAGTTGAGCATTATGATTTTGTCAATAAATCATTTATTTTGGTAAGACCGATAATGATAATCATGCGATTAAGAATCATCTTGTTTTGTTTGTTTTCGTTCGTTCTGAGATTTCTAATTATCAACGCCAGTAAAATAACGCTTTTAAAGATATATTTATTGCCGGTGAGATAGAACTGAAAGACCGGTATTAAAGCCAAATAAAAAATGATTCTGTCTGGCGAAAGGGTAGCTGAATCAATTACAATAAAAATTATGATCAAGACGCGTAGCATCATTTTGAAAAATAGTCATAGAAATTTTTATATTTTACAGCGTTTACGTGAGATTGCTCCTTTGAATGTGTAATGCCGTAGAGTATCAAACTCGAACCACATACGATTCTCACAAAGCGTAACCATTAATTTGTGCTATTTTACTCTGCGCTGGTTTGCGCACTGCTGGAGGAACAATGGAATGGTGGGGATAGAGAGGTCGCTAACTGGACAGGCCGCTGTGGATAAAACGATACTTAAACCATATATATTGGGTTGTCCGATCCGAAAAGTTTGTGCCGATTTTGATGGAAGATTGAAACGCAACGCATTTAAGTTTTGATATATATGTATTTATTAAATTATATAAGTGCCATTCTATTCCACAACTTTTCTCCATCTTTCAGGCAACTTCACACAACAAAACGGATGTCATTTGTTTTCAGTAATTTTAATATATTCAGACCTGTCTTTATGCCACCTACCGAAAATCGGCACGAATTTTCCGGATAACCCAATACTTATAGATCCGGTATAGGTTTCCAAGATAACGAAGAAAAATCCTCGTAACTAACGTCACAAAATAATTCAAAATAGCGATAGCACTGTTTAAAATAATAAGAGTAAAGTAGACATGAAAAATAATAGAATAAAAACTATATTATAATTACAATTTATATATATATATTTATATTTTTATATATTTATATATTATATATATTATAAATATATATTTTATATATATATATATTATATAATTTATATATTATATATATATATATATATATTGTATATATATAATATATATAAAGTGAGATACAGCAACGACTTCCATTCCCCTTCTAACGTTTTAGCATCACGGTATACTGCGACTTTTCAACACAGATTATAGAATTTTGCCCACAGCTGTCATGCTGTAGATGACAATGTTAGCTTCAAAGTAATTATCTGAAGCTGAATCTGTAGGTATATGTATATATATATACATTTAAAGTAAAGATATTCGATAAATATAACATAAGGTTTGTAGTTGTCAAAGTTTTATTAATTAATACGTACACTATCGACATTCCCCCACACGTCTAAGAATACTCAATTACATATGTATGGTGAACGCAATTTTTTAACAATAATTCAGTTCATAAAACTGATTAATTAATCATTTATTAATTTTATCATTTAGTCAATTAATCACTTTGTAAGAATTAATTCGTGAATATGAATTTATGAAATCCTTAAGTAAAGTTTTCTATAGTAATACGTTTCAAATATTGCCGCGCCTTCCACAGTTTTTTTATTTCTCATGTATGACCCCTCCTTCCTCTTTCATTCAGTGCTTATGAAAAAAGGTGGGAAAACGTTCGTAAAGAAGTGACAACATCGGTTTGTAGTAATATTTCAAGGTCATCCGATTTAGTGACGCAAACATTAAAGGTTTGACAGAAGTTTTTCGTGTGTAAGACTAGTCTGTGCCGGAACGCCGGAACTGGCCTGAACAGTTAGCATTCTGTGCTGAGTTGGCAATATTGTCAGCGACAGCTCTGTAACTTTACTGTATATTGGATGGTACCGTAAATTCAAAGTGAAGTTTAGTAATGAATGTACTTAAACAATATACTTAAATATTATTACTTAATGAACTATGAGTGGCCAAAAATTTCAATATGACGAAAGTGGTGCGAAATTTTTCTACGTTTTACTTTCATTTTTGGCACTTCTCTTGATACCTGGGACATATTATCTTTGGCCACGTTGCCCGAAGCAAGGTTAGATTTAGTTAAATCTATTCAATTGAATGTAGAAATTAAGTGACATTTCAATAACATTTTGAAATTATGAATATTATTCGCCGATTCATAAATTCTGTCTATGTATTATTCTCATTTCTGTCACCATACAACTACACACTTAATTGCGAACATCCCGTTAGTAATTTACTAATAACCTCAATAATAAACTGCGACGTTTCAAACACTTAAGTTTAAACTACTTGATATTAAAATATGTTGATGTTTCCTAATTCTTTAATTTTCAATTTCCGATTAATTATATTTTTGAGAATATGTACTTAGTTATTTACTTAATTCTATTTTTTAATTTAATACACAATCATGATTTATCAACACTTAATATTGAAAATTATAAGTTCGAAAGTAAGTAAATTTATTGAAATATGCAATGATCATTTCAACGTTTTAAATTTTGTAAATTATACGTAATTTAAAATAAATGTAGGTTTCTAAAAAATTTTAGAACAAAACTATTAAATACACATATTGAATATTAGATCCAGATCAAGAGGCAAGAGAATGTCAATGTGATGGATGTATAAAGAAGAAAATTATTCTACAACTTAATGAACCATGGAAAGAAACCAAAGCATTATTTAAGTGAGTCATATTTATTATGTATATTTATATATACAGTATATGTTTAGATGTTTTATTAAATACCATTATTTTATTACAGAAAATGTTTGATTATATCAGGATGGGTAATTCTAATATTTTTGGCATATAAAGTATCACAATTTGACTATGAAAGGGCTAATTTTGATCCTTTTGAAATATTGGAAGTTTCATCTGTAAGTATGAATAATATTTTTAAAGAAATATATTTTTTTATTATGTTACATACGTATACTTGTAAGATTATGATTATTTTCAGTTATCATCACAAAGTGATATTAAAAAGGCTTATCGAAAAAGATCTTTGATTCTTCATCCAGATAAAGAGACTGGAAATGAAGTAGCATTTATGAAACTAACCAAAGGTTAATATTGGATTAAAGTATAATATATAAAATTTACCAACTACTAACAAATGTGTGCTTGTATACTGGCAGTTAGTTGTATAACCCAATCAAGTATATATTTTTTATGAGTAATAATTACATTGTATTAGTAATACTACTTGTAGGTATTAAGTTTTAGATGTTGTTAAAGATAATGATAATGACTTCTATATTACTAGCTTATCAGGCATTAACAGTTGAGGAAGCACGAAGGAATTGGGAAAAGTATGGAAATCCAGATGGTCCGAGGGCAATGAACTTTGGAATAGCTTTACCATCTTGGATTGTTGAGAAAGAAAATTCTGTATGGGTTTTGGGATTATATTCATTGGTATTTATGTTTGCTTTACCAATTGCTGTTGGAATGTGGTGGTATAAAAGTAATCGTTACACTGATGATCAAGTAAATATCAATTAAATTTTTAAAAATATACTCTAATAATAATGAAGGGAAACATTAATATAATACTAATTGTTTCCACTCAGGTGTTACTTGAGACGTCAAAAATGCATTATTTCTTCTTTCTGAAAACTCCATCAATGTCTTTAAAAAGAGTAATCATGGTTCTCGCTGCTTCCTTTGAATTTTGTAAAGAGTTGAATGCAGAAATAATTGAAAGACACTCAGACTATGAAGAAGTTTATTCGGTAAGATAAAAAGTATAGTATTTTTCATAAATTTTTAACATAATTTATATTCTATTTATATTAAAAATTTTCTCGTAGTTTACTTTCCTATATACACATATTGTTGCCTTTATTTTATTTTTTATTTCTTGATGCGACACTTCAAATTGAATCATATCCAAAATTGTATAATATAAAATGATTCTTGATTTCTAGCTTATTAAACAATTACCCCAGCTAGGGGTAAAAAACAAGGAAGAACCATTATGCAATTCATATTCAATTAAAGCTAGAGCTTTACTTCACGCACATTTATCTCGCATACCGCTAAATCCAGAAACATTGGAAAAAGATAAACAATATATATTAAAAAAATGTCCATATTTAATTCAAGAAATGGTTACTTGCGTTAATAGAATAATTGTACTAGCTTACGCTAAGAGACGTATGTATGCTTTAATAAAATATAAATATTCATTTGTATAGAATGGATCTTTATACAACATATGCTAACAAACATAAACTTAAATATACTCTTCTTTCTTTCCAGTTCCACAATTACCAAGCATACAAACGATAGAAAATTGTATGAAGTTATGTCCTATGATAGTACAAGGATTTTGGGAATTTAAGAATCCTCTTTTGCAATTACCACATATAACTGAAGATAATTTGAAATGTTTCTCAGCAAAGAAGGTAAAGATAAATTTTCAATAAGATTAATGTTATTGTTTTTGTATTCAGCAAATCGTTATTATCTTTCTTCACATGTTGTAATTAATAATTTATTAAATATATTTTATTCTGCTAGCATCAAATCCGGAGTCTTCAACAATTTGCACAATTGAAAAGAGAAGAAACAAGACTGATCCTTAGAAATTTATCAGACAGTGAATATGAAGATGTTATGAAAGTTCTTGGAAGTATGCCGTATATAGACTTCAAAGTACGATCTGAAGGTATAATCTGTATAATACACTGTTGTAACATAAGTACAGTATTTTCTCCATAATTGTCAAAAACATCTTTACCGTAATTGCCAAAATTTGATCCTCCCCACGGTGGGGGGGGGGGGGGGGGGATTCTTTTTAGAACTATTCAAACGATATACATGTTCGATGACCGAGCAAGCAAGGTGTCTAGTATCAGTGAGACTCACACTAATATAAGCAAAGCAAAATATTGCAACATTCTTATCTTTTCTTTCTTCTTTTTTTTAATTTTTATCATCGCATTCGTCTTGTTTTTCTAATTAAAATAACACTAAATACAATATAATTAGTCATGTAATAAATTATTAAAGTTTGGGGCGTGAAAAAGGACGGTGACCAAGAAGAGAGGCAGGCAGTCAAAGCGTCGAATCTCAGGCCCTGTTTCTTTTTTAATTACTATCCTTTTCTACATTCGATATACTAAAAATGTCGCTCAGCTGATTCGAAGATACAACAGTATAGGAGAGAATACTGTATCTCCATTTTAAGATTTTAAAAAATATAGTAACTTTCTTGTAATTCCAGTTATTGATGATGAGAACCCCACAGTTTACACTGTTGGTGCTATTGTAACTGTGACAGTATCATTAACTCGCAAAGACATGAGACATTTGTTTGGAGATGATACAGTCAAGGAACAAACAATGATTGACGATAGTAAAGGTGGGAATGGTGATGCTCCTGAAGAAGTACCAGAAGAACAGAATCAAGCTATAAAGAAGTCGTCGTCAGGATGGCAGAGACAAAAGAAAGGACAGAAGAGATCTCATAAAAAAACCACTACTAAAAAATCTGCTTCTGTCAAAAATGCAAAGTCACAACCGGCAAATAAGAATGCTCAAAAAAAAAATATTCCTGATGCAAAGAAAAAAGAAGATAAGATAGAAAAAGAGTCTTCCAAAGATAAATTATCCGATGCTAGTGACAGTAACGTTGAGAGTGACAGAAGTGACGATGAAGACAGTCCTGATAAGAAAGATGTATCTGTTGATGATGACGATACAGAATGGGAAAGGTAAAAATTTATTTGAAAAATTGCTTTAAAATTTCATAGTTACCTCCAACTAAACAATGCTTAGAGCACTTTGGAAAATTTTGAAAAAATTCCTTTTAATAACTCTTTTAGTTGTAACGAAAATTAAAAGAATGTACTTTATAGATATATATGAATTTTATATGTACTGAAATTTTCTTTGAAATTTGTCAATTGATAAAAAAACTAATTTTAACTATATTTTCACTATTTCTTTCGTAATTCCAACTGCACATATTGTTTTTTAAATTTTCATTACATATCATCTAGTAAGTAAAGTTTATTTACTGAAGTCTTTTAATCCAATTATATAAATGTTATTTTACTACAAAGTGTATACCACCAATTATGTGACTGATTGTCCATCGTAAGTCCTTTCTCCCCCTTTTAAGAGATTAAAGTAGAATACATTGTATAACAGTAATTGCATATCATTAAATATGATTAACTTACATCTTTATATAGGTTTCAGCAAAGGATTTCAAAGAGAGAAAAATTTTTGGAGGGGAGGAGTAATTTATCACATGAAGTACACAGCCCCCTCTTTCCTGACGTTAAACAGGAATATTGGTGGGTTTACATTTGTGATCGCAAGAGCAAAACTTTACTGACAGCTCCTATTTTTGTCAAGTCATTAGCACATTCTGAAGAAATTCAATTAAAGTTTACAACACCAAAGTGGCCAGGTGTTTATACGTTTACTGTATGTTTACGTAGTGACTCGTATCTCGGCTTTGATCAAGCTCAAAATATTAAGGTATCTAAGCGCATCTATTTATTTACTAAAGGTGTGCTAGCTAATATGCTCAGAAACCATTCAGAAAATTATCGAGAATCCTGATACATTCGAGAACTTGAATATTTTCGGAAATAATACTGAAAGTTGTCGAGAATACCAGTAATTATTGGAAATCCCAAAATTTTTAGAAACTCATCGTAATTCTGAATAAAATTTTTTATCCATTCGACCCGAAAAATTCTAGTTCTCGCACATCTTTATTACAAATAGCAATTTTATATAGCACAAGTCAGTGTACCATTATCATAAAAATATTTACAGTTGGATGTGAAGAAAGCCCCTGAAGTACTTACAGAACATCCTCAGTGGGATATTTCAGATGAAGAAACTGCTGAAGACGTTGATGCAGCTGACGAACATTCCGAGTTCACAACTGATGAGGACATTGAATAATCTAATCTAATCTGTTTCTCAGAAAGGTTGATCAACTGACGTGAAAGACAAATTCATTTTCCTGTTTTTTTACTTCTTCAATCTTTCTCAGAGAGGTTGAACAAATAATATTAAAATCAACTTCGTTTCCTGTCTTTTTTACTTCTGAAATTAATGTACAATGAACTTTTATACGTGGAATTGCATAATCGTTAATGTATGTGGACAATCTAGGAAAATAGTGTGGTGTGTAAGATTTCTCAGTGCAGAGAAAGTAATAGTAAATAAAAACCATAATATTTATTTTAACATTGTTGTTTAATCCTCAGTTTAGGATGTGTATACAATTTTTTAATAAAATATATCATAAAATAAATAGTTACTTTTACTTTTATACCTCGAATAAAGAAAATAAATTATTGCATGATAAGTGAAAACACAGTTGTTACTCCTTACATAGGTGAAAGATTCTGTGTTACATATTCAATCACCCATAAAATTTTTTGCTACAATGAAAGTATAAATCCTATTGGTATTGCGCCAATACGATACAGTCGGTATTTGACTCCTGTGACAAACACAATGAATTTAAAATTTACAAATATCTGTAATGTGAGTGTATATTCAGGAAAAATTGAACTTAATACGTTAAATTTTAAAAATTAATATTTTTATTCAAATAATTTTTTTACAGATCTTACAGAACTATATTTTCCTATATTTATATCTATACATTACATTGTGTGTTATTTCCAACGGAGGTATACTTATCACTTAAAATAATAAATCCTTTATTACATATATGCATCTTAAACTTGTACATTATAAATGATTTGTTGTTTTTTACATTTTTACAATTAATTTTTTATAATGAAATTAATTCAAAATTCCAGTAAGTATGTAAATACAAATAATTATTTGTTATACATGTGCATATATATGTATATTTAAACGTTTTGTAAAAAATTTATTTTAGTTTAAGATACATATACCTTCAAAATATAAATCAATTTATTATTCAACAAAATTTTAGTAATAATTATATACACATTTTTAGATCCATTAAAATTATCCCGAAAGATGATAAGATGGAAGAACATAACAAGTGGGCCTGTTTATACATTTCTTAAAACAGATAAACATGCTAACATTAAATGGGGGGTACGGCATTATATTCCAAGAGAACCAAGAAAATATTAAAGTAAGCTATAAATATTAATAAGCAACGGACTATCTATAATATATCTAACTATGTATGGAAAAAGATTAACATTTTTCATTGAAACATGATAAAATTTAAATAAACTAAAAATATAAGTTCCGAAACAAACTATGGAAACACATAAATATCTTACCATTACAATTATAAATTTAGACTTGTAGCGGCTGGCCGTACAAATGAAAGCAACATTTGGCGTGCAAACGGCTAGCATGGTTTATGACTCGCGCACCTGGAAAGCTATTTTTGAGGAAACCTTTTAGCTTCTTTCGGCGCATGTGTTTTCCAGTAAACTTTCTAGAACTGCCTCGATAGCTAATTGCGGGCGTCATAAACCAGGTATTTCCAGAAGGGACACGGCGCAAGGCCCGGCGGCCCGCGACCGGGCGCGATAGAGTAACGGTCCCTGAAGGAAATTCCGCTGCGTTGCCAAAACGAAGAAATTCGTACACCCCCACCGAATCGCCTTGCCCTCCAAAAAGAGACGTGTGGAAGGGCAAGGAAGAGGGGTAACAAGGCGAAAAACAGAGGTTACCTTAGCGAGAGACTAACGCGTAAAAGAGAGTCTCGAGATAACCGTCGCCTACGACTAGTCTAACGAAGCAGATAATAAAGACTGTACATACACATCGATACCTGTGATATTTATTCGTGAATACGCAGATAGACACCCTATCCCTCCAGACTGATCACTTTCGTGAAGTTTTTCTGAATTTCCCTCAAAAGATTAGATAATCTATTAAGATAAAAGAGAACAATAGTTCAGAATCCATTTGTTTATGATTTTCATATTTGGTAATAAAAATTAAAAGTAAATAAACTTACCTATGATGCACCTCTACGTTTTCATATATGATACTATCTGACATGACTTTATCCAATTCTGTAATTTTAATGTCAGTAATACTTGAATAATTCGACATTTTAATGACATTATTTGTCGAAATATATGTAGCCTCATTTTGTGCAATAATAGGAGGATTGGAAATACATTGTCTTACATTCAGAAATTCATGACGATATACTGTACTCATAATAATAACTGATTTAAAAATTTCTTTCATTTTAAAAATTTCATGTTCAAATTCTTTTGTTTGTCTAAAATAATTATATACTATGCGTTAATTTTTATCATAAATAAATATTGAAACATATAAATTTATAAGTGTACATACTTTATAATCTCAAAAATATTTATATTATGTGATAAGTTTTCTCTAATCGTTAAAAAATTAAAGATTAACTTCACCATTTCTATTGGTTTGGCGTGCTTATGAACATACACTATTTTATGCAGTTCATACATGTCCAGTGCTTTAGTATATCTATATAAAATAAAAGTATATCATATTTTTGTACCATATATACATTCAATTGAACAAAGCAATATTTACTTACAATTGTAACATATCCCCAACATAATCGATACGCTGAGCATTACTTTCTAAGCGATTACGTTCTTCGTCTAATGAATTGAACATTAATTCTATTTTCTCTGCAGCCTTCACAACTGTACATATTTTTTTGAAAATCTGTTGCAAACACTTCAGCTTTTCTTCATTGGCGGACTGTTTCTCCAATTTTACTTGAAAGGCGGACACTTCAGTTTGTAGAACTTTAATATTGAGTAATACAGTTCCTACATGTTCTAGATCTTTATTAAATTGTGAAATTACTAAATCTCTGAAATTTTCGACTGTTATAGAATCATATATCTAAATAATGATTACAACTTTAAGACATAAAAATATATGAAATATTTACATTTTTATGGTTAAAGCAAAAGTGTACAGTTGAAATAGGTTTGCGTCTTGTTTCATGAAATTTATTGCTACTCGATAATAATCCATTAATGTTCTAAAATCCAATGAATTTTTTGACTGTTCTATTATTTTCTGTATTGGCATAGGAATACCTTGTGTAGACGTAAACTCAGCGAAATGACTGTTTCTTTTGAAGACAAATAATATTGAATCCTATAATAAAATTGTTGACATAAGTTGTTCACAAATATAAAAGCAGTCTACTTGGAAAAAATTTACTTTTCATACGTATATAGTACATAGTGATATACCTGGGTTTCTGAGAGTAGTGACGCATTATTCGGAATTAGAACTTTGCCGTTATAATTTGTTAAAATTTGTTGATTTACGAGTATACTGGTATCTTTTTCAATCATAAGTTGCACCTCTGCACCAGTAGTGCTATCGCTTATTTCATATGCATCAATTTTATACATTGGCACAGAAAATACATACACTATCTATAATGTAAGAAATAAATATCACAAGTAATGAATATATTAGATTTTGATAAATCATTCGAAAGATTTAAAAATAAAGACTAGAACTATTGAATATTTCGTACAGTAAATTATACATTTGATTTTGATAGTATCTATTATTTAATTTGTCACTTAAGAGTACTTAGTCATGCATTTTATTAATTAATAATTCATTAAAATATATACCTGCTTAGACAGAATGGTTTGAAGTAATTTAAATGCCACTAGTTGCATTTCACCATTTTCATCACACAATTTCCCTCTCTTCTTTGGATCCCATTGTAGCATCACTCTAAACCAGTCTACCAATTTGTTTTTAAGACAGCTAATAAATAACAGAATGTTAGGTTCACTTATTCATTATATGATTCATTAAAAGATCTGTCCTGACTCAATATTTTCAGTTACTCATATATCTTGAAATTTAATTTACTATAGAAGTCTTACCTTGCTAAATTTGTAGGGCCCATAATATCTTGACCAAACACGTGTTTTCCTTCTGATTCATAAGCACATATGTCATTGTATCCTTTATTCTGTATAATCATCATGCTATACAATTATCAAAAAGATTACCATACTTGATTTCATATTCTATTTTTACTATAAAAACATGTCATATATAATACCATGATGTAGTAATTTGCATTTCAGGAAAGAATGGTCTTGTACCACTGATGACTTCATAAAATAAAATGGCCAAACTCCAATAATCCACGGAACAACTATATTCTGTTCCCAAAAAAAGTTCTGGAGCTACATAATTTAATGGACCTATTAAAGATGCAGATGAACTGGCTTCACCTAGTTCTTTTGCACATCCTAAATCTATTAATTTATATGAAATCTACAAAATATTTTCTGTATATAATACTATGTTTGCAATTTGTTGTCTTTTTATTTACAAACGAAATTTACAAATGAAAGTTTATAGCATTTTGAAATTAAGGTTCAAAGATAAAATTCTGATCTATTATTGTTTACTATTTTTGGGTAGCTTATTATATTATTGAATAAATATTTTAATTTAAATATGTTACAAATTTTCATTTTAACCCAATATAATAAAACTTTCTGCTTAAACTATTACACAACTTACTTCATTGCACTCATCCTGTAATACTATATTTTCAGGTTTTAAATCACGATGCGTAATGTTATTGGAATGTAAATATTCAACAGCGGAGGAGATATTCTTCATTATAACAATTGCTTCTTTTTCAGTCACTCCGCAACAATTCTCTGGTTTGTTTAATACCTGTGATGTATAAAATACTAATGTTATAAATACGTACCAATTACATAAAAAAAAAATTACATTTACATAAGTTACCTGTCTGAGATCACCTTCTCTACAAAATTCCATACATAATATTGGCAAATCTCTGTTTTCATCAGGATGATTGAAACATAAGTCTAAAGCTTTTACAACGTTTGGATGTTTCAAATTTTTCATTATTTGAACTTCAATAGTCCATTTCTCTTTTTGTATTTCTTTTAATTGTGCAACATCCCATTTACACTTTTTAATTGCTACAATTGTTATAAATTATGTTATTAAAGTATTTATTTACTTTCAAGACAATATACATACCAACTTTGTTGCCACTTTTATGTCTCCATAATTCGACAATACCAAATACTCCTGAACCAAGAGTTTTACTAAAGGTCCAATCATTGACAACTTGTATAGAAGACATGTTGAATATATTCACCACAACTGTTTAAATCACATACCAATTTTGCTAAAATTTTAAAAGTATTACTATATATTATTCTTCGGTTGCAAGTGACTATATTTATATATTCAAATTATATTTCTCGGAAGATTTTTGTGTCATTGTTGCAGTGATATTTATTGCATGTTTATTTCTTCGAAGAATAAATATGTGTATACCACATACGCACCTACAGACGTCCAGCATAGAATTAACAATATTCATAATTTCAAAATTCATTAAATTATCATAAAGTAAACTTCAGAATTAAATGCTCACAACAGTCAATTTTCAGAAACCTCGTTCACTAGTTCCCACTGCGCATTTCACTCCCCGTTATGGCCCTAGTGGTGCTCAATACATCTCAGGCGCGTACCATAAATGTTATTCATGGCTCATTAAAAAAAAAAACTAAAAATTTACCGTCGCGAGCATTTAATTCTGAAATCTGTACAATGAACATTAACACATATGTACATACTATCAAAAGTGAGTAAACAGATTGCTAATGCTCGAGTATTATTGATGTGTCATGATTCGATGATACTCGTCAAAGATCATATAATATGCGTCGAGTTTTAAAAGAAAATTGAGAACCTTTTCCAACATGATGGGTGGGATGGGTAGGCTGGGTGGGGGAGAGGGAGGGGGTAGGGGTAAATTTGTAGAAAACGATTGTTAACTGCAAAACAAGATTTCTATCAAATTTTTCTTTTCGGCGCGGCTTTAACCCTAATAACTGCTCAAAAATCCATCTGCCCGCTTAGTTTTATACTTTTTTTATAATGTTACTTTTTTCACCTTATCCGCAAATTCAAAAATGCAATTATCTCAATTGCAAAGAAATTTGCAAACAGTTTGTATGATTCCCTCTCCGCTATGAGGTTCCCTTTTCGCCACTCTCTATAGGAGGCATATATCAATGACACAAGGGGATACGCGATATCACATTATTCCCACTACGCGAAGAATCGAGGTGTATTTAGTGGTAGAAGGGGAAGCATTTTCAGGGGAATATAAGCCTAATTCAGCAACGATGAAATAGAATAACTAAGATTAGGATCATAAAGCAGTGGCGGGGAAGAAGTTTTCGACAGCCTTGTTTCAAATGAATGAAAGAGACGCGCATTCATCTTCTACTTTATTGAAATGTCTGAACTGTCTGTTAATTTTCATTCATTTATTATAAGTTTTGTATAATCCTAACGCGATATAAAACGCGTTGATGGGTAATCGATTTCGCGAAAATGTAAGTGAATTATTCTAATAAGAGTTATTTTGAAATCAAATTAATTCTCCTATATTAATCAAATTAAACTCCTTTAACCCCTATTACATTCGCCCTTATAATTGATAGTTTCACCCAAACTAATTAATTGGTTCACGAGTTATAAATTATTAAAACTGATGAAAATTACGGTTCATCACGATTTTCAAACTATTTCTGATCTTGTTTATTTTTTTTCTTATAATTCAGACTATTACATAGTTAAATTACATATACACATATACACGGTAAACTAATGCATTTAGCTTAGAAGAAAAACTAAAGTCGTTTAGTCTATTTTTAAAAAAGTTATTCTGATTTAGTGTGTCTCACCAATTACGAGACGGAGTTTAGATCGATTTACATATATTTACACTTATACATATACATACAAGTATACGTATATACTTTCAATATTTGAAATACGAATAAATAACGATTACTAAAACCAGTGGATATAAAATTTTTGTTTTTAATATCTAAGAAATATAGTTATAAATCTAAAATTACCGGTCTAACAAAATTATTGCGTTCAGTTCCCAACACTTATTTATAATAAGTGTTATTTATAATCTAATATAATTTTATGTTTCTAGTACGATTTAAAACTGTTTAGTTTGGATGTAATACTTAAGATTAAAATTATATTGATATTTTTATACAATATAACCTTTTATTAAGTAAGCTTTCCTATGTACATATACACGTAAAAACGTGTATATTATGTACTACGTACGTACATATATATATACATATACATATAATATATGTACATACATATGTATTATGTGGATATGTAATTCATAGAAATAGGTGTTTTGTGAAGGGTGGCGCTTTATGTCAGTCCGGTTTTTGAAGAAATATGGCGGATGTTGAGGTGAGTCTGTCACGTGGAAGTTGAGAAACCATATTATTATTTAACAATTACTAATTATTGATCACTGATTTTGTTGCAGTTATTGAAAGCATTGAAAGATCTGCCTAATCGAGTTCAAACCGCCAGTAAAACCGAGCGGCGAAAGATTTTGCAAAATGTCGCCAATGTGTTGTCAAACCCTGGTAAGGAATGATATTTCATATATTTTTGATAAATAATTATCTATTTTGTGATTGAAAGTATCTATTTATTTACAAGGATGGTACTGATTCCATCTATAATTATTCATTAATACGTGTATAGGAAAAATATATGTTTTGTATAATACTATGCAAGTTAGACTAGAATTAATATTCAATATTGTTCAATCAAGTGCAATAACTTTGCTATCATCACTTGTATATCTCCAGTTTATAAAAGTTAACATATTAATTACAAAAAAACTTCAGTGTCATACAGTAATTATTATTTTATACATGTAATAATTAACTTGTAATTTAATCATTTCATTATTATCTATTGCACCATGAGCCATGTACTGAATATTTCGTTTAGAAATGTATATAGTTAGCCTTCAAAATTTATTTATTATTACTTACTTATTATTTGTTATGTTTTATTGGTATATTATACATGTTATTATTTTATTAGTCAAACTGTAGTTCTTACATTAAATAGTTAACTGATAATAAAAATAACAGAACACAAGGATTATATTTAGAATTTAATGATCTACCATAACATCTGATGAAGAATACCTTTTTCAGTGAATATATTAGGGACAAGTATAATAAATTAGAAAATATGCTATAGAAAATTACAGGAATTATGATTTTAAATATTGAGTAAGGTTAATTAATTTTTGTATCTGTTTTTACTTGTTGCTAATTTATTCTTTTAAATAAAACAAAGGACAATTATGTTATTTAAAGAAATATTATTTCTATATTTTAGGCATCAATGAGAAGATTGTTAATGGAATTTGCAAATCCTTATCCCTCACATTACATAGGTATAAGGATACTGCTTCCCAATTTTACGTGAAGAATTTAATTGTGGAGTTGTTAAAGAAGCAGCCAACAGCTACAGTTAAACACATGACAAATGTGATTGTAGAACATGCTACATGGCATAAAAATGTAGTTTCTACGTATGTATCTTTTATATGAATATCTTTCTATATATATGTATATTGAAATTTTTTAATTTTATAATTTTTTAATGATATTTGTTCTTAATCAATATTTACATAAAATATTTCGTTTTAGTTTAAGCACTGCTTTAACAGCATATCTAGCATTAAAGTGGTCAACATTAGTTGTCCTACATGGACATAAAAACAATGCAGACATTGATATAGAATTACCAAAACTGATTGAGGCACAAGCCGATTTAAGTGCATCTGCGCTGGCATCTATGGATAAAAAACTGACAGAAAAAGTATACACATTATTAGCACATCAATGGTCAAGTATTAAAGACGTAGAAACAGTATATATGGAAACATTGGCCAAATTGGAAGTTGGAAATGGTCTAATTGTTCTTGCCAGTTTACTTACAAAATACTTAGTTAATGCTAAGAAAAGTGAGCTTGTAGAAAAACTAAAGGTAAATTTATTCAATATTAAACTGACATATCTGTTACATCTGTTGCTTGAATATAATAAATGTTCTCTGCTCTTTCGTAGGTAAACATCATAGATGATTTTATAAAAGTTACTATTAGTTGCAAGAAAAAGCCAGATTTATATGTTGTTGATACTGCTGTACCTCTTCTACGTAGAATAACACATGATGAATTTAAGAGTCAATTACTGCCAGCTTTACAAAAAGCTATGTTAAGAAACCCTGAAATTATTATTGAATCTGTTGGTCACATTCTCAGTGGTTTAAGCCTTGATTTAAGTCAGTATAGCCAAGAAATAAGTAAAGGATTATTTGCAAATTTGCATTCTAAGGAGGATTTTGTTAGAGATGAGGCTGTTGAAGCTTGCCGAAGACTAGCTTTACAATGTTCAGATACTACTGCATTGGAAAATTTACTAGCATCTGCATTTGCAGTGTTTCATGGATCGGAAGGAAAGCTTACTGTTGCGACTCATAAGATTTCGGTTTTACAAGGTGCTGGTAATCTTAGTTACAATGCAGCATCAGGCAGTGGTGTTCAAAGATTGGCTGAAACAGCCTGCAAACATTTTATAAAAGTTTTAGAGACTGAAGTTCATGAGAAAACTTTGATTCATGCTCTTGAGATGATGGCCTTATGGTCCAATAAATTTGTAAACAATGTTCCAAAATGTGTAATTGATGCATTTAAAGAAGGAATGACTGCCAAAACTTCAACTCCTGCAGTGCGTAATGCTTATATTAAACTGTTCTTTTCTGCACCAGTTACTTCTTATTCTGGAACAATAACACCATTGCTCATACAATCAATAACAAAAGCTACACAGCAAAGTACACAACCAGCTACCGTATCTGAGGGTTTAGTAGCTGTTTACTTACTTCTAAAATTTGTCCTTGCTAATGAAGTAGAAAATGATAAACAGACTATATTATGGAGTGCCATCGATGATCAAATATTCTTTTCAGAAAAATTTTTGGTAACATGTGGAGACGATACTTTGTATCATCTCATGTTACTTTGTGAAAGACTTATTACAGACTTTTCTGACAGATTGAATGAAAAAGCTTTGAATTGTATTTATAAAGCAGTTGTAATATGTGCGACAGCTCCAAAATCGAAAATTAGAAGACGCTGTTTCCCATATGTAAAGAAAATTGTAACTGGTTTGAGTACAAGTTCTCCTGCACAGGAGTTATTGATGGAGTTTAATAAATTTTTAGAGACTGTAAAAATTAAATCTGAAGCTGATAAAGAAAACAGAGACGATTCTTCACCTGGAGAAATAACTGGCAGATGTCTCACAGATGGGTTGCTTGCCATTTGTTCTGGTTCTTTTCTGGTCGAATTACCTGCTATGCAAATGACAAGAGATGCATTGATACCGTCGCATCATCCTGCAATCTTTAAAGCAATGCCAAACTTATGGTATAAAATCGCAAAAAATTATAATCTTATTCCAAAAGATTTTCTATGTTCTTTCAATAGCGAAATAAAAAAGATGCTGGTACAAAATTTTAAACCCGTTACTAGTTACGAAAACGCTTTAACAAAAGTGGTATCAATTGTTCCAGATATTATATTGCCCACAATAGTATCAAATGTTACAAATAAACTCAATGATTCAGAGATTTTAAGAGTTACTAAAGACGAATATTTTACATACCTGACTCCAGAAGGAGAGTTGTATGACAAAAGTGTACTACCAGTGAACGATGAAAATGATATTCTTAATTCGATGAATATGAAAAGAGAAAGTAAAGCATACTCATTTAAAGAACAGCAGGAAGAGCTTCAACTTAGGCGAGAACTGTATGAACAAAAGAAGAAGGAGGGAAAAATAAAAGAACCAAAACTAACACCTAAACAAGAAGAAATTATTAAATCACAAATGACAAAAGAAACGGCGATTCGTAAAAAACTAACTGAATTAAAATGTAGAATAGATAATACTGTATCAATGGTTATGTGTGCAGTTAATGGAAATGGACAAGAACTTTCGTTTTATTTGAAAAGTCTTCTACCACCAATTTTAAAAAATTTAGCATCACCATTAGCTGCCCCAGCAATGTCTGAACTATATATTTGTTTGAAAAATATAGTGAAAATCGGTAATAATCCGGTATTAGGTGTTCTAGTATCGCATGTTACATTGCGACAGTTACAACCGCAGTGCGATCTAGATCCGGCGTGGGAAGAAGAAAACCTCGATGCTGCAGTAAAGAGAACATTGAATCTTTTACACACAACAACGATAAAACAAAAGAAATTATTCACAGCTCCCGCTTTTTGTTATATCTTTCCATTTATAAAGAAAACTATGTTAACTTTTAAAGATGATGGTATGATTGTACAAGGACTACAAATAATACAGGAACATGCTAAGCAAAGAGGAGACTCATCAGATTCAAGAGATATGAGGCATCCTCGATTACTTCCACGTAAACATATGTTTGATTTACTAATAGAATTGATGGAAATAACAGCTGGAAGAGTACAAACGCATGCTGTTGCAACTTTTTTAGATGTTGCTCAATCTGGTAGTGGTCAACCAGGTACAGCATTAGCTGCCAAGGAAGATATTGATTCCTTAATCGGAGCTTTGCAAAACTCTTTGTCTACAATAAGAGATGCAGCTCTGAGAGCCTTAACTATCGTGAGACATGCTTTTCCATCTCAAAAAGAAGAACCTGTACAAGCGCTTCATCTTATTAAAAGAATATGGATCGCCAGGTTTGACACTTGCGTTGAAAATAAAGCTTTGGCTACTGAGCTATGGTACTCTGCAGCATTAGTAGCACATGCAGATACTCTTGTTGATGAACTGATTCAAGACATAGCACATCCTGTAGAACCTATCCAACAAGCTGCTGCTTGTGCTTTGGCACAATGTTTGTCTAACGTCTTTAATCTGATACCAACAATTTTGGATAAATTATTGCAACTCTATCAAGACGAATCAGCTATGATTCCACCGAAATTAAATGACTTTGGTCGGGTGGTTGAACAGCCTATTGATACTTGGGGACCACGACGAGGTGTAGCACTTGCATTAGCTCAATTATCATCTCTTCTTACTTCTGACACAGTACTAAAACTTGTACAATTCTTTGTTTCTACCGGCTTGGGCGATAGAAATCAGGCTGTTCGCACGGAAATGTTGACTGCTGCTGTAGCTGTTGTTGATCAACATGGCAAAGCAAATATAACTTCTTTATTGCCTATTTTTGAAGAGTTCATGGACAAAGCTCCGAAAATTGGGAGTTTTGATTCAATCAAACAGTCAGTTGTTATTCTTATGGGATTGCTAGCAAGACACTTGGACAAAGATGATCCACGTATTAAACCTATAGTCATGCGATTGATCGCAGCTCTTTCTACTCCATCTCAACAAGTTCAAGAAGCTGTGGCTAATTGTCTACCACATCTTGTACCTTCTATTAAGGAAGATGCTCCGAAAATTGTGGATAATTTAATGGATCAGTTATTGAAATCAGACAAATATGGTGAACGTAAAGGCGCGGCTTATGGTTTGGCAGGTATAATTAAGGGTATGGGAATACTCGCTCTGAAACAGCTTGATATTATGACCACATTAACTAATGCCATTCAGGATAAAAAAAATTATAGACATCGAGAAGGAGCATTGTTCGCATTTGAAATGTTGTGTACAATGCTTGGCAGATTATTTGAACCTTACATTGTTCATGTATTACCACACTTGCTGTTATGCTTTGGGGATTCAAGTCAGTATGTTAGAGCTGCCACCGATGACACAGCTCGAGTGGTTATGAGTAAACTTTCTGCACATGGAGTGAAACTTGTTCTACCCAGTTTACTAGCAGCATTAGAGAAAGACTCATGGAGAACCAAAACTGGTGAGCGATTTACAATAATTAATAATATTTAATATTAGGACTTGTACATGGATTTAGTTGATTTAATCTCTTACTTTATAATTATTGAAAATATAAAGTATCCATTCCAAATAAATGTATTTTAGAAATTTGTATGAAAAAGTATGTTTAACTACAGGTGTGTGAGAACTCTAAATTGGCGAGTATTTGATGGTTGTGATGGTTCCAGACAAGTCGGGTTCTCAAAAATTTCGAGATTTTCGATAATTTTAGTATAATTTTATATAATTTTTTCGATAATTCGAAAATCTTGATATATTCAACAATCCTAATAAGTTCAGAGAATTTTGAATATTCTTGAGAATCCTAAAAAATTGTCAAGAATCCCGATGCATTAAAAAAATTCCAATATTTTAGGAAATCACAATATATTTGATAATCTTTAAATTTTCGAGAATTCGTCCCGTTCTCGAATAAAATTCTTGACCTATCCAGACTTGACATTTTTAGGTTTTCGCACATCTCTACTTTTAACATTAATGTACCACCAAGTCTAAAAGTCACATGATTTATTATTCTTTAAGGATCGGTTGAATTATTGGGTGCAATGGCATATTGTGCTCCAAAGCAATTAAGTAGTTGTTTACCAAGTATAGTTCCAAAGCTTATTGAAGTACTTAGTGATTCGCACACTAAAGTTCAAGAAGCTGGTGCAGAAGCTCTAAAAGTTATTGGAAGTGTAATCCGTAACCCAGAGATTCAAGCTATTGTACCAGTCTTGTTAAAAGCTTTACAAGATCCCTCTCATAAAACAGCCACTTGCCTCCAGACTCTACTGGACACACAGTTTGTGCATTTTATTGATGCTCCATCATTGGCTCTTATAATGCCTGTAGTGCAGAGAGCATTTTTAGATCGTTCTACAGAAACAAGAAAAATGGCAGCGCAAATTATTGGGAACATGTATTCATTAACTGATCAGAAAGATTTAACACCATATCTGCCGACGATCATTCCTGGTTTGAAAACAAGTTTATTGGATCCTGTACCAGAAGTACGAAGTGTATCTGCAAGAGCATTGGGTGCTATGGTACGAGGAATGGGAGAATCCAGCTTTGAAGATTTGCTTCCTTGGTTAATGCAAACACTTACATCTGAAACAAGTAGTGTAGACCGGTCAGGTGCTGCACAGGGTCTTTCAGAAGTCGTAAGAGGACTTGGTGTTGAAAAGCTTCGCAAATTGATGCCTGAGATTATTAGCACAGCAGAAAGAACGGACATAGCTCCTCATGTAAAAGATGGTTACATTATGATGTTCATTTACATGCCAAGTGCGTTTACAACAGAATTTACACCTTACATTGGACAGATTATTAATCCTATTTTGAAAGCTCTGGCTGATGAAAACGAATATGTACGCGAGACTGCACTTAGAGCAGGTCAGCGTATTGTTACCCTTTACGCCGATTCGACAATTATGTTACTTTTACCAGAACTAGAGAAGGGACTTTTCGACGATAATTGGCGTATTAGGTATTCGTCAGTACAATTACTTGGAGATTTATTGTACCGTATTTCTGGTGTTTCGGGTAAAATGTCAACAGAAACAGCCAGTGAGGATGACAACTTTGGAACGGAGCAATCACATTATGCTATTATCAATGCCCTTGGTGCGGAAAGGCGAAATCGTGTTTTGGCCGGATTGTATATGGGCAGATCAGATGTTGCATTGATGGTACGTCAAGCTGCTCTTCATGTATGGAAGGTCGTTGTCACGAATACTCCAAGAACATTGAGAGAAATATTGCCAACGTTGTTTACACTCTTGCTTGGTTGTTTGGCTAGTACGAGTTATGATAAAAGGCAAATAGCAGCGCGAACTTTAGGAGATCTCGTTAGAAAATTAGGTGAAAGGGTATTGCCAGAGATTATACCTATTTTGGAAAAAGGTCTTCAAAGTGATCAAGCCGATCAACGTCAAGGTGTATGTATTGGATTATCAGAAATTATGGCAAGCAAAAATAAAGATATGGTGTTAACTTTTGTCATCAGCTTAGTGCCAACAGTGAGGTAACTAATCTTCAGACAAAATGAATCATACAAATTTTTAATTCGACTGATTAAAAAGAAATTAACAAAATATGATTAATTTTAGAAAAGCATTATGCGATCCATTACCAGAAGTTCGACAAGCAGCGGCAAAAACTTTTGATGGTCTACACTCAACAGTAGGTGTTAGAGCATTAGACGATATATTACCAGCGATGTTAACTCAATTGAACTCACCGGATCCTGCAGAAGCAGAAAATACGTTGGACGGTTTGCGCCAAGTGATGGCGATCAAATCTCGAGTTGTTTTGCCATATTTAGTACCTCAATTAACTACTCACCCCGTTAATACAAAAGCATTGTCAATTTTGGCAAGTGTTGCGGATGAAGCGTTGACGAAATTTCTTCATAAAATCCTACCAGCTCTATTAACTGCTCTCTCTAGCGCTCAAGGAACACCGAATGAAGTTCAAGAGTTAGAATACTGCCAAGCAGTTGTCTTATCTGTTACTGACGAGGTTGGTGTTCGGACAGTCATGGATCAACTTATGGAGGCTACTAAAGCAGAAGACCTATCTAGACGACGAAGTGCAGCTGCTTTACTGTGCGCTTTCTGCCGAGATACTCGTGCAGATTATAGTCAGTATGTTCCTCAATTATTGCGAGGACTTATTCACTTATTTACAGATGATGATAAGGATGTGTTGCAAATGAGTTGGGAAGCACTTACAGCCGTTACTAAGGTGAGTATTTTCCTCATTTAATTATTTCTAAATATATTTCTTAGTTAATATAATCACTTTTAACTTTCTGCGTTTGCATTCAGACATTAACATCAGAGCAACAGATAGCGCACGTACAAGACATCAGACAAGCTGTTCGATTTGCAGTGTCAGACTTAAAGGGGCAGGAATTATTGCCAGGATTTTGTTTACCGAAGGGAATTACTCCAATTCTTCCAATATTCAGGGAATCTATATTAAACGGTTTACCGGAAGCGAAAGAGCAAGCAGCCCAAGGATTAGGAGAAGTTATAAAATTAACCAGCGCATGGGCATTACAACCCAGTGTTGTGCACATCACTGGGCCATTAATTCGAATTCTAGGAGATCGTTTCAATTGGAGCGTGAAAGCAGCTGTTTTGGAAACACTTGCAATTTTGCTGGGAAAGGTAAGTTAATTAAATGATATTAAGATATTTTTTTAAAATAATTATTATACAATTGTATGTAGGTCGGAGTGATGTTAAAACAATTTTTGCCGCAATTACAAACCACATTTTTGAGAGCATTAAACGATAGTAACCGGCAAGTGAGGTTGAAAGCTGCTTATGCTCTTAGCAATCTTATTGTAATTCATACGCGCGTCGATCCACTGTTCACGGAACTTCATACTGGCATTAAAACTGGTGATGATCCAGCTATTAGGTGAGCGAATTTAATATTTACATTATTTCGTCAAATAATGATTAGCTTTATTAATCTCAAAATATCTTATTCAGGGAAACAATGTTACAAGCATTGCGAGGTGTATTGACACCTGCTGGTGACAAAATGACAGAACCAATGAGGAAACAAGTGTTTGCTACTTTAACAAACATGCTTGGTCATCCTGAAGACGTTATAAGGAACGCTGTAGCTGGCTGTTTTGGTGCGTTGTTACGGTGGCTTAGTCCAGACCAACTTGCACTTGCATTTAATGACCACTTGTTATGTAAGTTTCCTACAAATTTAGTTAAATTTATAATATAAGGTATAGTAAAAATGAATTTCCACTAACAAGGAATGTTACCACAGTAGTCCTTTTAAATTTTGGTGAAACACACGTTTAATATAGCATTTGTGGAAGTGTGTCACAGCTGAACATTGATCGCTACGTAGAAATTGTGATACAAAAAGCTTAAATATATATACAGTAGACAACAAAATTAGATGGAAAATCTTTAAAAACCATTTACTTTTTTCAAAATTTCATCAGATGAATAAAAGTAATTCGTTCAAAATTGTGAAAGAAAAGTTTTTTTTATTTTTTTATCTGTATCTACAATGAAAATTTAAAATATTCCTTTTGTAGATCTAAGTATGTTATATGCATACACAATGTTTCATTGAAATCGATAAATGACCTATAAATAATTAAAAATGACAAAAATAATGAGTTTAATTTTGTCCCTGACTCTACATCTCGCGTGTTTTTTTATATTGTGTGCACTGTAAGCCGATAAGTGCAGTCTAGATATGTCAGAATTTTTAATTTTTACTACTTATTATATTTTAATGTCATTATTAACGTTAATTGTAATTAATATATAATATTAATTGTAGGTAATGACACTAGTGTTGACTGGATGCTTAGGCATGGACGTTCTGCAGCGTTATTCGTTGCATTAAAAGAATCGCCAACAACATTATATAATAGTAAAGAGAAGGATCGTGTATGTGCAGTTATACTTTCGTATTTAGCAGCGGATCGAGTACAAATAGTTATGAACGGTGTACGCGCTTGCGGTTATTTGTTTCAATATCTGATGAATGAAGGACAATCTGTACCTCAACAAATCTTGTCTCCATTTGTGAGGGTAAGATGATTTAACGTAGTTATCAAATATTACATTTGTGCATTGCTCACTGTTCAAGTTTTCGAGTCTAAGTCGTACTCTTTTGAAAAATATATTCTAAAGTCTTCGAATTATTACAGTTTGCGTCATAAGGAGTTGAATGAGAAGGCAATAACTATAAACGAAAGACTCTAATGTCTGATTATATTTGAAAAATTCTTTTCGTTAAATAATTAAATTTTTTGAAATCTTTTCAGTCTATGAATAATAACAGCAATGATGTGAAACAATTATTGGCAAGAGTTTGTATTCATCTGGCTCGTAATATATCTCCTGAAAAGATGTCGCCAGAATTACTTAAATCGCTCTTACCAATGTTGGTGAATGGAACAAAAGAGAAAAATGGTTACGTGAAAGCCAACAGTGAACTTGCTCTGATAGCAGTGCTTCGACTGAGGCAAGGTGAAGAAGAACACCTGGTAAGTGGTACCTTTATAATATATTGTAACCTGAAGAAATAATTTAAAAATATTAAAACACGAGAATCGTGCTGTTTTGTAATAATTCATAACAATATATTTTCCAGCGTTGTATGACATTTTTGGATGCTGGGGCAAGGGAATCCCTGTCGGACGTAGTCAGTAAAGTTTTATGCAAAGTTCTTTCTCAGCCAGAGTGTAAAATGGAAGAATTAGATGATACTTTACTTACGTGAGAGATATTGTACGTCCTGGGGCTCATTACACGCTGCATCCCATCTAATAATCGTACTATCCATCATTATTCAATCGATTTTTATAAAGAGACCTGTTCGTGTACTAGTTCCTTAATAAAACAGTTAGATCAGTCAACATTGTATCTCGATAATCAATTAAATAATGTAAAACGTAACAATCAATCAATGGAATTTATGTTACTTATACTAAGGTGTCCCGTATACCAAATAATTCGAATGATAACTGTAGATATTTCTGCGCAAAATAGTTTTTATGGCCGTCGTATTAATAATACCATTATTTATAATTTGATTGTTATTGTACGAAAGTTGTCTCGAGGAAAGCCCATGTTTGTAAGCGAAACAATGAGTGGTAACGCAAAGCGTATCCACGAAAACTACAAAAATTACGAAGACAATGTAAGAAATCAACAAAACAATAGTAGCGATGCACATTTACGACACATTCTTTTCTTATATGATTTCTTTTGGTATCTGCAGCACATATTCCAATGGAAAATACATACTTTTGTTCACATACATATTCGAGCATCTTTCAATAGAATTACATGGTTGTTCCAGTTTTTATATATAAAAAAAAAATAAATGTTAATCAGCTCTGATCTAAAATGAAAAAATAAAAAAAATAGGCAATTCGAGCAAACCATTTACTTGCTATCAAAAATTCTAATAGTGCTACGCTCTATCGTCGTAACATACACAACTCATCGTCTTGTATTGTAGTTATATACATTGGTATATAGTTTATATTTTAGAATTACGAATAGAGATTGTTGAGTCGGCTTAAGCCGTTCCATACTGACATGATACTTCTAGATCCGTGATCAAAACGTCTGCGACTTTGATTGTATTTTGTTTTCAACACGAAACCATAGTTCATTCTATAATTTTTTTT
>CM052098.1:13456839-13518999 GCA_028453745.1 Agapostemon virescens
TTTTTTTCTACATTGAAGATGTCGGAATTTGAGCCGAATAAGCGTCATTTGCGCGAAGTGTTAGTCTTTTGTTTCAATTGGAAGAAAACGGCAGCTGAAGCTCATCGAATGATTGTAGACGTTTATGGCGATAATGCTGTTTCCGATAAAACATGTAGAGAGTGGTTTTGACGTTTTAAAAATGGTGATTTTTCTTTGGAGGACAAAGAGCGTTCTGAACGGCCACGAGTATTCGAAGACGAAGAATTGCAGACATTGGTGGATGAAGATCCATGTCAAACGCAAAAACAAATTGCAGAAGCGTTAAATTGTGCTCAATCTGTCATTTCCGACCGTTTGAAAGCCTTAGGGAAGGTCTACAAGGAAGGAAAGTGGGTCCCATATGAGCTCAAGCCAAGAGACATTGAAAGGCGGAAAACCATTTGCGAAATTTTGCTTGCTAGGCAACAAAGAAAGGGGTTTCTCCATCGTCTCATCACTGGGAATGAAAAATGGATTTATTTTGACAATCCTAAACGTCGAAAAACCATTTGTGATCCTGGCCAACCCTCAACATCGACGCCAAAGCGGAATATCCACGGAAAAAAGGTTTTACTCTGCATTTGGTGGGATCAGGAAGGTATGGTATACTATGAACTGCTAAAAATTGGTCAAACACTCACAGGAGATCTCTACCGACAACAAATTATCCGTTTGAGTCGAGCATTGCACGAAAAACGACCACAATATGAAACGACACAGCGTAAGGTGATTTTGCTGCATGACAATGCTCGGCCACACGTCTCAAAAATTGTCAAGGAAACGATAGAAGCACTTCGCTGGGAAGTGCTACCACATGCGGCTTATTCACCCGACTGTGCCCCATCTGACTACCACTTGTTTCGGTCGATGGCACATGCACTTGCTGAAGAACGATTTAATTCGTACGAAGATCTCGAAAAATGGATCTCCGCCTGGATAACCTCTAAAGATGAATCATTCTTTCGACGCGGAATTCGCTTGCTGCCCGAAAGATGGGAAAAAGTCATCGCTAACGATGGACAATATTTTGATTAACGTACTTTTTCATTTTCTTTCATGAATAAAGCTATACTTTTTGCAAAAAAACGGACGGAACTTTCCGATTTACCTAATAGAAACAAACCTTCCTATACAGTTCCCTACACCCAACATTAGATCCCTATATTATCCTCTACCCAATACATACTAAACCGAGTAGAAACACAACTTTTCACAGAAACAGCACAGTTAACCTAATACCACATACATACAACCGAGTCTCCGACAAAACGTAACGAACCAACATAAACACAGTGACTGAAGAACCATAATATTAAGCACAGTGACAATATACAAACTAAGATCAAATCACAACTAAAGATAATACACACGTGCTCACACTTTTTATGGATGCGACAGGATCTTCCATGTAAAGCCCGACGGCATTTGGAATATCTTAGCATCCCAAAATGGATACTAGTGCAGGGAGGAGTTTTAGTGGGTAAACTCGGCATAGCACACCCGCCGAGGAGCCCACACTTACTCGGGATTGGAATGGTCTCGGGTAGCTGTGCATAAAGCATTTTACCTTACTGCACTCTAACAATAAAACAAAAAAAAGATCCACCGCCGTGTTTTACCGTTGGTTGCAAATTTTCTTTTCTGAATTGTGTATTTTTCTTCCTCCACACTGTAAATTTATTTTTAGATCCAAATATATCAAATTTGCTTTCGTCAGTAAAAATTACTTTATTCCAATGTTCGATTGGTGTATCAATATGTTGCTTAGCGAATTCGAATCTTTTCTTACGGTTAGTTTCGTTTACAAAATACGTTTTTCGTGCTACTCGACCGTGATATTAGCTACTTCTTAAATAGTCACGCACGGTACTAGCTGACACACTTATGCCGTTGTTGTTTTTAAGTTCTGTTGCAATTTGTTCGGCAGTTATACGTGGATTCTGTTCCACTTTACGAATAATTAGTCGTCGATCGTACTCGTTTATCTTACGCGGACGGCCACTTCTTCTCTTATTTGAAACAGTTTTTCATTTTCCAAATCTGTCAATCGTACTTTGAATAGTAGACCTTGCTCTATTCACTATGGAAGAAATTTCACTAAGTGATTTAAATTGATTGTGTAATCGAATAATAATTTTTCACTCTTCTTCCGTCGTTTCGCACCTTCTGCGACTCATGTCGTGGTATATTACAAATTTCATTCTATTAGTACTCTGTACAAACTAATCATCTTTGTTGTTATTCGTCACATTCAGAATGTGATATTATGTTTATATCTGAAGTAAGCGCAAGAAATGAGAGACGTACGAATACTTTCTGTGCGTCTATTTCTTACGTTTATCTATGCTGGATGTATATTTTTGTTAATCTAGAAGAAAATAAAATTTAGTTTTCACAAAATCTTTTTTACAAATATCCAAGGATATTTATTGATAATTTTTTTCACTTAAAATTTATAACCGAAGTTTACGCACACAGTTTTATTTGAAATTGGTATAAGTATTAGGGTGTCCCATAATTTTCTTCCCTTTTTTTGATGCGAAATGAATAAACGATATTTGTTGTTTAAAGTGGACTTATTATGTTATATATGATCCGTTCTGTTCTATAACCTTCTTCCATCTCTCAGGAAGCCTCATTATGCCCTCTTTCCAAAATTGTTGAAGCTTATTTGCAAAATATTCATCTAGGTGCGTTTTTATTTTACTTATGGATTTGAAAGATTTAGCACGGAGAGAATTTTTTAAGGAGAGGAACAAGTAATAATCGGATGGAGCAAGGTCTGGGGAGTACGGAGGATGAGGTAGAACGCCCCAGTCAAACTAATAATTTTTGCCTTACGGCCAACGCAACATGCGGTCTTGCGTTGTTGTGATGGAAAACGACGCCTCGTCGGTTCGCCAATTCTGGCCGTTTTTCTGCTATGGCGGCTTTCAATTGATCCAGTTGATTGCAATATTTGTCAGCATTGTTCGTATTACCTTGAGGAAGGAGCTCGTAGCACACTATACCTTTCCAATCCCACCAAATGCACAAAAGGACCTTCTTCGGATGAAGTCCAGGCTTCGTAACAGTTGAAGGTCTATTTTCCTTAGACCAAGTGCGTTTTCGATGCACATTTTGGTATAAAATCTAAGTCTCGTCTCCAGTGACAAGCTTCTTTAAGAAAGGATCCCTTTCATATCGCTGGAGAAGCAAATCGCACGTAGTGACGCGGTTCATAAGGCCGGTCTTCGTCAATAGGTGTGGAACCCAAACTTCATATCGATTCGCATATCCCATCTTCATTAAATGCTTATGTCCCGTTGTCTTGGGAATATTAGTGGCATCCACTATCTCACGCACACTATATCGCGGATTTTCAGTGAGCACAGTCTTGATAAAGTCCGTATCCGTCGTTGCTGGGCGGCCGCTGCGGTCTTCATCTTTCAACTCGAAATTGCCAGCTCTAAATTTTTTAAACCAATTGCGGACGGTCCTAATAGTCGTGGTACCACTCCCGTAAACGGTGCAAATCTCGTCTGCAGTGTCCTTTGCACTATTGCCTTTTTTAAAGCAATGAAGCATAACATGCCGCAAATGCTTCTTTTGGCTGTCCATATTGAACGGTGCAGAAAAAATTTTAAAAGAGACTTTGTCACCAACGAAACGTACTTTGAAAGAGCTCTGGAACGACTGAATCCGATGCCATAAACGGCTAAGAGATAAGCCTGCATGTTTATATAAACACAGCCACTTAGAGTCACTCATAGCGTGGCGCGGAAGAAACTTATGGGACAACCTAATAGATCTAATTCATTGATTAAAAATATAATAATTCCTCATTTATATTCGGTACTGATATGATTTGTCTATTTATAAAACAGCCTTCGAAGAATTGTCTGAACGTGCTTTCGATCAGAATTGTCATTTTGAATGACTGCGATACGTCCGTTTTGACGTACAGAGGAATTCAAGAAGCTTGAAACAAGTTAGGATTAACCTGACGATTAGTTATTAACACTAAATCTAGCGAGCATTAAAATTAACTGGTGTATATTGTCTTATAAAAATGCCAAGATTTAATTTATTTGGATTATTTGCGATTTTCATTACAAAATACATATAATAGAACAAAGAAGATCTATTGAATCGATTTCTATGAAGGCAATCTTGTAACTTTAATAATTGTTAAATAAAAACTTTGAAAAGAGTCATTTGACCCGCTGTGGGAGGTTTAGTGTTAAATAATATTGTTATTTGTAAAATGTCGCGTTAGAAATTTTATTAAGTTTTGAGAAAAAATTTTCCTTTTCGCTCACAACGGTATATGCGAAATATAATTGATTTTCTGGATGAAAGTCGTTATAAGATTCTAATACATACATTTGTTACTTCCATAGTGTTTCGATGTACCGATTTCGTGATGTGGTTGTACGAAAATGTTATTCTCTTCTAACAAGTAACACACTCTTTCACCTATGATCACAGCATTAGTACCATCCGAAAGTTGCTTCGCCATTTTGTCGCACACCATAGAAGAACGTTCTGTACCTTCATTATTAATTTATTTTTGTACAAACATGTAATATTGAAAACAAGACGTCAAGAAATGGTCAAACATTGCATTAATATTCCAAGTATAATTGTTCAGCAATAATATACTTTAAATATAATAATAATATATTTAATAATAATAAAGAGTAGTAAATAATATACTTTAAAACGCACCTCGTTTGATTCCTACACATATATTTACAGGTAGTTATACTTTCAGAATATGTTATTAAATATTAATAAAGTCAGTTAACATGAATATTGTTCGGCAATATAATCTACTTTAAAACACGCCTCGTAAGATTCCCCCAAGAATATTTATAGATAGTTATATTTTCAGAATATGTTATTAACTATAAATGCAATCGGTTAGATTGAACATTTATTTATTTATTTAATAAGAAACTCGAAACATTCGGTGTTCATGAAACATTGTATGAAACATTGGAATTCAGAAATAATTTGTCTAATAAACTTTATAGCTTACCGAGCAACCGAAAAATTATTTTCAGGCAGACATACAAACGAGATATGAAATGATCTAACAATTAATGTAAGCAATAAGATTTATTAAGAGATGTATTATTATATTAAATTATGTTTACCCTTTGAAGCACAGCTAGCTTGCAGTAAAACTTTTGCCGAGCATGGATGTCCAATACTTTGATTCAGTTTAAATACGGATCTCATTGGTAATAAATTTGAATATTCACGACACAAGCTGCCTGATATAAAATATTTTATTAATATATCATTACCAACATTATTATTAAACCGCAGATCTCAAAGAATAATCATTAGAGATTAATAGAGAGAAGGTATTTGTAGTATGTCAAAGTTGCATCTTCAAGTTACAGGTATTTATAGTTATACGATTTTGTTGGTATTGATAACATTTCATTAATATTCGCCATTTAAATGAGAAATTAAATTAACTTGCGGTCATATTTTCTGTCAGATACTGATCCACAGTTTTTGGGACAATTTGGTAATACAGTAAAATGTAATTCATTAACATTTTCCTTTCGCAATTACGTACAAATGGAAATTATTCGCTGTTGGAAATAATTTTTTAGAAAGAAGAGCAGAACTGAAACGAAGCTCCTTAGTGTTCCTCTTTTTGCGGATACGAAGCAATAAACTTTTGGAAATTATTTATCAACTTAATTAGTCATTGTTTCATGGTTCAGTGTTCAGTGAACAGCAAGTTTATGCGGAAACGACAGTTTGCTTCGAGTATAATTAAAATTATTTTCCATGTTCTTGTATATTTGTTTGCAAGAAAATAATCGTGACGCTTTGGAAAAGTAGCAACGCTTTTATTTTTTCAAGTTTAATTCAAAACTATTTTTCGCAGAGAATGAAAATCATATTGTTAATGTTGTAATCGTGGAAACGTGAAGTAAGAGTTTTTATAATAAATTTTTTAATGAATATATTATACGTACCGACATGATTTTTATTGCGCGGATAAACGTCGTTTTTCAAAAACTTGTGCAAGCTGTCGGCAAGTTTGCCATTTATTTCCTTGGTTTCTGTATTATACCATTTACCGTAGAGGTGCCACGAAACTTCTAACAATGCATGTAAAAATTGCCAGATTTCAATCGTTTCGAATGGATCATGTGGATCTTTTACGATGGCCGATTCGTTTTTCGCTGCAATTATATATTTTAACCAAAATATTAGTGGAAATTTTTATGCAAGAATGTCGTACAAGTAATACGCAATAATATATATATATAGCAAAAATTTTTAAATACTTGATCGGTGTACAATAATTAATATACGATTTACCAATGTAGTTATTAATTTCTATCAAGCTTAAGCCTTTTTCATTAATATTACAATCACGCCAGAATTGCCATAAACACATTCTGCTCATAACCAGGTTGCATTTTGGTGGTGATATAGAAAATAATTTAGCGTAATCTGCATAAATTTCTCGTAAACGTAACATATGCATTGTCAGACAATTGTATGCCCATCGCTCTTCATACTCTCTGTCAGATTTAATATAATCTTCTTCTTCCATTTTTGTATCTATCTTTTCTTCGCTTTTGGTTGCATCTGTAGAATGTACTATGTGCGTTAGGAAAATATTTTTATAAGAGCGTTATTCTTCTACTTTTGTAGAAAAGTTTGTAAAATTTTGTTTTAGTTTGCCAGTAAAATCACGCAATATTATACTAATGAAAATCAGTTAACGATTCAAAATTTATGATTAATAAAGAGTTTTTAAGTAGCTTTTAAACCTTTGAAACTAAATGTCTTTTCTTCTTATTTCTTAAACCTTCATAGAGCACAAGTACATCTGTATTTACATGTGCAAATATGTGTAATATATTATGTATAAATAATAAAATAAAATATATGTTTATTTTATCAATTCTTCAAATATTTTCATATGAATAGCAATTGGAAATTTTTCTTCCTATTTCTTCAACCTGCATGGAGGTTTATTTATGAACAAGTACATCGTTATATTTACATGTGCAAATATGTGTAATATATTATTTATAAATAATAAAATAATATATATGTTTATTTTATCAATTCTTTAAATATTTTCACTTGAATAACAATTGTAAATAAACACTCGTGCGTGACCCTCGGGTAAATTTGGAATATTTTCAAAGTAAATGCTAAATATTAGTGAGAAGTAGAAGATACGAATTAGTAACCAGTAGTCGTTGGTGCCAGACAAGAGCAAGATCGGTTGTCGCAAACGTAACATTTTCCTGATGGAACCGAACGTATTAAAGGACCTTCCAAGTTTTCCGGATCCAATAATCGTATCAGGTGATAGGACAAAGATGGAAATTGTTCGGGTTTTAAAACGGGAGATATAGGAGTTATTCTTAATTTGCTTGGCTTTTCAGCAAATCTGAAAATAATATTTATCACACAGATTCGAAGCGATTCATTTTATCGAGTTACTGCAATGTTGTTTGTCTACATAAGGGAATGTTTTGTCTTTAAATAACGACAACCATATTTACAATTAATTTCTTACAAAAATTCGCTTCCTTTCACAGAAAATATGTCTTGGTCCGGGTCATCGGTTTCCAAATGATCTGGTTTAATGTTGTTTGTGACGTCAGATGAAACCAGAATATCATTTAGAAATAATGGATCGGCTTCTAACTTTTCTCCGTTGTTCCCTGTAAACCAAAGGGAATGATTATTTGTTAGAATATTATAAATTATGACAGATGTAAATGCCTCGAGATACTTTGTCGATACTAATATGTTTTAATTGTAATTGTTCTATCGACGACGAAAAATAAGTTTAGATTTTATTTACATACATCTTAATTTTAGAAATTAATTTCATCTATCCGTTTGTCTGATCAATTTTTATATTGTACGTTTTACTTTTCTAATTTATTTATATTACTGCTGCCTTATTCAATGGAATAGCTGCGCAAGTAGTCCACGTGTAAAAATAAATCGACTGTGTAAAGCAATCTTTTATGGAGATAATAAAATATAACTATATATTGGGTTGTTCGGAAAGTAATTTCGTCTTTTTTTGTGAAAATGAAAGACAATTTTCGTATAATGAACAAATATTTTATTAAATTATATATTGGCCATTCTGGTCCAATACCTTTTGCCATCTTTCTGGTAGTAGCATGATTCCACGCTCATAAAATTTTTGGCCTTTGCTGGCAAAAAACTGATCGAGGTGGTTTTTGACCTCCTCATTTGAAGTGAAGGTTTTACCGTCAAAAAATTTTGCAGTGACCGGAACAAATAATAATCCGAAGGTGCCAGATCTGCTATCTGTATCCCATTCAAGCTGTAAAAACTTTTGGCGAGTGACCAAACTTGTATGAGGTCTCGCATTATCTTGGTGGAACACTACACCTTTTCTATTGATTAATTCTGGCCTTTTCATAGTAGTTATCCGGTAAATGCTCAAAAAAACGATTCCTTTAAAATCTCACCAAACAGACAGCATCACCTTTTTTTGATGGATATTGGCTTTGGAAATGCTTTGAGCCGGTTTATCTCTTTTGCTGCATGATCTCTTGCGTTTGACATTGTTATATACAAACCATTTTTCGTCCCCAGTAATGATGCGCTTCAAAAATGGATCATTTTCGTGACGTTTGAAAAGTGAATCACAGACGTCAACGCGACGATACCAATCTCTCTCCGTGAGAACATGGGGAACCCATATATCGAGCTTCGAGGTTAAACTCAGGCCTTTCAAGTGGTCATAAACAGTTGAATTTGATAAATTTAACCCCTCACCGATCTCACGTGTTGTTATTCGCCGGTTTGCATCAACTAATGCCTTTGTCGTGTCTTTATTAGCTTCAACCGGCCTTCCAAAACGTGGTGCATCTTCGACATCAAAATTGCCGGATCGAAATTTTGCAAACCAGTTCTGACACTGGCGTACTGTCAACACATCTTCTCCATACACATCGGTTAATTTCTTTCTGGCTTGAACAGCATTTTTACCTTTTCTATAGTAAAAAAGTAAAATATGACGAAAATGCTACTTATTGCTCTCCATATTTAAAAGGGCACCAACCAAAAACTACTGCGTAGAATCAATTGGACTTTTTCACACACAAGCCTTGCTATATTAGCTCTCAAAACATATAGTGATTATGCGGCTTAAGTGTGAAGTTGGGTGTAAAAAAATACAATTGAATCCTCTGTCGGGGAAAAAACGAAATTACTTTCCGAACAACCCAATATTTTGATAACCATACTTTATGTAACATTGGCATTACCTATTATGGTTCCAGGGCCGTGCTTCTTGTCATTCTTCCAATACCCAGAATATTTAGCGCCTCCGACTGTGTTTAATTTTAGTTGTCCTACAATAATTTCGTTAATGCTGCTTGGAGGAATCGTGACATTCTAATTGTAAAATTCTGAACAAACTTTACCCTCGCCATGACGCATTCCATTATGCCAATAACCTACGTACGACATTTCCTGAGGCCACGTAAATGTTTTGTTGAAGAATGCATTCCATACGTATACACCGTAACTGTACAAATTTAATTACTTTCCAACACATGTACAAATAATACAATTCATTTTACAATACTTATTTAACTTACAATGCATTTCGTTGCATACATTTTTTTTATACTTAAGAAAAAAATTCGGCACACAGAGAGTTAAGATGTGTCATTTCACACTTCGTACGAAAGAACATTAACACCTAAGGAATCTTTCTAAAAACCAATAGTGTTTAAGAAATCGTTAACATAAATACCGAGAGTCGTCCCTCGTCCGCAAAGGGTTAATTTTATTAAACATTTTTGTCGATCGATTTATAAGAACAAAAGTTTTAGAAACAATACTATTAAGCAGCAATATAGGTATTCTATGGTTTATTGAAATTGAAGTTGGAAAAGGGGAATAGTAGACTTTGAACCGGTGCTGTTGTTATAAATGCATAAAATCGTTCGATTAGTTGTTGTTTTTAATGGTACTTTGTTTGAATTCTTAGACTTTTTTGTTTAGTCGAGCTCTGATTAATAGTTCAGGCCGAAGGCTAACTAACCCATTCATTGAACCGCATCGCCATTCTCCACGGTAAACATCCCCATTAGTCCAAACCATGGTCCCAGTACCGTGGCGGAGGCCATTTTTCCATTGACCCATATAACGAGCTCCACTTGGGTAAATTCGCAATCCAATTCCGCACATTTTGTCCATTACCCAATCACCGTCATACGAACTATTATCTTGGTAACGCGAATAACTATCGTAATCAAATATTTCAACAAAGTTATATAAATCGCATCAGATTACTGATTCTGCAAAAGTTGATTATAAATTTTACCTTTTATTTGAATGCGTTTTACCTTTCCGTTTGAAATACTATGTCAAGATGTTTCAGTATATTGTACTTTTTAGAAAAATCTAAGCGTGAAAATTCCTTTACAAGGTATTCAAGAACACCAAAAAACAAGTACTAAGTAACACAGAATAGCTTTATTTGCGCAACTTTCATTTATGCAATTTTCAAAACATTATGTCGTTCAATAAAAGCAGAAAAACTAATCATTTAATTAACTAAATAGTATAAATAATAGAATACGTAGAATATGAGTATAAACAATAGAATGAAAAGAATATCAATGTAAATAATAAAATACGTAGAATATCAGTATAAACAATAAAATGCGGAGAATATCAGTATAAACAATAAATTACGTAGAATATCAGTACTAACCCTTTTCCAGATTTGTGGCCATTGAACCATTGACCACTGTACATAAAGCGATTGTCACTATCTACGAACAATCCTTTACCATGTTGATAACCATTTTCAAAATCACCTTGATACCAACAATTATTTTGCATTTGTAATAAACCTGTTCCATGCATCTGGTTCTGTTGAAATTCTCCCTATAAAAATCATGTAATCGTTATCTCTTTGTGCATCGAACATTGTAAAAATTGTTTGGCCTACAGCCAATTCACTACAAAATCTTCTGCTATGTTTCAATCTATTTTATATTGATAGTGTTCGGTGTTTATGGTAGCAAATAATACTTTTTCATAAATAAATAAAAGGTACAAAGATATTGAGAGTTTTTATTATAGTCGTTGGTAACTTATGAAAATCTAAAATTTATTACTTTGTATTGAGTGCCATTCAACCATCTGTACACTCCTTCGCCTTCCATCATTTTTCTACTGATACGACCACTGTACGTATTGCCATTAATAAATGTTATATTTGCATACTCATCTGGCAAAGTTAGCTTCCATGGTAACCTAGGAGGTGTTTGCGATTCGTCGTTGTTACAACTTTCGTTGCTTTTTAATTCTTTAGCACTTTCATAACTTTCTGCGGTTTCAATGTCTTCTTCCTTTCCTTCGGAGACTTTATGAAAATCCTCATCGAATTTTCTCCTACGTTTTTTTCGTAACAACGTCCCTTCCCAGCTAGTAGGGAACAAAAGAAACATTTTCATTGTTCGATTTAACTTTTATTACTATATATATTATCAGTTTATTTTACACTTTATACTATTATTTGTGCGCTTATGATTTAATAAAAATTTTATATTATACACGAATGTATCAAATAATAACATAATTATAAGGAAATAGAAATGGCGTCAAATAATAACACAATTATAAGTAAGTAAAAATGGTGTTAAATAATAAGACAATTATAAGGATATAAAAATTATGTCAAATAAGAACATAATTATAAGGAAATAAAAATGGAAATAAATTTCCACCTGAGAAGCATATTGGGTTTAAATAAATTTATTAATAGATGCTCTATTTATTAGCTAATTCTTGTGTAAATTATGTTATGAAATATATTGAAATGTTAAATGAATTTCAACCTAATTTTTCTATCGCTTACCGAATCTCGTAGTCATAAGGAAATGTAATATGTACCTTTTCACAAAGTAGTTCAATATATCATTGTAAAGTAGATAAATGAATTCTTCCTTAGCATTGTACTTGCGACGTTTATCTGCGAGTATATCTTGAAAAGGTAATTCTTCTTCAGTTACCTGAAATTCATCTATTTCAATTTCTTCCGTTTCATTTTCTTCTTCTTCCTCATCATATGATTCCATGGGTACAATCCTTTTTCTACATTTCTGTGATATAATTTCTTTCAGTGTTGTGTCGGTCATGTTTATTTTTTTCTTATTTTAGTAGACT
The DNA here is from genome assembly GCA_028453745.1 of Agapostemon virescens. Lineage (NCBI taxonomy): Eukaryota > Metazoa > Arthropoda > Insecta > Hymenoptera > Halictidae > Agapostemon > Agapostemon virescens. The sequence goes on from CM052098.1 coordinate 13,469,071, forward strand.
AAAAAGTTTATCAGTTGTAATTAGACGTGAAGTAATAAAAATGAATATTTCGTAACACGGTATCGATAACGTTTGATGCTACGTTCAGGGTACTTTCATTCTGAATTATTTCTCTTTACTTGACATTTTGTTACGTCGATAAGTATTGATGATCTTAAGTAATATTAATTTATTTTTAATTGAAGTAGAAAGAGACGAAATGACAGGACGCAGGAAATCAACTATAACCGTAAGTCGTAATATTTCTATTTTGTAAATTGACAATTCGAAGAATTATGAATGTAAAATTAAGGGAAATATAATCGGTGATATTCACTTTTATTTATTCAAATGATATTTGTATTTAACAAAAATTAAATTATATAAATACTTGATTGAAATATAAGAAGTAGATTATATTGTACAAACAATGTATGCATATGAGCATACATACATATACTGTACATATACATGTGTATTATACCACTGTGTAGTGGTATGGAACTTAATCCTTTGCACTCGAATGGTGACTTTGAGGAACCATAAAAAATTGCCACACTATCATGTATAATTGTAAATGATTCAACTGCTGCAAATTTAATTGCAATAAGAATTTAATTGTTGTAAGAACGAATAATAATAAAAGAACCCACAGCCATAAGATAAAATAGATCAGGTAGAATGAAAATATTTAAGGTCAGAAGAAATGTCTTGGTTTTCGAATTAAAACAGCTTCGAGTGCAAAGGGTTAATAATACTATACATGAAATTTATTTTACAGACTATTTTCCCATCATGTCCAGATGAAGAAAAAGAACTGAGACCAATTGTTTTTCACGTTCCCGCTACTTATAACAACAAAGTAAAAATTCATGATTGGTAAGTATGTCGTTGCGAATATTTCTTCTATTATAAATTATAAATTCTATAAATACTGTTAATAATTTCGTTTCTACTTTTATTCTTGACATTAACCATGAATATTTTCTTCTCATTATATTTATACACTTATTATAAAATTGTAATTGATACTTCTCAAAGTATTTAGATGTAGACACGTTCTTCGATTACTATTGAGCTCAAGGGGAATGAAATTCTTCCCTCTGTTTTGCGTAGCAACCCTCGTTGATTACTCTCCCACAGAAAGCGTTAACATCGTAAAGCTACTGTGCGTCTAAATACATATTTTCACTCTGTTACACAATTATAAAAAATCACTCTAATACATAGTCATAAATAAATACTTAAAAATAAATAAGCAACACACAGAGGGATTGAACGCAGAAGTTTTGTCTACGATTTATCTATGCAGTCGTAAGTAATTCTAATAAGTAATAATAATTTAATAATATTAGTAATGAAATAATTCACTAACTCAATCATTAATAGATGAACAAATTTTCTAATATACGCTATTGCGTTGTTTTTTCATATTATTTTGCACTTCGCATAGCACTTCAATGGCGCCTCTAAGATGACTCTAAAAATTGCTATACTATTATTCAAACAACTTTTCCATCGCTACGTTTGCATTTAAGATATCGGTAAACGTAATATGCATAATAAACTTAATATGGACGAAAGGAAATGAACCGTGTGGTGAATATAACTTAAAAACTGTAATATTATTTAAAAACCTAGCACCAATTGTACGAATAATTTATGTGACTATTGGTTAGGCTATAAACACAATAAATATTGATAGTATTTTAATGTGGATATAAAACGAAGTAATATGTTACAATAATATATATGATTCTATGCAATTTGTTGAAGAAAATATATCTAAGAATTCGAAATATTTGCGAACTACATTTTCACAGGCAAATGCCCACATTAGCAGAACCCAGGGACAATAAGGACATTTTTCCACCTGACGGAAGTCTTCACCAGTCATCGTATCAACGATTAGGCTCTGAAATCGCAGCTACTGGAATTTCAGAAACGCAATCTATGCTGTCCCAGGTAAAATTGAAACATCTGTATGCGCCAATTATTCCTCAACGAAGACTACTCAATATGAGGGCGCTTGCATCAGAGGTGTATGTATCGATATTTCATATTATTTATAATATTTATATAAATATGTATAGACTTAACATCAAATCTACCGAACGTGAAAATTGACTGGCGCATAACAAAATCGTTAGTGAAGCTTAACGATCAAAAGGAAACTTACTAAATTGTCGATTATATTCAAATATTAGTAATTCAATTAATATAAATAATAGCAACTACTCTATATGCCTTAACGAGAAGCTTCAACGATACACAAAATTTACCCAATTTTCTTAAAACGTTTGAAAGCCATAGGAAAGATCCAAAAGATATAAAAAGAGGTTTGAAGGCAACGCAAAGTGATTTTGCTTCATAATCAAAATTCCGGTTTCATATTTACATACCTGGTACACTGCTTTATAATAACGACAAGACTGCACATATATTCAGCCTTCGTACAATTTCTCTTTTCTCGAAAACATTCTTGGAATTTCAATAATAGCGAAAGAAGAAATCAGTAGCATGCAATTTTGACGTGTTCGGTGGTTCTGGTGTTAAAAAATGGAGGAAGTAGGTGGTTATTTATTAACACGGTGACAATGTGTCTATTGATAGGACTCAGGAGAAAAAGCCTTCGTCCGTTACGGAAGCGATGTATGATCCTGAGGAAGCACGATTCATGGATTACAGAACAACGCAGGAAGTTGATTACAGATTACCTTATCCCATAAGACGAACACCTCCGCCGCCACCACCACCGCCAGTACCATGGCTTTTGAATCGTCGAACAATCGGTTATGCTCTTCACGACTTAGAGAAACGGGACGGTTATTATACCTTCTTGGACGATGGCATGGAGGTCCACCAAAGAATAGCGGATCTGAAATCAAGAAGGCATCAGTTGGATCAATTTACGCATGGAAACAATTCGCCGGAAACTGTGACTTGCATTGCTCTTCCGGAACAAGAACAGAAACAAGAATAACTATGAACACAGTAGCACGTTGTTAACACTTTACCGACCGGCGAGTATTTCAGAATTTTTAAGAGCCATTGTCCGTGACTGAAAACTATTCAATGGACTTCTCAACACCGACAGCGATTTTTATTGTAAATCAGCATGACATCCTCGGTAACGTTATCCAATAATTTGGTTACAAATTACAATATAAAATTAGTTTTTTTAAGCTTCATTCTGTTAAGTGCAATTATTGGTGCCATTATCCACATATGGATGACAAAATTATTAGTCCATGTTTAAAAATAAATTTGTACGTTAATATATTCGTTGCACTTAATTTAGTTGACATCTGAAGAATACAAGAAGGTTGATAGATAACTATTTGTCGTACATTTAAAGTTTTCAATCGCTGCTTCATTAAATTAATTAATAATAATAATATAATAATAAATTAATTAATTCGATTTTATGGAATATTTGAAGTCGTCAGTTGGCCGGTTAATGTGTTAAAGAAACTCTGATTTTTAGAATCAATAAACTCTGATACGGAATTTTTCAGACTGTTTAGCCCGTAAAAACTGTTCTAAATGTTTGAAAACATGAAATTCGGCTGGCGAAAGAACCCATTTTTCATCCCAAATAATAATCTGATCGAAAAATGGCTCTCGATGAAATCGGGTTAGTAATGATGAGCATACGTTCAATCGATCCAGCTTATTTTGCTCGTTTAGTTCGTGCGGTACCCATTCATTCATTTTTTTCACTCTGCCAATTTCAAAAAGGTGTCGCAATATCGCTGTATAGTCAACTTTCATTCTGGTAGCAAGTTCCTTTGTAGATACTGTTGGATTCGTTTCCACCGATGCTTTCCGAGCATCATTTTTCACAGACGTTTTTAGTCTTCCACGCGGTTCATTTTGTTGGGAAAAATCACCAGATCGAAATTTTGCTCCCCAAACGCCTGGTTTATATTGCGTGCAGCTTTTGCAGAATTATTATCAAGTTTATACTCACATAAAAAAATTACACGAATATCGGTTGAATTAATATTCTTGCAAAATTCGAAACAAAAAACAAAAACTTTTGAGAAAATCTTCTTTGTTGAAATGTCACTCCGGCAATGGACAGTACGACTATAAACGACTATATTTAACGAAAATAAGGAGACAAACGTTCACGTGTAAAGAAAATCCGACATTTCATATGCACCGACCTAATATGTTTAACTTAATAAATTTTCTTATTGTCAGAACAGTACTACAAAATAGAACTACTATACAGGTCTCAGTAGACCACTGAAGGGTTAAATTAAAGTTTTTAGGAAGCTAGTTTGACACTTTGACTGCCAAACTAGCAGCTACGAAAGTTCTATAAAATCGAAATGAGATATCGATTGAAATAAAAATTGAAGAAATAAAATTTATGCCGTAAAGTGCCCCCCCCCCTGCCTTCTTGCACTTTCTGTATAATCATCAAGTTTAGTACAAATGAATATATTAACGTAAAAATTTATTTAGAAATCGTACAAATAATTCCGTCACCCATATATGGCAGTCAAAGTGTTAAACAGAAATATGCTCAGCATATATGAAATATCAAATAATCCTTTACACTCGAAGCTGTTTTAACTCCTGTTTTAAGTAAAATTTTAATGAAGCATTCAGTCTTTTGGAAAACACGAATGTTATTAACTCTTAGCACTCCAATGGCTCCTCTGAGGCGACATTGAAAATTGTCAGACTATTATTCGGAACAATTTGTACATTGTACAAATGCTTGTAATTAAGAAGTTAGTAAAAATTGAAGTATTACCCTCAAAAATACCCCAACTTTGAAGGCTGTTTTCACCTCTTCAAAGTGGATGGTTGCCGATAAAAAAAACACGTGTTAAATATTTTTCAAAAAACTACAAGCTCCCATAAGTTTCATCAAAGTCGGATTTTCGCATCTGAATATGTTCCCGTGTTAGAATTTCATAACTCAAGAACGTAATTTTCGTTTGAGTACAATCTAAAATAAAGTTTGCATTCCATTTAAATGATGTTGCTTTCTGATTCAGTTGCATTTATTTTAGATACACGAACTTTACAATTTAATAATAAATATGTATTATAACATGACAGATCTCCGTATGTTCTTTGACAAATGAATATTTTGTACAATAAAATGGCGGAACATAGTTGCAGCGAGTTTTTTCCAGAATAATTAGAATACAAACTTATAAAATAATAAAAGGATGTATGTATGATTTAATTTGATAATCTGTAATTTTATGATTTTACGTATGTGTGAAACGTATTTGAATAAAAAATACGAACGAAGTTGCAGGATAAATAAACGAAATGCAAATGTGGGATGTAAAATATATTTTGTCTAGAACCTAAATAAAATGATTCTTAGAGCAACAACACTGAAAAATTACTACACATAATTGCATCTATAAGTGACAAGTATCATGACTATTCGTGACGCCTCCCATATCGCATGTGACCATAATCATCGTATTGCTCCCGTTTCCCGAATCTCATGTGTCCGTAATCATCGAATGCTTCGCCTAAAGGATTTTCTACGGTGTACCTGTAAAAGAATAGTATTTAAATAAATAATATACGTAATATTATATCTACAGAAAATCGATAATTATTTGTGACAAAATTCATGAAATTGCGAAAACTATTTACATTTAGTAATTAATTTTATCATCCACTATTAATTAATTATACGGGCGTATTATTATGTTTAGAGAGAAATGTTTGAGATATTTGAACAAAATTTTATAATATTTCAATTTTATTTTCATCTTAATGAATAGAGATATATTAATAATGCGAAACGGTAACTAAAACAGATTAATGTTCCTAAACATAATAATTATGTTAAAATTGCGCTTGCAAGTTACAATTGATAACGTTTATCATACTGTGATATGAAGTTAAATACTACCTTTTCCAATTATTGCATTCTTTATTAAATATATTTATTTAAACTCATTGAATCAAATTTTATTAAGACTCGCTTCTTTCGACAAACACATATAGATTGATTTTTCTCAATTCCTAGCATATTTAATTTTTCAATAATCATATACTCGGTATAAATAGTTGAGCATGTATCTTGAAGCAGCGATGCAACATGCACAGTGAAACCAAAGAGATATCTGAAGAAGTTGAGTTTATTCAATTTTCAAATACCAGATTTTTCGAAGGTTTTCACACGAAATAGCTTTTGCAGTAAAATAAAATACACTGTACTCGTGCATAGCTTAAAATAAATATTAATGTTTGTTTTTTATATTTTTTTTCTGTACCTCTTTAATAAAATATGGCTGACGACAGCACGTAACATCAAATTCATTAGTGAAAAGTGTGTTAATAAAAATTTGTATTTCTTTCAATGATAATTATTAATAAGAATTAACTTCGATTTGTAACACTAATAAAAATAATATTGCAATATTAGAATCATAATCTAAATTGTGACTAATTATTTAAAACTTACTCTTACGCAATGATAAAGTAAGATTGAACCGTCTTCAAATTTTATTGTAAGCTTTCTATTTTCAGTGAAATAATGTGAATTCGATCAGACTTGACATGCTCGTATCATTATTTCGTTGTGTCAAAAGATTTTAATTGAAATCAGAGTTTTAGCGATAACGTATATAACGAGTGAAGATATAACAGAAATTTGATTGTGCAAAATAACATTATCTTATACTATGAATAGAATGGATCGCATAATTACCCTCGAGTTAAAGGGCGACTTCGAAATTTGCGATAAACGTTATTTGCGAGTTCTGGAGCTGCTTCGCATTTTCCGCAACATAACCAGACGACTGCCATTATGCAAAAGAATGCAAAGGTTAAATTCATATCTGAAATAAAAGAAAAGATTGTTTGTTAATGTTCAGATTGATCAATGAAATCTTCCGATGAAAGTGATTAATACCACAATGTATAAGCTCAACGTGCGCGATGTACGATCTTTTTAATTGGACTTGATAATCTGCTAAAATTGTAACATAACACGATATCTATCCATAATTATACAATACTTTTTAATAGTTAACGATCTACGGCTACAAAATTTTTAAAAGATATTTTAATAACAATCACAATTTTTTCATAACGACCACGTGACAATCAACACTGCAATCAAAGTAATTTCTCTTAGAATAATAATTCTAAATAATAATTTAAAAGTCTTTTAGGTTCTTCAAATATTGGCAATTCCACCTCCTTCATAAAATATTGATACAACTTGGCAACAACGTTACAGATTCTCCGAATATTACGCTAGATACTGTACCGTTAAAATAAAAACAAAATCTATAAAATTAACACCTTGACTGCCATGCCACTCGTATGTAGGTGACATAATTCTTTGTCCATGTTTAAAAATAAATTTGTACGTTAATATATTCGTTGCACTCAATTTAGTTCATATCTAAAGACTACAAAACGCCTGAAGGATAACTATGTGTCAGACACTTTAAGTTTTCAATTGTTGCTGTATTAAATAAATTACTTTGATTGTGTGTAATCTTCGAGGCTGTTGGTTAGGCAGTTAAAGTGTTAATTCAGTTATCTTTAAGTAAAGTGCAAAATCGTGGACATTGCACATCCGCGACGGCGTTACCAAACGTTCGAACAGACTTCCGGTAGATAAACTGTTAACGATATTAATTGCTCAATAATTAGAGAATAGATGATCGATTGTTAAAACACCGTCCGGTAATTTCAAACGAAACGGAAATATATAAAAGTATGGAGAAAACGCTGTTCACCTGTATGGTGGAGGATCTGAAATAAGCGGAAGAATGCACCGTCCACAGTTTCGACATGGCTTTTTATACGTGGACGCCATCATCCCCGGAAGCTCGGAGGAACGTTAAGCTCCTTGAATTTTAATTCACGTAGCTCCAACCTGATAAACAATTTGCTTTGCCGTAGACGCCTCCGCTGATGAACGTTCAATATTCCACGATGATATTCGAATGATTGGCAGCTCAAGTAACCGTATTACCGCACCTTCGCTTCACCTTTCTTTGTCCATTCTTACAAGAACGTCCGACTGCTATTTGTATGTAGATTACTTTTCAAAGTGTGAACGAGCACGCAAAAGGTGTTAATTTCTTTTAACATTTTTAAAAAACTAAATTAATTTAACAGATTTGGTAGCAGCCGTTGTGCAGCATGTTTCGCGTTTCAGAACTATTTTCGACATAACAAATCAATCTTTGTTATGCTTACGTTACGCAAAGCTTAGAGAAATGCGCTTCTATGATTATGCAACAAGGTCTTTCATAGTGCATTTGATAAATCGATTTATTAATGAATATTTTAATATTTCAATAACAAGGATCAACTGCATTGAATCAATAATGGATTTTATTTATATTAGCTAGTATTATGTAGTATTAGATATATATTATTCATAATATATGCTAGATATTATTAATATATATACACATATTAAATAATACTGTAATATTAATATTATTACATGCTGAATATTATCAATATTATCCTGTACAAACAGATAACATTAATAGTATTTGATATTAATGTTAATTCTTGAACCTAGCAAAACGGCGGGCTCAAAATGCCTCGATCATTGACTTTTCAGACTCTAGAATGGTAAAAATTATTCAATAGATTAGAAAAATCCGAGTAATTACAATCCTGTTATTTAGTTTTATAAGGGGCTACGAAACCCATAGTTCAAAGGTGAATTTGACAGTACGTACAAGGACCTCGAGATTCATTCATAACAACTCGAGTCCAACAAATATTGGGTTGTTCGGAAAGTAATTTCGTTTTTTCCCGACAGAGAATTTAATTGTATTTTTTTACACCCAACTTCACACTTATGCCGCATAATCATTATATGTTTTGAGGGTAAAGTTTGTTCAGAATTTTACAATTAGAATGTCACGATTCCTCCAAGCAGCATTAACGAAATTATTGTAGGACAACTAAAATTAAACACAGTCGGAGGCGCTAAATATTCTGGGTATTGGAAGAATGACAAGAAGCACGGCCCTGGAACCATAATAGGTAATGCCAATGTTACATAAAATATGGTTATCAAAATATTGGGTTGTTCGGAAAGTAATTTCGTTTTTTCCCCGACAGAGGATTCAATTGTATTTTTTTATACCCAACTTCACACTTAAGCCGCATAATCACTATATGTTTTGAGAGCTAATATAGCAAGGCTTGTGTGTGAAAAAGTCCAATTGATTCTACGCAGTAGTTTTTGGTTGGTACCCTTTTAAATATGGAGAGCAATAAGTAGCATTATCGTCATATTTTACTTTTTTACTATAGAAAAGATAAAAATGCTGTTCAAGCCAGAAAGAAATTAACCGATGTGTATGGAGAAGATGTGTTGACAGTACGCCAGTGTCAGAACTGGTTTGCAAAATTTCGATCCGGCAATTTTGATGTCGAAGATGCACCACGTTTTGGAAGGCCGGTTGAAGCTGATAAAGACGCGATAAAGGCATTAGTTGATGCAAACCGGCGAATAACAACATGTGAGATTGGTGAGGGGTTAAATTTATCAAATTCAACTGTTTATGACCACTTGAAAGGCCTGGGTTTAACCTCGAAGCTCGATATATGGGTTCCCCATGTTCTCACGGAGAGAAATTGATGTCGCGTTGACGTCTGTGATTCGCTTCTCTGTTTGGTGGGATTTTAAAGGAATCGTTTTTTGAGCTTTTACCGGATAACACAACAATTAATTCGGAAGTCTACTGTCATTAGCTGGACAAACTGAATGGCGCACTTCAACAGAAAAGGCCAGAATTAATCAATAGAAAAGGTGTAGTGTTCCACCAAGATAATGCGAGACCTCATACAAGTTTGGTCACTCGCCAAAAGCTTTTACAGCTTGAATGGGATACAGATAGCAGATTTGGCACCTTCGGATTATTATTTGTTCCGGTCACTGCAAAATTTTTTAGACGGTAAAACCTTTACTTCAAATGAGAAGGTCAAAAACCACCTCGATCAGTTTTTTGCCAGCAAAGGCCAAAAATTTTATGAGCGTGGAATCATGCTACTACCAGAAAGATGGCAAAAGGTATTGGACCAGAATGGCCAATATATAATTTAATAAAATATTTGTTCATTATACGAAAATTGTCTTACATTTTCACAAAAAAAGACGAAATTACTTTCCGAACAACCCAATATAATTAATAATCTCTTTTTGCATCCATTGATCCACTCAGGATGGCTATTCTTATTGGTGAAACCAACGGTTTTTTTTTTACGAAGATTCTCGCCTGATATAATCATCGCGAGCGACGCCGATGAGAGGACTATAATAGGTTACGCGACAAACCGAATTTAACGTTCGTTCGGACGAGGTCACGGTCAGGGATTACGACAGTTTCGCAATGGCTTCGGTCTTTGCAGTGCTTCGAAGGAATCCTATAAATCGGTGCGACGTTTCCTTCGAAAATTCAATTGCTCGTAGACATTAGGCCGGTCCCTGTCGCATTCCGGAAGTGGGCTGCCGGGGTCCGGTAGTTCGCATGACGGAGCTACGGCTTCCGTCGCCGTTGGCAGCGATAACAGAGGACGTCAGTGCGATGCTCCAGAAAGGCCTGACCGATTGGTGGAACGAAGAAACAGAGTACGTTTTGCAGAGAATCGAAAGATGGGCAGCGTACGCCAGAGGTTATAACCGTCTGCGATCGCAGAGGCTCTCCAGAGGACGGATGACCATGCAGAACAATCAGGAACCTCGCTGGAGCATCTCCTCGAACAAGCTGATCATCGAGGACGTGTCGTGGAGCCCGCGATTCCACACGCTGAAGAAGTCTCGCCGAAAGTCCCGAACCGAGGAGACCAAGATCAACTGCTGCGGCACTTTCAACTATCAATCGAACAGCAACCTCGACAGCAACTGCCTGGAAACGTACAGGTACGACCACAGCATCTACTTCAAGACGATCGGCGACATCAGGAACAGCAAGAAGGATCTCGCCGAGGAAACGAAGAACAATGAGCACGAGGACAAGATCTCCGTCAGCAGCGAAGAACTCGTCGAGTGGGATGTGAATTCTGTGTCGGATTTCATAGCGAACCAGTTGTTGGAGGACGGACTCACCAGTGAGAATATCAAGAATATGTTCGCTGCCACGACAACCACCGTTCAGGATCACAACGACGTCGACACGATCACTTGGACCAACGTGGACTTGACAAAACTCGATTTGAACGAAGCCACCAGCGACGTGACGATGGTCGACGATGAGAATAATTCGACCGTCTTCGAGATCGACGAAGAGAGCAATAACAATTGCGCGGAAAGTTTATTGTTCCTGGAGGACAACCGTTCGAAGAACCATGAGGAGTATTTGAGTCCGCAGGCTGAGGACGCTGCCGAAGAGTCGCGCAACAATCAAGAGACCAAGAGCTGCCTCGCCACGCGGAAAACGCGGAAAGCAAACAGAAAAGCGAAGCAGTCTCCGATCATAGGTGACAACGATGTAATCTGGCCGAGTGTTTTGTTAAATTATACGAAAAACGTAAATAACATTAGTTCTCCCCATCATTTCCGACAAGTGACCAAGTGAATTTCTAATCGACGTCCTAGAAATGGGAAATTGAGTTGAGAGTATTAACGCCCCTGAAAATTAGTAGATATTCAAATGTATTTTTTGATCAAGTGCACGATTACGATTTTGGTTCCGAACGAATATAAATATAGGATATGCGACTTTGTTAAACAAATCTGTTTCATCTTCGACACACAATATCCGGTGCTCTATCGACCACATAGGTAAATTACTGGGGCTGCTGAGGCTCCATTAAAATTTGTACTAATAATCATTTAACGTGTAACAATTTATCGATTTAGATGGCAATTTTACTGTTTCGCAACGTTTCTATTTCGACAGAGATAAATATTGAACGTATATGTAATATTAATTCTTAGCACTTCAATGGCTCCTCTAAGTTGACACTAAAAATTTTCAAAGCAACTTTTACACATCGGTATGTTTGCAATCAAGAAATCGGTAAAATTTTAAGTGTTATTCGTACAAGTAATGGTAATAAACTTTATATGCATGAAAGAAAATGAACCATGTACAATGGAACAGTATTAGATTAACACGTTGAATGGTGGTCACCGATGACCGACGCCATTTCGTTGTTAGAAAATGATTATCGTTAAATTAATAGCAGTCAACGTTAATCTATTACTGTTGAAATTAATCAGATTATAGTATGAGAGGAGAACTTCATTATTCGGTAACTAACAATTCTTTTTAATAACCCTGATCACTCCTATCAAATAAATAAATGAAACTTCTCTGAAACGTATGAAATTCCCTCGGCATTCAACGTGTTGAAAAGTGTCTCGATTATGGAATTAAAATTACTTGAAATGCAAAGGGTTAAATATAGGTGCTCTTCGGAATTATTAACGGTACAGTTACTGGATAGCGAATAAAAGTTCGCGTGAATATATACCACAAACATCAAGATATTTGATACAATTTAAAACGTAATTTTATTTAACAAAGTTCATATGTTCTGTTGACGTAATAACCTTCGCTTTTATTTCACATCTTTTTTGTTAACATTTATCTGTAAAAGAGTTTAATATTTACAAAAAATAAGCGATAATTAGCAAAGATAGATAAAAGGATAATGGATAGCAAGTCTTAGGTGTAAGGAGGATGTGGTGAAACTTCCTGGCGAACATCCTTCACGTTTCACGAGTTAAACCAACAACGTGTGAGGTTACGTGTTATCGTGCGATATAAATGAACTGTTCATGTAGAGCAAATGCAATAACCAGATTTTATAAAAATTGATTCGATACGATTGCTTTTTTTCTGGCGAATTTATTATACTTTTACATTCTTGCGAAAGTTCGAAAACGCATTTTTTCGTAATTCCTCGTTTTCCTTTTGTGCACAGAATAATATAAAAGAGAAAAATATTTGAATCATTTTTTATATGAATATTGTTTCTTAATTATCAGAACTTGCACTTGCTGGTGTACCTTCAGGTTGATATCGATTTACTATGAAACGTGTAACTCTTCGCTCGATATCTTTGAAAAGTTATCTAATCCAACATATAATAAAAACATTTAGTTATCTAAGTATATAAAGTCTTACATCGATAGCAATTTGATATAATAGATCTGTGAAGAAATGCAAGATTTTCGATTTAAGTTTATCGTCAGCAGGAAAGTCACACAAAATTTATCTAGTACCTACACGTTCACGTGTCTAGTTTATTTACAAAGTCGAATAGATTGAACACAAATGATAGATTTACAATAGCAAAGCAGCAATTAGATATAATTTGCACATATACACAAACGATTCTTTTGTATTTTATTGTTCGATTTAATTCTTCGTTTACAGTCAATGATTTTATACGAAAATAACGTGGAATTACAATGATTGTTTCAACATATATACTTTAATTAATTCAACGAAGGACGGACGTTTCCTCCTTTCTATCACATACTAACATTTTATTCTGTCATCTTTTTCCTCTCACAATGATTCTATTTGTATCTAATATAATTAATTTATATCGATGTTTGTATTAATTTACTTGCTACAGTTTTGTTTATATATATATATATATATTAAATACGATGCAGATTTACTTAGACTTAGGTTATCAATTATTTACTTTTTAAATTTAACTTAAATGTTTCTTTCATAATGAAGAACATAAAAATTACAATATGTACGCATATATTTTTTGTTCTTAGTATTATAATATTTCACTGTTTCCAAAATTGTAAACAAATACAGAGAAAAGAAATGAAGATACGAAGGGACCATTTATTTGCAAATTGGTTAATCCTGCAAAATAAAAAGCACAGGAAATTAATCAAATGATACAAGTTCATGTTTAAAAATTATTTCAGTTCTCGTGATTCGATAGTATTAAACCTATTTATTAAGGAAATTACGTGAAACGTCTAAAATCTCAACGTTGACATCTTTTTGCAATTAGAATTAATTAAAGATGGACCAATAGATAATTTTCTACAAACGTATGGTGCGAATAATGATTTGTTTGGGATCAAAGGGCTAATTGAACATTCAATTTATTTTTAACAAGGTAGAATAGCTTACTAACCGATGTGTCTAATAAATTTTCCGAAATTAAACGTAAAAGATTGCATTGCAACTTTTCAATCCACGCTACCTGCAGAACCAAGAAGATCTCCAGGGCGCATGCACTAAATGAGTAATAATCAGTGCAATCTCACTGCAAATCGATCGATTTCTCACTTGTTACAAAGAAGTACAGTAATGTCTCGTTATATGTAAAAATTGCAAGTTGTGCATTTTAACATTGCCACATTTATATTTAAGAAATTGATAAAAATTTAAGCGTTGTAAGAACGAGCAACAGTAAAAAAAACCCACACAAGTTGAAATAATTCATCTAGAATAAAAATATTCTAGCTGAGAAGAAATGCTTTGATTTTCTAGTTAAACCAGCTTCGAGTGCAAAGGGTTGATCCAACGACAACATTTTTTATTTTTCAATATTTCTTCATGAAATAATTACCAACATATTTGTGACACTTTTCTGATTAAAATGAGACCAAACTTGACACGATTCGAAGCATATTTGCTTGTTCAATTAATGATTCAGTGGAATCTCGATTTTTCGAATCGATGTTACGTTTTCTTGATATGTTGAATTCACAGCATGATTTATTGTACAAATTAGTGAAGATTTAATCTAATAGTGTAACTGTAAACTGAATACTCCCGTCCCATTTATTAATGTGGACAATCGAGGTTTTAAGTCGTTTCAATTAAATTATTACTCTATAGTTTAATACATAAAGCGTTCACAACATTTTTTGTTAATAATTTGTTAAGCGAAGTCATTATTATTGTTATCGATAAATATTCAGAATTACTCTTCAACGAATATATGTTATTTAATTATAAGTATTATAATACAGAATTGCATTATAAGGAGTATTTGCGAAACGTTTGCAAATACTAAATTCAATTATTTATTAATATTATAAGTAACAAAAAAATTGTATAATACATGTTAACATTAGTATGCATTAAATTTGTTCGCTGAAAATAATCTAAATGTTACAAATTGTTTCTGCGATGAATGGAAGATGGACCTTTCCACTCATTCAACTTCTGTAACCTAATACAATCCGAGTTCTCGTAGTTTCCGAACTAATTTGGTTTGAAATTGAATTGACACGAGAAGAAATTAGTTTGCGATTGCTTCGATGGGAATTCAATCTTGTTCTATTTCTTCCAACAATGTCTTTCAATACTTTCTAACTAAATGTATATGCAATAACATGTATGTGTACAATTACACTTTATTACGCAACCATATTTGTTTCTATGGCGTCGATGTAAATCGATATAAATATGTTTATAATTAATTAAAGTCATATATTCCATTACTACTATATATTTTGTTATATCTTAAGTTGAGGAAACAATTTTAATTAAACTTTATATGTAAGTTTCGTTTTCAAGAGAATTAACGTTAACGATACATGACACTTCATACAATGTGTATTCACCCTTTTACTGATGATGCATGATGCTTAAGAATAAAGTATATAAGGAAAGCATTTGCCTTTTAAATTAGCAAAATAAATGATTGAAAATAGAACGCGGTATAAAAATGTATGCTTCATTAACCCTTAGCACTCCAATGGCTCCTATCAAGCGACACTACAATTGCCATATTATTATTCAAAACAATTTTTACATCACTGTGTTTGAATTTAAAAAATCAGTAAAAATTGAAGTGTTGCATTTACGAGTAATAGCAATAAATTTGACATGTACACAAGGAAATGAACCACGTACAATGGAACTATTCTAACTTAAAAGAATGTTTCGATTTTGGAATTAAAATTGTTTCGAGTGCAAAGTATTAAGTTTTATTGTTCGGAATACAGAAGCATACGTCAAAGTTTCTCTAGTTTACAATAATTGCATTACAAAATCTTAAACAGCTAGCATTTTTATAATATCTTGTTAATCTTTTCTCTCTGACATAGCACATGCAGCATACACAAGCCAGGCTCTTTTCTTTCAGGCTCTCCCCCTCTTTCTCTGTAAAAATTACTCATTAAAATTTCAATGAACAAATAAGTTTAATCCCCATCCGTCACTCCTGTCAATTTAACATCTTTTTTACAGCATCTGAGAAAGTGCATCCTGCCCATCGATTTATTATTCGCGAAGGACGTGAATAATCTTATTTTAATCTTGACCCATTCTACCACAGTTTTATCTCTTCAAGAAAGAAATTTAAAAAAATGTATCTATTAAATTGATTTTCTGATCGTTATGTGAATATGACATCAAGGAACAAATTAGTGAAAATTAGAGAATGATAATGCCTGTACTTATAATTAGTATTATTTCAATTATATTTATTTTAATAATTATGATTAATATAACGATCCATTCAAAATTTTCTCTATCGATCTTCTTTTATATATAGTTTACGTTTGTTAAACCAATGTTAATTTTCTTATTATATTTATTATAGATAGCTCGTTATTTAAATAGTATTCCATAGAAATAATGATTTAGCTGAAACATTTGTAACTCTGCCCATTCTGCATATTTTTTAAAATGATATTAATATTATTAGAGAAAAAATAAAATAAATTATTCAATGATACTGTAACCTAAATCATCACATTTGTAAACACTATTCAATTTAGTTATTCAAAATATAATTATTTTGAATTTTAATTATTTGCCTATGTTTAAATGAAGTATTCTTCTTGCCTACTTTAAAGGTTTATTTTAATTATTTTTTATTACAAAAGAAATTCATCGATTAGAAACTACGAATAAATTAATTAATATTTAGAGTTTGTTCAAAATTATTCAACATAATTTATAACTATACAACGTTAATGTGGTTGGTAAAATAGATATGATATTTCTAGAATAAGAATCTATATTACCATCATTCGCTACTTTCTTAACATAGTGCTGTCCTCTAACCTCATTTTTAGCTTGGATCAGATTCTACATTATGTTTAGCATGGGTAAAAAATGAAAAATATCTTCCACGTTAGCATGAATTAAAATTCATTGACTTGTACGCTCAATCGTTCAATAGTAAAATTTTTACTGTTTTGTATAATTTAAAAAAGCAAATTCCTTGTTTGTTAAACTCGTAAAACGTGTAACAAAGTTTGGTAGTTTAAACCTGGAACATTTTGTAGGTAACATTCTTTAATTTCTTTAATAATAATTCTTTAATTTCTTTTGTCGAATAATACAATAAAATTGATTGCAAATAATATAAAATCCATTTACTGTCGAAGCTAAGTATATGGATAAGTATAATTAAGTATACAGAAATGTAATACTAATTTGTACACATTTAATCTGTTTTTACTTACAATGTTTTTAAATATAACACTGAAACAATGTAAATTGATTGTTGAATTATATAAATATGAAAAATACTTTTACAACTGCAAATTTTGTATTACGCAGTCAAAAGAGGAAGCGTATTATTACCAACATTGGTTTTGTGATGCTAAATTATGTCAAAGTTATAGTGGTTATGCAATGCACGTATAATGTGTGACAGTGATTACAGCAAGTGATAATTTCTTATTTTAACTATAATAGATTAAAGTAGGTTTTAATAAGAAAATCTTGAAATACAACTAAATCTAGTACATTTTGATTATGAATGATGGCAAACCTGAATTAGATTTAAGATTTAACTTCTAAGATTCGTCAGTAGAGTGCATCTTGATCACGTTCTTTTCTCTTCATCATGGCGGTGAGTGTACAGTTGCTAACGTGGAAACCATTTCCTAAATCCCTAAATATCAATGGCATCGACTTCGAAATCATTATTCTTCATAAATTAAAAGAAACTTAGTATTATGAATTTAACATGTATCAACTTCTTTTTCATTAATATATTCATTTTCCATTTTTTTATGATGACAGATACTTGAGATTTTTAACCAGCGTGTACCGCTGGTATATAACCTGTTTGTAATGTTTATTGTGTTTGTAAAGAGTTTTCATTAAATATAAAACTGTTCGTGGGAAAAAGGTTATCATACATATATTTTTTAGTCTACTGTATGAATTACATTATCATTAAATATTATTTGGCATTAATGTTATTAATAAAAAAAATTGAAGTGTCTATAGCATCAGGATTGTGATCTTGTTACAGGAAGCGACTAATGCCGAGAAGGTCGATAAGACCGTAAAGAAAATACGGAAAGAGCAGAAAGACTCATCCAAAAATGTGATGCGTGAAGTTCGTATTCGTAAACTGTGCCTGAACATTTGTGTGGGAGAATCTGGTGATAGGCTTACTCGTGCTGCAAAGGTATGTTTCCTCAATATTGTTCAGAATAATTTTTATAATACAAACTCGTATATTCTATCAAAATTTATATTTACAATAAACTTTAGGTTGATTTATTTTCGATCAAGTTTATGAAGTTCATTATTTAATTATAAGGCTATATTTTTTTAATTATTTGTATATTATATTTTATATAAATGTTTTTATAGGTATTGGAACAGTTGACTGGACAACAACCCGTGTTTTCTAAAGCTAGATATACTGTCCGTTCTTTTGGCATTCGTCGTAATGAAAAGATAGCAGTGCACTGTACTGTCAGAGGTGCTAAAGCAGAAGAAATTCTTGAACGTGGATTGAAGGTAATATAGAGTGTGTTATGTGTATTTTATTAATAATAATATCAGGGTATAGACGTATAAAACAATCAAAAATGCCTTTGGACCATTCAATAGGACACTAAGGAAAATTATGTTATTTATAAGTTTAACTTTATATTTTGACAATAAAGGTAATTACAAGTGGAAGTCAAGATTAATGATATACAAAAAAGTAAGCATATGCTAAGCATGAACCAGGACCAAAATGTTTGCAACATCTTCATCTTTGGAAGAAGTATTACTACTTGTATATATTACTATTATTAGAAGATAATTACTAGAATTAGAAAATGTTGAGTGGTTCTAATATACACATTTTCATGATACATTAGTTTTTTAATTTAGTTCAAAGGCATCTTTGACCAACTTGTCCAGCTTTATCTGTTGCTTTCATGTAACTAAAATTTTTATCTTTTCTTAAGGTTCGAGAATATGAATTGAGGAAAGAGAATTTCTCTGGTACCGGAAACTTTGGATTTGGTATTCAAGAACACATTGACTTAGGAATTAAATACGATCCTAGTATTGGTATTTATGGTTTGGACTTCTACGTTGTACTTGGGCGACCAGGTTAGTAAATTAATATGTACTATTATAATACAAAAATTATATTTGCACATTATCTGGTATTATAGATACTCCTGCATTAAGTTGTGTCTACAACTTTTTTTAAAGTATGTGCTAAAGTAAATACTTCATATTTGCAACCCATGCCCACTTCCTATACTGGGTGTGTTACTTAATTGATGTGACATTGTTATTAATATTAATAATTTACATTTACTAATATTAAACCTTTACATGGTCTACACCTCTTTCAAAGAAAAGAATGATTTAGCACACTATGCTCTACAAATTGTAAATTACACGTCTTCATTTTCACACTTAGAATACACATGCACTATGCCTCGGCTAAAACATAAAAATTAGAGGTCTGGATTAGGTTAAACTCGAAAATGTTAGGTTGGGACAGGTCGAGAATTTTCAGAATTCTTGAGCACATTCGGGTTCATTTATCTAATGTATATACTTGTACATTAGAGAACTCGAACGTGCTCAGGTAATAATTACATATAATATGCATAAAATAATTCCTAATGTATATGAAATATATTATTCAACGTATTCCATAGTAGATGGGAGAAAACTGAAGAACAGATGATTTCTTGTAATAATACAAGATGAAATTTAAAAATAAAAAGTAACATTTTCAACTTTTTTCAAACCATTAGCAATTAAATTTTTTCTATCACAGTATCTAAATTGCATTCTTTTGCTTCGAATTTGGGCCCTAAATTACTCTTTAAACTCAAACATTCTTTACGAATATTATTTTAATATTATTTAAATAATTTTCTTCTGTGCAGGATTCAATGTAGCTCACAGGAGGAGAAAAACTGGAAAAGTCGGTTTCCAACACAGACTTACCAAAGAAGATGCAATGAAATGGTTCCAGCAGAAATATGATGGTATTATTATAGCTGGAAAGAAGTAATATACTTTTTTGTATTTTACAATCCTTCCATAAAAATTCTGAAAACAAACTATTTGTTGTTTAATAAATCTGTTTGACTACCCTATCATATTCTTTAGTGATTGCATTTAAAAATACAATGTATAATTTCTTCTGCTTATAATCGGAATACGTACATGCATTAAATATTCTTTATTTAAATTCTAGATTAAATGTTTCTTTCCTGATCATTTACCTATTATAATTTTTTCTTAAATATATCATAAAACACAGTTATGTATTAAAGGGATACTCGTAAATGTATTGGATTCTTAAATACTTTATTTACAATTACCAAAATGATGAAACACAAGCATAGAATGTCAACAAAATTTGTTTCTATTAGGACATTGTAGAATTATTTCACGACATAGTACCATAAATACAAAAAAATTGCTCTATTGTAAGCCTAAGTTTAATTTTTAATAATTATCACAACTCTTCTTTTTTTGTACAAAAAAAAACGTGATTGCAATAGTCATCCTGTGGGCGAAAATGCAAAAAACGCTATTTTATTGACGTATACGATGCTGTTGCAACTTTCTTTGTATATTTCTTACAATAATTGCACGCAATATTATATACAAATAAATTAGTATAGAAATTTAATTCACATTGGGTACATAGATTTAAACGTTAGGCCTAATCCTCTAAAATACGGAAAAGGAACATTATAACGATTGCACATGTTTTTTTATGCCAAGAAGTCTATATTGGAGATGCGAATATTCTTATATTCTGAAAATATTCACATTTTATATTTTTTATAGTTTGATTATTTATGATATGCGTAAATTATGTAAAATTCACATAGTTCACATCAAAATTTAATTATCAAATCATATAATATACCTATAAATATTACGCATTATGTAATATTATATGTGCACGAGTTATGAAATATGAAACTGTTTGCAGGAAATGTTGATATCTTTAGTGTAGATACAGTTCAAACACATTTTAAAAAATAAGTAGCATTGTATTTTGTAAATATAGTCCTAGTTTTTCATTTCATTTTATAATGAAATGATCACATTGAGGGTATTCGAAATAATATTGAATAGAATGCCGTTAATCTTACAAATAAATGTAAAAGTGATAGAGTTGAATATTATATATATATATATATATTTTCTGTCCAAATATTATAATTATTTGAGTAGTTACAAAAATTATTTTCGAATACCCTATATGTTAATTTTCAAGTATGCTTATAATGGAATTTTAAGTATAAATTTAGCTCCTTCTTACACCAAATGTACTATTTAATGCTTTAGCTTCTCTTTTAATTGAGGTTGAGCTATGCAAATCATAAATAAATTTTCCATTCACTGTGTCTTTTATAATTCATAATTTTTAAATATTTATATTTATCTTTGGTTTTAATCTAATGGTAAATGCAGTAAATTACTTTAGGATGTATGAATTGGAGTCATCAATAAGAGCTGTGTTTCGAATCTCCTACTTTTGACATCCATACATGTTTCATAACATTCTTTCCTAATATTTATCTACTTTAATGTAACAGGCGGATAAAAAGGCAAGATATTTTCCTCAGTCTCCAAATTGTTTGCTTACATGGACGTCATATTAACAGATATAATTTATCATTTGTGTATAATGTACATAACATAGCATGATCAATTAAATAGACAGATTTTAAATAATAACTTTTCATGTACATTCCCGTTTTTATTCTGTACAAAATAAAAAGAGGTTGTTGTAGTATCATATGAACATCAAGCAATTAGCCTTTTGCATTGGAATTCGTATTATTCTCTATATACCTTGCTTTGGAACCATTCATCTCAAAAACATTCAAATTTGTACAGCTACATACAAGTTTAACACGCTATGTACAGTTACATATATTGTATTACATGAATTTAATATTAGTTGAGTATATGAATTTTTTATGTATTTATGAGTATGTATTATATGAATATATACTCATTAATAAAACATTGTTAGATTTGAATTTAAGAAAACATTTTCATTTTTCAGTGTCCAGTAATGTACATTATAACTTTAGTTATATACTGTTTTGATAAATTGAATATATAGCAAGCATATCTTATCAAATGAATTTATCACTGTCCACATATATACAATATACTAACATATATTAAATTGGTAAACCAATTCTTTTAAAATTCCAATGCAAAAGATTAAATGCAGAGGTTGTTCTTTTAAATACTTGCATCGCTATTTTCATTTTGTATGTATACACAGGACAAGAAAGTTGTATTACATAACTTAACCTGTAATCCAGGAATTCTCCGAAACCATTCTTTCACCTGCATAAATTATCATATAACTTAATAAAATAAGTGTAATGTATAAATGTTTTGTACATTTCACTCATTCCATGTACATATACTTTTATATTAACAAAATAATGAATATCATGAAATTTAGTGACAAGTAATTTAGAAACATAAATTTCTATTTTACATTATTTCGTGTTCTTAAATCTATTTCTCATATATTTGTTATAAATGTTTAAACACAACCGTATTAATTGAATTTAAAATTATAAAATTAATAGGAACGGAAAGTATAGTTGTAAAAATTATCTGTAAAAGTATTATATTAGAAATTTCAATTTCTACTCTGGAATATAGTCATCACAATAACTGAATGATACTTTTTATAAATATATGAGATACACGTTGATACCTTAGGTATAGTGCGGGGAAAAGCTGTGGCAGTTAAAAAAGTATAGCATCATTGTTAATTTAATATCTTTACACATTTAGCATAAAACTTCAGTACTTCTGTGTAATTCGTTTTATTAACTACCAAATTTTGCTATATATGCACAATGGATAAAATTTAATTTGATATATAATTTGAATTTCATATTATAAAAAGTTTACTATGCTTTTTCTTAAAGAATCATTTTATGGAATAGAGTTCATGTCTTCATACTAATATGTACGTCAAAGAGTTTACTCAAATAAATCAATACATATGCATTCTGTAAATCAAATATTAAAATCTTGATAATTCTGGTCTTCTCAAGCATTTAAAAACTAAACAAGAAATTATTTAGAAAAAAGTAAAATATTTCATTGCAAGGTCATGGTCATAAATTTACAATATTTCTTTAATATTCAATATATAAAATAGAATTTAAAAATTAATCATTTTAATAGAATGCTAATAGGTAATGATTAAGGTATATATTTTATGTAACATATACATTCTGTATAAAACTTTATTGTAATTAAAATAATAAAAGTTTGTCTCAATCATCGATTTTAATGAACCTTCAAATATATTGGCAAGGTTATTATTCCGAACAACTTCTTCCTGTATAGGTTACCACGGTTCGAACGTCGTTTTCGGAATATTGATAAAAAAAATTATAAACACTCACAACAAATTGCGCCTTTTTTAATGTACTGAACACGAAACATTAGGTTTGTACAGCTTTTAAAAGAATTTTGGTTGGTTTGAGTAGGATTTCTTGTGAAAGAGATTTTTTACGAAGGAGGGTGGAGCCATTCCCTGTCTTATAAAACAAATTCAGCCCTTCAGAAAACGCGGAGACTGCTATAGTCATCTTAACATTTGTTTTAACCTAAATGATTAAGGTCAAGCGACAATAAAATGTATAAGGAAAAGTTGTTTAACATAATGACCTAGACAACATATTTCGAGATCGTCAGAATCGACGATGAGGATCAACTTTTATATATATATAATTACGAACGTTACTTTTTGTAAGATTGAAAATAATATATAAATAATACAACAAATACATAAAGTCTTATGTATCAATATAGAAGTTCATGACAAATATTCCATATATTAAGATTTAAAAATCTCGGATATGAAAATAATATTGTAATTTCTGCATGTTAATTCTAAACGAAATCTAATGAATCAAAGTTCTTATTTCTTTGTACTGTAAAAATATAGAATGGTCACGTGTCTACCTGAAATCAAATTAACTACATGTAAAAAACTGTACAATCTGTTACTTTCTTGTGGATCGATATAATCTGTCAATATTGTGCTTTTCAGCCTCTGTAAATCCTAAAATGCTTTCGATGGCATTCAAATGACCCTGATGATTCTCTTTATCGGTTAGGAAATAATAGATAGCTGATTTTAGGAACTGCAATGTGATCTCTGGATCCAGGGTACCTTGCTGACTTCGGGCTTCTACAACGCGACGATACATTACCTGTTCAACAAATTATGTTTGTTAATAATTCATACAAACAATATCACATACCTTTACCCAATGTAGTGCATTTTCAATTATATACATGCTCCAGCAGTGAATTTTTTTTTTAAATGAACCTAGATATAACAGTAAATAATGTATTAACAGATATGCAATATGAAAAAGCAGAATGTATGTACAGTTAGAACCCACTATGCGCAAACTAGTTATTGCAATGTAGAAATATACATATAATGAAATTCAAGAAATTTAGCTGTTTGTTAAAATATTTTTCTACTTTTTATCATTTTAATTTCTACATTCTACACTGTAACGTAATGAAAAATTTGGATACGAGATGGTAAACAATAAGGTATTGAAATAATCAGTGATCGAGCACAGAAGGTTCTACTATGTTCATTTTTAGTAAAGATATGTATACATTAACATAAGAGTAGTTTATTCATCATTGTTTGCTAAATTCAATGTTAAATCATGTCTTTCTGGATGAAAAAGTGCAAAAGCATTTTTAAACCTGTGCAAACTTACACTGACTAAAGGATGATAAGAGGCTGTTTCTTTCAAGTGCACAGGATAGTCTCCCCACACTGACTAATAATGCATGTAAAACCAACTACAATTGTGCTTGCTAATCAGCATGCAATTGTTGTGGCAAAGCATTTTTTAATAAATGCACTTTTAGAAAATATCTTTATAATGTAATTCATTGATGGTAACACGTAGATCCAATTCCTGCCATTATAGACTTTACATTTATTATTTGAAAAATATTTACAGGATATTGCAAATTATTATCTCTAATGATTAATAAAATGTTTGCTCACAATGATAGTTGCAATTATATTATTTAGTTATTAAAATTTATGTTTAATATAAATTGAATTATTTTGACAATAGTAAGGTGATATTGCAAAGAAAAATTATTTAATTTATTTCCATAATGAATGTTTTGAAAGAATGATATTTCTGATACTTTTCATAACATATCCAGTAAGTCATTTCCTACGAATTTGTCACCAAACTTTGATATTAAATACCGAGTTATTTACATACACATTTGGCTTGATATTTGACTGCAAAGTTTAGTGGCATATCCATAGCAAATAGAAACCAAACTTTGCTTTAAGCACGTCTTGGCACCAAAATGCTTGCAAAGTACAAAGCAAACATTGTGCAAAATTTGCTCGATACAGGTTTGGCTAACTGGGTAGTTAAGATACTATAATAACACGCACTAACTAAAAATTGATGCAAATTCTATTATTCAATAAAGAGCATATGTTCATGCCCATAAAAGCTATTCATTATTCTATTTACACATTTATTTATTACTCATGTTCATGCTTAAATGAACAACAAAAATGAGAAAAAAAGGCTTTACATATACTATGCAGTAAACAACTTTTCTAATAAGTAACCGACAAATGAATATTTGGTATTAAAAAAATCAAGATAACAGTTGAAGTCACAGCGACAGTTGTAAAAACAAAAATAATTAATGTTACAAGAAAATATAATTATAAAATATAAAAATACAAACATTCAGGTAATAGTGAAAGGAAGAATAAATCTTACGTTATTTCTCCCTAGTAACAAGTATAGAAATCATAAACATTCTGCACAACAAACATTATTCTTCAAAAACAATATAAAGATACATACATTATCTTGCAAAAGAACCTGGAAAATGCAGAAATAGAAAACAAAGGAGAAGGGAGGAGCATGAAGATTGCCGGTGCATCCTGTATACGAACAAGCACAACGCAGATGCTTAATAAACAGTGGATAAGAATCGCATCGCGTGGCAGTTCAGCAGAAATACAGACCTTACGTGTGCCAAGGACCCAGAGAGAAACAGCCTCCTTAGCACTTAATAAAATTTGGCTACGATCGGCTGAAATGTGAGGTTCAGGCGAGTAGCTTGTGTCCTGGAGTGTGAGCGGCGACCAAAAAAAGTGGCACATCATTAGTATAAGAGAATCGTGAACTACAGAGATGCTCAGAAAGTGATGCATAACAGATGTTCCTTAAATTTTCTAATGCAAGTTCTATATCCGTAAAATCAATTAATGAAAAAATAAAATATCACTAGAAAAAATATTCGTATTGACATAAGTGAAAGTTACTAGATTGTTGTTGAGTACTATTTCAATAGTAGGGGCAGAAAAGGTTCTGAAACTGCTGTTCCAAATTGTATTGGGTTGCCCGGAAAGCTCGTGCTGATTTATTTTTTTATTGAAATGCAACACACTTAAGTTTTGGTATATATTTATTGAAACTAAAAATAAATCGGCACGAACTTTCCGGACAACCCAATACGTATGTATATATCGGTTTTGATTAAAACAATTATGAAAAATCGAAATAATATACAACTGTTACGAGGATATCGATACTGGCTTACGGCTATGGTTATGGTTACGGTTATGGTTACGGTTATGGCTACGGTTATGGTAATGATTACGGTTACAGTTCTAGAAGATCGATATTATATTGATTTCTAAAAACATCCGTAGAAGCAAAACATTGCAGTTGTAATGGTGTTATAATATCGGCCATCAAGTACCGAAATTGTAACCGATATCTTTATAACAGTTATAAAATTATTTCGGTTCTTCATAAATAATTCCAAGAACCGAAACCGATATTGTAACTATTTTCAATTCTTGATCACGAACCACAGAGGTTTCTAGAAAAATCAAGGAACAGAAAGAAATTTTAGTGTATTACAAATCATAATGCTATTTTGAAAAATAATTAATTTAGCTACATACGACGAAAAGTATTCGTTATTTCCCCTAATCAAATAAAGAAAATTATTGCTTAAAACAAAGCAATGTGATAAATAAACAACTCTTGCCGATGAAATATGTTTTATTTTGTATATGCTGAAACAGCTTTCCTAAATTATATGAGTAAACTATTTTTATGTAATATACATTAAATTTTGGTAATCATTTCTTATACTTTGCTCTTGTAAGTGATATAACCGTAGTTCAATGGACACTACAATCTTCGTAGTATTTGTTTTAAGACATTTTAGTACACTGTGTTAAAAATTTAATTCATGCTATTTTATATTGCTATAGAGATGAAGCTTCAGGTACATGATATCAGGCAGAAACAATTATAGAATTCCATTTGTAATGTGTAATCGTGTGATATTACCATTGTAATATTAATATCGTAAACTAATTGAAATCAGTATATTTACCTTGACATTTTCTAATTCTGCTTGAGTAACTGTTAGTTGTTGAAGTAGTTCTGCAACCGAAACTTTTGGTGGTACTTGGCGTGCATGTTCAAGTATCTATATTTATGAAGAAAAACATGAAAGCAGATTAATACTAAGTTTCTCATTACATAGTATTTAGACTATTTTAAACTCTTTAGATCATGTTAAGAATATTTATCATTGTTTTTCAATTTTAGCTACCTTGTAATTATTCAGCTAGAATGTTTCATTATTTTCTAAGAAATAAAAAAATGTAGGATACTTAAAAGTTACAATATGTGATGTTAAAAAATTGTTATATATCATTACCTGATCCGCTTGCTCTATGCGTGCAGCTTCTTGACCTTTGGCATACATTTTCAGGTACATTTGTTTATTTCTTTCCTCTTGCTCAGTTAACAAAGATTTCTGCTCAACGAGTTCAGTTTTCACAGCCTCTAATTCTACTTCTAAGTCACGAGCCCGACTCTCCGCAGCGTCGACACTTGGTCTGACTTCGCAATACCGTGTATTCACCTCAGCCAATTGATTTAGTAAGCTTTCCACCTATGATTAAATAACATACTTTTGATTACAATTGTATAATAATAATTATTACATAAGTGTAGCTAATTTATTTCATCGTTCTGTTAGAAATAAATAATATCTATAAAAGTTTTTCCCTTATTTGTCATAATATTGTAAAAACTGTGCACGTATACAGTAATTTTGTAGCTGCAATACTTAGTGATATCAATATTTCAGAAATTGATAAAGGAGTTGAATCGTGTCGAAACTGATATGAAACTGAAAAATAACAGATATGGATCCAATACAAGAATCGTCTTAAAAGCTATAACTGGATCAGATAATGGTTGAAAATTTTATTTCCTTCTAACAGTAAGTTGGAGTAAAGGCCCTCTATAACTGTTTGCGAACCGAAATCCATATGATGACAGTGTTCAAATGGTGGACACATGATTTTCAAAGATCTGTGCTGAAGAATGGCAATGATTAACAGTACAGTAGTGCCCGGTTAAATTGAACTAAAATTAGTAGAAAGACAACAACCGAAGAAAGTAAACGTAGAATAAAGAAAATTTTATTTCCAGTAATGATTAGACAGCGAATTTGATGCATATATGAGAGAAACAAATTGTTGCAATTTAAAACAGTAGAAACCTTAAAAGAATTTAAGAACGTCAATATATTGTTTTCATCCTTTTAAGACAGTTAAAGAAGACAAAATTAGGTATATGGTTACCGCTTCTTGTAATTAATGGCAACAATTTTTATTTTGCATAAAGATCTGTAGTCCAGTAATTATTACGTTATTTTTATAATTATAGTGTCAATGAATAGCTGAGATTCTTTCGATTAAATCGAGTCAAGTCACGACATAAATTTAACTAATTTTACCGATATATTATTTAATAATATTCATTATGTATTGAGATTTAAATCGATAAAATATTTCGATTCATACCGTGTTTATACTTATTTTAATCAGAAAAATGTCAACTATCCATTGGTACTAAAATTATAATGATAAGATGACGACTACTGAAAATGATATTTTCTTTATTACATGTTGATTTTCTTCAGCGGTTCCATTCCATTGTAGTATCGAGACTCGTACGTGTACCTTATCATTGTGCTTCTGTTTCAGTTCTTGAAGTTCATCCACGTGTCTGCGATGCATCTCCTCGATTCTAGTTTCGTAAAGATTAACCAGCTTCCGGCGTTCTTCATCTTTGTCCGGCGTGGTCGATCTGGCGGATACCTGGGAGGTGTTGTCTTCGGCAACTTTATTAGGCGTTGTGACGATATTAGTCGTTTCTGGTTGCACTTCTGGCAGACACACCGAATCTTTCGAGTGAATCGATCCGTCCTCAAAGTGTCCAGAGTCCGCCAAAGAGGAAGGCAATTCTTGGCCACGTTTCTCTGGAGTCTCAGGGCATGGAACCTTCGGTATTGCACCTTCGTCCGGTAAATCCTTACTCGGGGACTCCGGCGAGAAAGGATTATTCTCCCGTACTGTGAGAGCATCGCTGCTATCCGTTCTCTCATCCGGACTGTTCAAAGAAGCTTTGTATAATCTCAGCTGCACCACCTCCTTCGTCAACCGGAAGATCTCCTGATCTTTCTCCTCGATTTCCTTGCGCGCTTCTTTCAATAAAGCCTACGAAAATACCGTCAGAATAAATACATGAATAAAGAAATATCTGACTAATTCAAGAGAAATACGACGTGAGAACAGGCGCCATCAATGGCAAAGTAACACGGGCAAATACTATTGAATTCATGCAACGCCATTTCCCTAGCAATCGCCGAGTGCTGGAGACAAGGTTCATTAGCGAGCTTCGAAGTTTGTTAAACCCGAGGAGTTTGATTATGCATACATATACGGTGTTCAACTGTACGTTTGAAACACAATTACGGTGGTTTGAACGAAAAATGTTATAGCCAGGAATCGAGATAAACAGTTTCTAAAATAATTCTGTTCAGACTTACATAGTTTGTCTAAGAAAATTTTTGTGGATTTTTCATGAAATAAAACTATTCATATAATACTTAGCCGTTTCGTTATGTTACTGAGGGCATTGAAAAATTGAAATTTCTACAAACCATCTTTAATACATGAAAAAAATATGAAAACACTTAAACTTGTGTTAGTCGCTTTTATAAATAGTATTTACATTGCATATACTATAGAACGTTCTGAACAATACTTAAATGAGAAATCGATTAAAGGATGTCAGTAATTATTAGTGTTTAACTCCATACACTTACCATGTGTTTGTCACGTATGTCTAACAAGAACTCTTTACCACGTTCAGAATTTTATTTTATACGTACATTTGAATGAATCGAATTTTATTAGGATTTTTTAAGTGCAAAAGAAAGTAGTATATACTATGATAAGTTTTAGCTTTCTAGTTTCATTAATGAAATTGCTTTGATTTTGTGAGAATATTTACAGTGAAAACTTTTCATGACCACGTACCAATGGTATACACGTAGAAAACATATAATTCTATGGTAATTTTCAGACCGAAAAATAGATATTAACACTAACAGAAAGAGGATGGTTCATGATGTGAAAACTATATAATATGTTCAACATGACGAGGCAGTGAACGTAAAAGAATGCACGCAAGTGCTTCACTGCCTCGTTGGACAGACTACACTGCATACAAGCTGATTTCTTATCAATCGATAAAATCATGAAATGCATTAAGATAATATATCAACCTTTAATTAAAATGTGAAATAGCTTGTATGAAAAAGTCGAGTAAATAATGACTCAGAACTGAACGTGTTAATAAGTGGTATTCAAATTGTTAATAGTTTCTTATTTAGCACTTGGTACTGATTTGAATTACAACGTCGACTGATACATATATTATGATACAAGAGTTATAGACAAATAAATTAAGGTGTGATACAAAAGTCGTATATGACAGCCTATATTTTGCATTTCGCTTTCAGAAAAAGAATCTTGTTCTGATCATGCACAATTTCCGTTGAACATTGATTCTCACCTGGAACTTTTTCACTTGTCTAGCTATCCTCTGGGTGGGTGTGAGATACTGCTCATTGTCACCGTTATGATTCGAACAATGAACTACGTATTTTCGTGATCTACCAGACCATGTGGTACCGTTAAAAGCAAATGTAGCATGATCGCAGGCGCTGGCGGTACTGCAGGCACTTCCGTAACTTTTTACGCTTTCTACATCGCTGTCATCGGCAATTCTTGTGTTTGATCCTCCAGAGGCCGCGCGTCCAGGACGCGGCCTAGCCGGTGTCAATGAAAGACTCTGCAAAAATAGATCATCGTTCAATCAGGCCATAATACATATTTATGTAGGGGTAGCCTAATAATAATTAAACTGCGGATTTGTATGAAAAATAAAAATCGTTTGCATTGCAAATATTAGTGGAGCCAAATAGATATTCGTTTCTTCATTTAACCCCTAGCACTCCAATCGCTCCTCTAAGGCGACGCTAAAAATTGCCATACTATTTCAAACAACTATTACATTGAATTCGATAAAAATTAAAGTGTTGTACGTACGAATAATAGTAATAAATTTTATATTCACGATAGGAAATGAACCATGCACAGTGTAACTATTCTAGGTAACAAAAATGTCTCGATTTTTAAATTAAAATTGTTTGGAGTGTAAAGGGTTAAAACTTTTAGTAAATTCATGATAACATATTGATACTTTTAAATCCTTTTAAGCTTTTTACTGTTTTACATTTCACCCAGCTATTTTCACTATAAATGCATAAAATCCGCAGTTTAGTGGTAACGATAGTCACGCCATGTACTTCAGTCAGCCAAAGAAGTCTCCATGCAATCTTTGAAATGGAGTAACTTTTTATAAAGTGGACACGGTGTGTAAACAAGTTTTCAGGAATACTGGAATTGACTGGAATTGTGATAAAAAGTAAAATATTGTCGTTACAGGTTTTTTACATGAGCTTACAATGAACATTTTACAAAATACGTTTTGTAGATTCATGTAAATTGTATTTATGCTGAAAATCCCGTTGTAATTAACACTAGAACATATATACACATTGCTTTGTAATAATAACACAGACTGCATCTATTAAAACGTCATGCAATACTTATTGTAAGGTATACGTCATTAAAGAAGTACATCCGAAAATTGCTCATGAAAACATTTTTATAACTTCAATAATTGCGAAAGAAAAAACTAGGGACCAGTCAAAATGACTGATCTGGTAGTGTAGTAATCTGATCTTTAACTTAACAAAACTTCTAGTATTAAACAACGCTATTACAAGGTAGAAATGATTGAAAATAGTGAAAGTGCAGTAGGATGGAAAATTATTTTCTAGGAAAGGGAGACGTTGTTGGAATACAAAATACAAAAAGACAATATTATCCAGTAGTTTTGTATAATATACATCTTTCTTAGTTTCCTATATTTTGTAAAATTGTATATAGAATGTTAATAATGACACAATTTTTGTTATTACAGAATAAAGTTTACAAACAGCAACTAGATATTAATCTATTATTTGAGAAATATATCACATGGATCAGTCAAATCATTTGATCACTTTATTACATAAATATATGTACAATAATGCAGTTACATGTGTATGTTTGCAAAGTTTATTGCGTTTCAAGTGTTCAATATAATGTAAAATAAAAAGACAACAATTTTCTAATGAATTATTTCAAAATTTCGTTTATTTTCGTGAGAATTTAAACGACAGTCAAGGAAATTATTGTAAATTCCGATCTACTTATTCTAAACCACAGTTAATAGGTATACAGGCAGATCTAATTAATCTAGCAATGCAAACAAATAAACAATGACATCCCGCTAAGATAGATATACAATTATGATAAACGCTACACGTGTTACGTAGTTTGTTTACGGTATTCTATTAAATTTAAATGTACAAGCAGGGAAACACCTAATTGCTCATTAACTGTTAGGCGACTATGTATATTCTACGATTAATTTCGTCAATGGTTAAATTACACGATGGTTTCAACAACACACGTGTAATTATTTCAATTTCTATGCCGTTAATTGCTTCTGATAATATAACTTTGAAAATTATTCATTTTATTTAAAAAAATAGTCTTCCATTCCTGTAATAAAAATGCGTTTCATTATTTATATTGGATTCGTTATATATCCAAATACGTTTGTTTTTTTTAATTAAAATTCCGCTTTTAACTGGAACAGTTCATGTTACAAAGAATACATATGGAGCAGTCTTTTGTTTTCGCAAGAGGAAGCCAGTTTGTTATCAACGTAAGAATCTAAAACTCTTGTTTCATTCTATGCGATCGCTCGTCAAACTTTTCCCAACAAATTGTAATTGAAGTAATTCGGCTATGGATATTAATCAGCTGACCAGTGTAAGGAATCCATCAGATATGAAACAAGGGCAAACTACTCGTTGCTACAATTTTTAATTTAAATGGGCGTGCTTAATTACTCTGTTTGATAATGCTTCACGGTAACGCAACCATCCGAATTGATAAGTGCAGTAGAGCGTCGACTGTTTCGACGATATTTTTGTTAAATTTACTTAACTTTAATTCTTCTTCAGTGTTGCTGCGTGCAACGTTATCCAAACGTATTCAATTCGAGTTTATTTATTTAGACTGCAAATTCTTATAAATTCGTACTATGATTCTGTTGTTAAAAAATTTGTTAATTAAGGTGTGTTTATTACATTAGAAATTGTAGTCAGAAATAATTACATTAAATCGAGGACTCTTGGGGGAAGACAAATGTTGAAAATCCTTAAATTCAAAATATTTTCAGTATTCTTAAAAAATTATTTATTGTTCTATACACATTCAGATTTGATATTTTGAAATCTCCTTTAGTATAATAGTATAATAATTATAAGCAGTATAATAATAATTATAAACAAATGGTAAGTGTAATATGAGAATTAATTCTATTTTAAATGGTATCGTTATGTGTACTATATAAATGGACGCAACTGAAAATAAATTCAATGCAAAAATTTATACTACATCTTGTTTATGAATTATAAAAGATTCGAAAGTTATATAATCTTCTCTACAAAACATTTATTTCTTTATCGTCAAGTAGTTCAAGAATATATTAGAGCAGATTCCAGCAAATTGTTAAATAATAACCGGAAATTGTCGCTCATAAACATTTTGAAACCATGCAAAGTATTCGGTTTGTTACTTTACAAATGATTCTTGGATCATTTCAAATGAAAAGCACGTATTGTTTAAAATTTCTGTAAAAGTGAAAATATTGGAGAAGCGAGTAAAATAATGCAATTCCTAAAACAAAGTTTAAATATCCTAAAAAAATTATTAAACTGGTAAACAGTTATTTGACACAGGTTAGCAATAGTGATAGCTATTCGTTATTCACTTAAAAAATAATTTGTCTTCGCCGTAACATACATGTCAGGGTACCAAAACGGAAGAATGTACACAAAATACAAAACTCATCATTTTTATACCTGTTCAAACTAAGGGTGATTTACCTCCAACCAACGCAGAAGCTTTCATACAGGCCTATATTAGAAAGCTTGGTTTGAAAGTGAGGCAAAATCAAAAGCCCCATAAAGCAGAGGAATGAAAGCGTCTTCCTTAAAGCTGAGAAGCTTGCAGAATCTGTGCGAAAACAATTTTTAAGCAAACGATCTTACAGATTGGCCAATAAATTTTATTCGTGTGATTTAAAACCACTGTTGCTTATTATTATTTTCATAATCCATTTTTTAAACAAAACTTCTTCTACAAACAATAATTCATTCAACAATAATTTTAGTTAACATTGTAATGAAGTTTACGTTTACTAATTTTATTCAACATAGCAATAAGTTAATGCTTTATTTTATATTTTATTATAAGAAATATTTAAAAAAACCAACGCGCCAATGGAAACATTACGTTCAAGCTTCGACTGTAACTGAATGAAACTCTTTAAATGATAATTTTTATTTGATTTATATAG
Organism: Agapostemon virescens; assembly: GCA_028453745.1. Classification (NCBI taxonomy): domain Eukaryota; kingdom Metazoa; phylum Arthropoda; class Insecta; order Hymenoptera; family Halictidae; genus Agapostemon; species Agapostemon virescens. Next base: position 13,504,196 of record CM052098.1, read on the forward strand.
TGCTAAATTGGCTGCAAGAAATCCACTCTATATTCTCCTTTCTATATACTTTACATAAATCAAGCAGTTCAGAAAATAGTAACAGATCACCATCGATTAAAAATAACATTAACTCCTTCCAATATGATACTCTTGACCAACATTTCAAACAGAATCTGCGAAAGACGAATGTTACTTCTTTCTTTTAAAACGTAATCAAATTTCATTAGTTTCGTAATCAATATTTAAGTACATATATAATAAATATATATTTCATTTTGAAGAAATTATAAAGTATAACATAGAGAAAAAAACGAGAAATGATTAGTACATAAAATCTTTATCCGTCCGTTGAAAAATTATATAAAAGTCTTTATTAGTTTAAAAGACAATTCCAAGACAGTTCTGTTGACAATATTCACCAAGTCGATAATTTGTGCTTCACTTGAGGCACTGGGACCATGAATCGTTGAGTAATCTATTAAGTTTATTAAAATTTCACACAGCAGAAATAATATGCTGAATGTTGTCGATGAAAATGCTAAGCAGCGGTTCATCGAGTATTTCTTATTCAGAGCAGAAGGATAGAGACACATTAATTTCAAATACCGTTACTATTTGTTGCGATTGAAGTGTCAATAACGGGATTGACCGCAATCATTTTTCTCACTAAAAATATCACGATCTCGCACAGTGTGAGAGAGTTTTCATTTACGCAGTCATACGGCTAACAATAGCCCAGTTTCTTTATTACTGCCGCTGCCTTACTACTCGTAATACACTTGCAATTAATAATTGAAGCTTTCGTCAGCTAAGTACTGGACGTCTATTTTTACTGCGTGCGTCTTCTTCTTTTCAACATCCACCGTCAAACGGAGTTTCTTATCAGAGCTATCGAACGCCTGGAAATTTCTTTTGTCTAAATAATAAAAAAAATAAAAAAATAAAAAATACTTAAATCTTGCACGTAGGGAGTCGAAGACTAACAAAATAAAATAATGCTTTTGTAGAATATAATATTTCCTTTTTGTTTCTAACGTCGAGCATTAACACTTTGACTGTCATGTCAACCATATATAGGTGACACAATTATTTGCCCATGTTTAAAAACAAATTTGTACGTTAATATACTGGTTACACTAAATTTAGTTCAGGATTGGAGAATACGTGAAGTTAGAAGGATCACTATGTGTCGTACATTTTAAGTTATCAATCGTTACTTTCTTAATAAATCACTTCGATTTTACAGAATTTTCGAGGTCGTCGGTTGGGCAGTTAAAGTGTTCAATAGCATTTTTTAACATAAGACCTTCATGTAGATAGTCGGAGACTAACAAGATGAATAGTATTGTTGTATAATAAAATATTGCTTACTTGTTTTTAACGTCCATCGTCAAACACGGTTTCTCATGAAAGCTGATGAAATGCCAGAAAATCATTTACCTCTTAATAAAATGAAAAATATGTAAATCCTTTATGAAGAAAGTCGGAGACTAACAAGAAGGATAATATTGTTGTATAATAAAATATTGTCTACTTGTCTTCAACATTCTCCGTTGAACACGGTTTCTTGAAGCTGACTAAACGTCGCGAAATCTTTTGTTTCCTAATAAACTGAAAAGTATGTACACCCTTCATGAAGAAAGTCGGAGACTAATAAGATGAATAGTATTGTTGTATAATAAAGTATTGCCTATTTGTTTTCAACATTCATCGTCAAATACGGTTTCTTAATGCTGATGAAACGCTAGGAAATTGTTTGTCTCTTAATAAAACGAAACAATATGTAAACCCTTTTTGTAAAAAGTCTGAGACTAACAAAATAAGTAATATTGTTGCATAATAAAATATTGCCGTGTTGTCTTCGATGTCCATTGTTGCACGGAAGTTATTTAATAACAGGATGATTCTAAACATATTACAAATGCCTCTTAGAAAATACAAGTGAGGCGGTAGCTATATGACTGCAATGCTGGATTTTCTTCTCATAAATTGCTAAATGTAAATTTTAAACGTTCAACTGCTTACGTACACACATTATACGGTACGAACATAATGCGAATGAAAGGTCAATCTAGTAACTTCATCTCTCGCATGAGCTGCTACAATTCCGTAACCAATTATTTTCATCTTCGTTTGCATGTACGCAAATACCCTACAGTTATCAGGTAGACCGACGAATAATTTACCATGTCTTAAGAACGTTATTATTAGACAAATTTATAAAATAATAGAACATGTGCGTGTTAGCAAAAGAAAAATTAATAATCAGTTTCTTTTAATCATATCACGATAAACCTTCGAAACAACAAAGGACATTTCCTCTCTATTTTAGTTAATATAAAATCACTTGCATAGAAAATGCGTAGGTCTAGTTATCGTGTATTTAAGCAAATGTTGCAGCATTGTACCGAATAAATTGTGTGGATATGTGTGCTGAAAATGAGAACGAAAGATGAGTGGAATAAAAATGTACGAAGTGAATTTGGTCGTGCGAATAAAGAAATGAGTGTGGATGTAGGAGCGTTTTGAAAGATGGCTGTTATTGATCGTTTTGTTTCTTTCTACTAGTTTACAATTAATATACCGTATTATATAAAATACACACACACACATATATATGTATTAATTTCACTAATTCCGTTCTCTGAATAAACATAACTAATATCAGGAAATCAATTCTACATCATTCCATAATACCCTATGTTCTGAATTATACTATGCTTATCCTTTAAGTATTCAATATAATTATTTTCTATTAATCATTCTATAATGATTGTATATAAAGCATTCTTTAACACTAGAACTACCAGATTGTATCTATTGTTATAGCAAACAAGCTTAGGGGGAGTTACTGAAAAAATATGTATACTCATACGTGCACTGTTGCGGCCAAAATTGCCAAAATTGCGCAAATTTGTGTAAGCGCAGTTTTGTCAGTTTTTATAAAACAATATTACAATATATAACACATAATAATATATAAAGCAGTAGTTCTACATGAAGTAAAATAAGAATTTAGTATTTGATTCAAAGCAACACTACGAAAAAGTAAAATATTCAACGGTATACACACACTATACCTACCCTGGCTTCGTGAATAAAATTAAATAAACTATATTCACAAGCATACTCGGTTTGAAGCAAGATTTCGATGAAAGCGGTGTTTTAGATTCCTTCTGGGACGCGAAGTGCGGAAAGAGAATTTGAAATACTCGTTCAAGTTAGCTAATATACAGTGCCAAACAAAATAATTCAAATATGAAAATTTCTCTTTCTATTCGTTGTTCTTCCGGTTGTGCGAATGTTTCGCTTCGCGAGGTGTTTGCTTTTGGTTCCATTCGAATTGTCACAGAAGTTACTAGAAAGTGCGCGTTGCTTATCACGGAATATAAAACAAGTTTTTCTTTATCATAAATGAGCAAAAGTATTCGAACGATTGGTTTCCAGGAGTGGATTATTACTGTGCGAAAGAAGCCTTTTATTTTTCTAATTTTTCTAGACAATTGATTTTTATGTGTATCTTGGGACGATACAAAAGTTCGCCAAAACATTCAAAAGAAAGACTCGTTTGCTTCCTAAACAACTGAGATCCAATAGCAACGATTCTCCAACGTTTACACAACGTATACTTCACAGAACACGACAGAACAGTTAGAAAAATTTGTACAGTCACTTCAGACGGGTCATGTTAAAGGAGAAGCTTCTGTCTTCGAATCTTCAACGAACTCAAGCATTAAAAAAGCTCTTTCCATCTTCGTAGAGTCGTTTCACTTTGCAAAATCTTCGACAGACAAACCTGTGCTTCTTCTCTCCCTCACTGCAAGATAATCTACCACAAACTTTATAAAAAAATTGATAATGGATACAGAAAGTAGAGACAGCCCTTACAACGAGTTCCAGTAGATAGATGCGTTATGGCTTTGTTGCTCCGAGTTATAATTAGACTGCGAATTTCACGAACTTATAACAAAGTGAGTGCAATTTAAAGCTGTGGACAAGTTCGAAGAATTTATGAATGTTAATGCATTAGTTTCAGCTGGTTAAAATCAATAAAACAAGAAAGAAATTTCAATTCCCCTCTTATAGCTTACAATTATTGCAAATATATATTGTTGTAATAGTTTATCCTAGTATTGACCGAAAATTAAATGATGCTGAAGAGGAATCCGTGAATTAGTAAAAATGCAGTAGATGTAGAAAAGATTGTTTAATAAAACCATGCACTTATTGACACGGAAGACGTTTATACGTGATCGTTTTAAACAATGTTTCGAACGTGTTGTACGAGGACTACTGTGCATGTCATTCTTGAAGACACAAGTACTACAAAGATTGAACATCAGCAAGTTTTAGCACTTTGCACTCGAAGCTGTTTTACCTTCGAAACTGAGGCATGTCTTCTAGAAAATTTCACTTTACGCGATTCATTTCCTCTTTTGCATATTCAGATTTTTAATATTATTCGTCTTTGCAACAGCGAAACTGTTATTACTTTTATCAAGCACAGTGATATATAATTTATTTCCAATAGTGGCGTTGCAATTTTTATTGGTGTCCCAGAGTCATTCAGTGCGAAGGGTTAGTAAACATTTCAGTATTCAAGTATTGATGTCCGACAGTGTTGGTATATGTCACATTTTAGGAGGGAAAAACAATATTGATACTATTATTATAATTTGTTCACAGTATATGTGCATTATAATGGTGTTCGCTTTGATCAATAAGTTTTATATAGAAAAAAGCTATTCTAGTTTAACGTTCTTCTGAGAAATCAGACATTTCATATGCGCCAACCAAACAGATATCGATAAATAAGAATAGAACAATTGCTGTTTGCAAGTAACGACGGTGCAACGTTGTTGAATACGAATAGCGTTAAACGTCGGTAATTTTCAGTGGAGATTCAAATGTCCGAATACCGATGATCGAGAACATAGCTGTACACCGAATTTTTAAAACAAAATTACCCTAGACTTTTCCACGAAGTAATTTCAACGAAGAAAACCAAACACAACGAATTTCATAATTTTCTAATTTTGAAATATTTCTCAGCCTCGGTGCAATGTCATTCCCGAGGGGTTAATCGCTGAAACCGTTTGTCAATAGTTTTCAATAAGGATTCAGACGTCCGAAAACTGAAGACCGCGAGTACAAGTGTACCCTGAATGTTCCCAGAGAAATTGCCCTAGATTTTCGTTGGAGGGACAGAAGAAAGCGCGCAATTTAACCCTTCAGGGACCATGAGGGACGGCGAGTTCGCTTCTCTGCGATCGACGTAATACGACGCTGAAGATGTTGCAATAATCACTCGGCGATTCAGACATTTCGACATTTCCTCCACGTATCTACGAATTTCGGAAAACCAAAACCGATTCCTGAAAATACAACGCACTCAACAACCTCCTGCAGTCACTTTAAGAAATCTCTCAGCGTCAATGCAACACAGGGACATCGTTCCTGAATGTTGAATCGCTGAAAGTGTTCAATATCAGAAATTTCAAACAAAAATTCAAACGCGTCCGAATGACCGATAATCGAGACTGCAGGTGGTACAGAGAATTTTTCGAACAGAAATCGTCCTAGATTTTGGTCGGAGGTGCAGAAGAAAGCGCGCAAAGTCGATAAGACGCCAGGACGCATCTGCGATCTGCATCGAACGGAGGGGTATACGGCGTAGTATCCTGTAAGGATACCCGCCAGGCAGGAGGGACTCCTGGAGTCCTGTTTCGCACGCATCGATCGTGAACAGGTGGTTGTAAATAGTATGGAAAAAAGAAGGAGGACGAAGGTGTAGTTGTACTCACGAGGGATCGTTGTCGCGGTGATTCTGTTCCATTCTCCGTGATGACTGGGAAAGTGTGATGGTCCGGATGATGGTGTTGCTGGTGTTGCAGGAAGTTGAAGCGACGATGGTGCTGAGGCTGCCTGGTTAGAGCCGCGGTGACCGCGGTACTGGGTGGTGGTGGTGGTTGATGTGGTGAAATCCGTTCACCCCGCATGCGCATGCTCGCCGAACGACGCAAACCTGTAGGTGAGGGACGTGGTATACGGGAATCCACCGAAGAGGATGATGATATCGAGGGTACCGAGGGTGACGGAACGGTACCCGTTTCACTTCCTGTCGTGCTGCTAGCTAGGCTACCACCGGCATTGACCTTGCTCGCATTGTCGTCATTACATGTCACTGATGGCGACGCCGTTGCCAGGTTTGTCGGGGACACATCGCCGCTACCGCCTCCGCCGCCGCCGCCGGTGTTGTTTACATGGGTTGAGCAGCCTGGATGCATCGATTGCTGGCAGTTTAAGGATCTCTCGCTACCGTGCCGACTCATCTCCTTTTGCCACTCGCAAGATTATCTCATCGTTTCAGCAAACTACCTGAAAATTTCACTTGGTCAGACATGGCTCTCCATACGAACAATTAGATTTTCGATTATGATTGCGCGCGTAAGTGATTAACCCATTGACTGCCAATTACGAGATATCTCGTAGTAAGCGTCTGTACCAAAACTGTCAGCTACGAGATGTCTCGTAGTGGGTGCTGCAAGTTTAGATTGGCAACAAATGGCTGTTTGAGTTAGGAACTATTAGAGGGATGAATGAAAAATGTATATAGTGTAGAGAACATATTGATCATCAATTTTTATTATTAAAATTATTATTAAAACTATATATTAAATTAATTAGATTAAAATAAAACCGCGGCACCCAATGTAAGACGCGCTAAATTTGCGTGGCAGTCAATGGGTTAAAGCATTTTTGTCTTGGGGTCTTATTTGGTCAGTCGCAAGATTATCTCATGGTTTCAACAAACTATCTGAAAATTTCGCTTCATGGATGTGTATAGAACAATTAGATTTTCGACTATGATTACGCAAGTTCATGATTAACTTCTTGGGCTACGATTTATTTTTTGATAACAGTGACTAGATTTTCTTTATTCTTCGCGAAACGACAAAATGAAAAGTCAAATTTGTAGTTACCGCGTGCGTAGGTATTTTTCAACGATTGTAAAAATGTTGTTTCGATTTAAAGAAAATTAAGGAAACAAATGTTCAATACGTTTGCGACGGGATGCGCCACCGATGGTACATTCTTGTCTGTCTCATGGGAAGGAATGGGCCACCAATGGTGCATGGGCCAGATGCAAGAAAGTACGAAAAACAACCTTATCCCACGGCGGGGATACTAAATTCAGGCTCCGTCGCGAACGTGTTAAAAGATTCCGTTCGAAATCTTGATCACGAGTCTTACTCGTTGTTTTAGGGCAACGGGTTAAAGCATTTTTGTGTTGGGGTCTTATTTTACCATTCACAAGATTATCACATCGTTTCAGCAAACTACCTGGAAATTTCACTTGGTGAAACCTGCATTTCCATAAAACAACTGAATTTTCGACTATGATTACGCGTTTGTGATAGAAGCATTTTTGTATTGGGGTCTTATCCCTCTGTAGGCAACTTTAATCGTTTATGCTCAAAGTTCTTAACCATTTTTATGGTTCCCTTAAGAAATTTCTTGAGAATGTTTATTGTTACCCATCAATGCGTCCACCTCGACGTTCTTATCAATTTTTATGGTTCCCTTGAGGAATTTCTTAAAATGTTTATTGTTTCCCATCAATGCGTCAATCCCGAAGTTCTTAACAATTTTTATGGTTCTGTTAAGAAATTTCCTGACAATGTTTATGGTTCCCCATTAATGCGCCAACCTCGACGTTCTTACCAATTTTTATAGTTCCCTTAAGAAATTTCTCAACAATGTTTATTGTTCCCCGTTAATGCTTTAACTCTTAGCGGCCGAGAGCTCTTTTTGTGTACTCGTCCATATTACGGTGTATATAACGTTGTATTACGTTATATTACGGCGATGATAAATGAATGAAATGAAAATTGAATTTTTTTCATGTACCCATATCGGGATTTTTCATATTGTTGTGTATACAACGTTGTACTACGTTATACTATAGAGACAATAAATAAATAAAATAAAAACTGAATTTTTTTCATGTACCCGTATCGGGGCCCTTGATATTGTTGTATATAACGTTGTACTACGTTATATTATAGAGACAATAAATAAATTAAATGAAAACTGAATCATTTTCATGTACCCGTATCGGGGCCTTCAGTTTTCTATGGCGTAAGTGCTACGTCCCCGTAGAGAGGCCTTTCGGTTGTTAAGAATTAAAAATGTTGAACTATGCAGGGTGCAGTCGAATAGCATGCACCGAGGGTTCAAAATTATGTGTACAAACTGTTACAGCTGAATTTGATATCTTAGGATCGAAGGTCTGTTAAAATAGTTTAGTGCAAACTGACCTTGACCAACTTTTTGAAGGTCAAAATTTTTAAACGATTTCTTGATGATTAAAACACGATACGATCGTTTTCAAAATTGGCCTACGAAAAGTCAGTAAAGATCAATTTTGCAACTTCTTTTAACAGGTCTTTTCGCCAATCCTAAAGTGTAGAACTTAATTACAACAGTTTTCACATATAAATTGAAAAAAAGCAATGACACTTTTTCTTTTGACGCTTCGTTTTTGAAAAGATCCTGTTTAATTTAATTTAAATGTTTCCATATTTAACTTTGTTGTTGCACAAGTGTTTATTTGCACGAATTCCTATTCCGAGACTGTAAATCGATACAATAGCGAACAAATGATAAACATTCAGCGCAGTTTTGTGATATTTCTAGAGAAACGTGAACAAATCGTTGAAAGAAACGATGGTTACCCGGCGTAATTTAGTCAGCGCGTACGCAGGAAGTAGAATTGGTTGGTCATGATCAGACTAATAGCACTCGTGCTTCCTGCATTTTGGTAGGACATTGCGCAATTTTCAGGAGGACGTCGACAAATTTTGGTGGGACATCGCACAGGTTAGGATTAAGAAATAGAACTTCGGACAACTGTAACGAACTTCGACCATCCAGAGAGAATTATGTTGAACTTTGAACTTATACCAATCAGAATCACCGGAAGAAACGGTCACGGACTCAGACCGTCACAGATATGCAGTTTATTACTTAAGTCTTGAGCTTGACACCTGAACTTTATACTTACATATATTTTGTTAATTTAGTGTTAACTCTTAGCCCTCGAGTGGAGCCTCTAAAAAGTGCCATACTATTATTTAAACAACTTTTGCATCACTAGATGTCTAGTTGAGAAATCGATAAAAATTTTAATATTCTGAGTACGAATAATAGTAATTAATTTCATATGTACGACAGGAAATAAACTATGTAGAATGAAGCTATTCTATGTAAAAGTATTGTTTCGATTTTGAAATGGAATTGTTTCGAGTGCAAAGGGTTAAATGCATGCAGAAGAGTATACAGATTTTAGTTATCGATTCAGGGATCAAAGAAATATTGTTGCTTTGTTGCGCACAGTGGCGTAAGTATTAAAATTCATTCATGGACGTGATGTGTTTTGCAGAAAACGGTGTCTGGTTTAAGAATGGTAATTTATTAATGTGCATTCCTCTCTCGTATAAATGCAATATATTCTTATTTGAAAATCAAATCTGATATTTTCACAATTTTTCATTTGCAACGGTGAAATGTGTAACTTCGATTATTAATCTATACATGATATTAATTTTCACGCGTGGATCAATGTGTGACGTAAACGAATAAATCGAATTGCAAAATGAAAGACGTATAAGGGTTAACTCGTGTAGCTTTTTACTATAGCGTTTCTTGGCTACCTTGAAGAAGTGTCAGATATGATTCCAGAGTTTTGATACAGACTGCCACGTTCAATGTCACGTATTAGAAACATAAAGCATACTTCATCGATTTCTGTCACTGACTAAAATACCAGGATGAAATTTTGTCGTTTCACGGTACGAATAGCGTGATCATTAGACTGCGAGTTTCATATAATTACGATTCAAACTAGAATAAACGTTTAAAGTATTTAAAAATATTATTGTTTTACTTTCAGCTAATTACAATTACTCAAAATAGCTTGTATAGTTTACAAATAATGCAAACAATTTTTATTTTGTGCAAAACCTGCAGTTTATTGCAAGATTAACAAATAAGCACAATACGTTTTGCAGAAAAGTATGTCGAATCTATGAATTAAATTGTGTAATGAGTTCATTCGATCGAAATCGATTGCAAATATTATTCGAAATTATTTTTGTAGAACATTAGTTATAACAAACAAACATATCTAGAATAGAGTAGTTTAACATGTTGACTGCCACGCGAATTTTATGCGTTCCATACGTGGCTTAACTAGTTTATTTGTTATCAGATTTACTGATAACAAGCATTAGTTATTGTATAACGACGTTCTCACCTTATACTATAATCTAGTTAATCTTGGCATTAATAAATCGGTACATTCGGTGGTATCAATTTTATAGTAATCGTTTTTAAATAGTCCCACAGTTATGTTTTCAACTTTGTTTAGAGACAAGGAAACTAGAAATTTGTTTTCACTGTTTAACTCTTTACAACTCAATTTTCAAATTTAAATAACAGCTTCGAGCAAAAGATACGAATACTTTACGTAGCAAAGTATTACATATTTTTTATTGATTAATTTTTATACGAAATTAGTTCTTTAGCTTTATGAGGAAAGATGGAAATGAATTCATCGCATGACCTAGTGGTAATTTGTTAACTTACCGAAGTCATGATAGTGATTTGTGTACCAATTCAAAGAATAAGTAAAATGGCTAGCATAATTGATAGGTGTGGCATGGTCTACGGAAAGGGTATTAATCTGGAAGTGGTAATTCGTTAACTAGCAGAAGTTTAGTCGGCCGTTTCTCCACCATCTTGGAAATAAATTGTTATAGATGCTCGCTAAGTTTCTTAGCAAAGTGTCTGACTTTAATTAATTAATATTAGCAATTTAAATGTCTTATTTATAATTTTTACACGCACAATATCAAAAATAAACGTGTCTAATTTTATGCAGCAAGAATAAACATGTTCCTTTCGAAAGGAAAGTTAATAGCAAAATGTTTATAGTAACTTGAAAATTAATGTAATTAAAGATCAATTAAAGATACTTTTGTATGTTTTAGTAATTGATATCAGAACACTTTTAGGGATGCATAACGAGGCGACCTTCAACTAAGAATTTTTACCATTAACGTTATGCATCTGGATGTAATACATTATCACAAAATAAAATGTTTTTCAATACTTCAAAGTTAAAATTATTCGTGTTTTTTAAAACGTTAACTGTATATAATTATTCTTTTTGTCAATGAAATAATTAAAAGTCTGCGGTAACTGTAGTTGTGAGATTATTTGTGCATAATTAAGTAAACATGTTATTCTGCAATTAAAAAGAACGATAAAATAATATGAATTTGTGATAACTTTTCTTGTATGCACTATCATTGATATCTAAGCAATGCCAGTTTACTACGTGCATAATGGAACTGCTTCAATAAACGCTAAAAACAAATAATATCTCCAATTTATTATCTACATTTATTTTTACTATTAGGTGTATGCAGAAATTTTAACTCTCTCCAATAGTTTATCTTCCACTTTCCTATGCAATTATATGTTCACAAAATAATAAACTTTATTGTTGATTGGTGACATATTTAATATTCCGTACGTATACAATAAAAATTGAAAAAAGGCTGTAAAAATTTTATAGTTCTTCTGGTTTTTCCATGTCTATATATTGTTACCTAACGTAATTATGTTATATAAACTAACATGAAAATGTAGAAAATATTATTACGTCATACTAGAAAAGCTTTCAATTTTCATTTGTTACCCTTACGTAATATTGATGGAAAATTTGTTTCTGCTAGTAAAAGTAGTTACATATAAACTATAATCGTATTTTTTAACAAGGTAAAAGTTATTAAATTCCCTACATAATTTACTTTTAACCTATCTTTCAACCCGTTCTAAAACAGTTGTACTTTATTTGTATCAAAAAAGTATTAATATCAGTAAAATCCATAATTATTAAAGCGTACCACTGATTTGATGAAATCAATCATTATTTATCTAGGATGAAAAGCTTTATCGTAACTATGTCTGATATAATAGTCGTGTTATTTCATTTCTTCCATTTATTGATTCACCCCGTTCGACTAAAGCGATTAACTGACTTTTTCGTGCGAAGATCTTTGAAACCTTTCGCAGCATACGAAGTACATATTTCTCGAATGAAATAATTTACAGGAGAATCTTTTACTAATAAATTCATTTGTTCGATTAAAATTACCGCTTATTAAATGACTTATTACACCATATTTCATATAATACTTGACCAACCACCGGTTTTGACATATTACACGATGACGGCAAACAGGCACTTTACGCTTGATAAAACAATCGCAGAAGCATGTCTGAAGACACTGATAATGCTTTAAATGTTCTTCGCGTCGTGTATATAAAAAAAGCGATAAATTCTTGAACTACATTTATCAAGCCGTTTTTGAATTTTTAAAGAACACCGACAAATACGAAAGCATTTCGCACGCCTTTTTTTATATCTTCTTATCATTTTTCACAATTGTAATTTGTTTTGTAATTGTTAAGAAAGCAAAAACTTAATTTGATCTTTACTTATAACCCGTTAAAGCTATTTTGTACTTGACACACCTACATATTTTATGTACAAAATATAATGCTTAAAAATATCAGAATTGTAATTACTCATATTCATAATTACTCAACACCTCCATATTTTGTGTACAAAATATAATGTTTAAAAATATCAGAATTGTAATTATTCATTGGATTCAATTTCCCACTCAATATTCAGATATTATTTCTTCTAATGTTCAAATATCATTCTACTAACACAATTCTATTTCAACTTATTTCATCAAAGAAAGAGAAAACTTAATATACAATCTCCATGTCGTTCTTTATCTCTTTTTGTCGCATATTGACATGATGTCGTGGAATGTGAATTTTTATTTTTATGGAGTAATATTCAAAATTGTATTTAAATCGCAATTAAAATTCAGCAAATTAAATCAATTGTATACGATGCGTTGTAAATTTTATATTTTATCGTAACATCTTGAAATCGTCAGATCTTGATAGATTCATATTATAGGAGGAGCTGCAAGCATTTGAATAATATCTTCTTTCCTCACATGTAAAATACAGCAATTTATTCGAAATAATTGTCAGATATGTTTACAATACTTTATATTACGTGAAGGTAGAAAGAAAGTGCTTCTGGCATTTTAGTTTAGAATACGTTTGTAGAAGTTTAACAATTTATACATTGCAAGTCAATTAAAATGTCCATAAGACACAAACCATCTTGAACAAAATGAACAATGCATTGTAAAAGTAGAGACTTTAGAATAAAACTTGGTTTACTGTTGGAAAACCTTTGTTCGAGATTGTAACAGTTTAAATATTAACAGTTTTTCGGAAATCGAAAATTTAGTGCACTTATAATTTTCAAGGGTTATTGTATACGGAATAATCCTGTGAAATTTAAAACAATTCGCAACTATGAGAGGAAGTCCTGCACGATTCATCGTAGTACTGCTCTTAAATAGAAACCGGAAGTTCACGGTGGTCTTACTGTAAGTATAATTGCAGCGTTTGTGCAAAATGAGTCAACGAGCACTCGTTAGGAGAAAAATCTAACGGCAATGTGTGAACCGTCCTTTGTTCTGCGTAAATTTTTACTGTTCACGTAAATTCACACATTTATTCAGTTATCTACTGAAAATAATATGAGTATAATAAATAATAATTGATTGCGTGACTCGTATTAAAATATATTCGAATATTATGAAATCGAAATTTAGTTATTCTTAGTAAAGTCTTTAGTAAATTTAATTATCTTAACATTCCTGCTGCTATTTGCTATTAATTAACATCCCGCTCTATTGATACAATTTTCCATAATGCAATATATACAAAAATCCTTAAAAATATTCTTTTACACAATAATTCCGAAATAAATTATTAAATTATGTTACGGATGATGTTTTCTTGATTTACGATTGAAATTGTTATTGCTATCGTATAACTTATTAAGAAATCCTAAGCTGTGTATCATAAAATTCTAAAAACTGATTACACGTCGTTAGATAGCGTGTTAAAATTAAAAAAGAATAACAATTTTTGTTTAGCTTGTGTGCCTTGCAATCGATGCAAACAATTTTTATTCTGCAGAAAAATCAGCAATCTAATTATGAAAGAGGGACATTTTTATCGTACGTTTTAGATCGCTTGCACAGAACTTTAAAATAAACACATAAACGACTTGCAATTGATGCAGAAAAATCTGTAATAATAATTATGAAATAGAGACATTTGTATCGTACGTTTTATATCGGTCGCACACAACTTTACGATAAGCTCATAAATCAATCGTTAACCAATCATTCGATGCTCTTCCTTCGGCGTCAACGGATTGCACGTTTGCCAAACAAAAAGTCACCAGTTCCTACAAATCTTCTCATGTATAGCGCGCCTTCACTTTTACTTTGTTTTATGTCCAATAAGAAACGAAGAAGAACAACATCAAACTGTGTAGTAGAATGCTTTATGAGATCAATATAACCTCGACCTCGTAGAATGTAACTTTTCATGCTCACGTATACATTATCTCTACATATATACACTGTCTCTTTCCAAAATTGTTGTTGGAAACAGAATCGATCATTGCGATCAAGGCACTGGACCATCTAGTTGCTTTCTTGTAAGAACATTTCGATAAAGTTTCGTTGCAATGTAAAATTCAATTTATTATTATATGCAACACTTGCAATTTTTACTGATTTCTTAAACGCAAACATAGTGATGTAAAAGTTGCTTTCAATAATAGCATGGCAATTTTTAGA
>CM052098.1:13519399-13550270 GCA_028453745.1 Agapostemon virescens
TCTAAAAATTGCCATGCTATTATTGAAAGCAACTTTTACATCACTATATTTGCGTTTAAAAAATCAGTAAAAATTGCAAGTGTTGCATATATAATAAATTGAATTTCATATATATGTATATGTGACTAACGTGGCACGTACGGTGTTACAAAATATACAAATATATTGTTTGTAAATTTCGTTGTTAAATATCAATCCATTTTCCATTAAATCAGTCCATTAAACCGCGTCACGAAAACTTCGCAGATTTAATAAAAAGTGATGTGGACGTATAGTTGGAGAAAAATTGTGTCACCCATATATTATTCATATAACAGTCACAGAGCTAATGTAAATGTAAGATGGAAACATCTGAACTAGTTTTTAAAAATATGTATTGCATGGAGTTTTGCAACACGTATATTAACAATTTCTTTCGCTATCGTCATTTCTTTCATAACAGTCTTTGATGGGTGAACAGTGTACCACGCGTTATGACTTTAAATAACAACGTGCATAATTAATTTGACTGCCCTTACGTAAAATAAGAAACCACGGTTGTCACAGAGGTATAACGCTGACGTTGGTTGCAAATATGCTAAAGCCTGTTGTTAAGTATCCAGCGGTATTCATTGCAGAAAATATTGCAAAATGAGCACACCTTTCAAACGTTTATACTATGCAGTCTTCACGAATACAGTGAGAACCGTATTTGAGATTCATATATTTAACCCTTTGTACTCCAAGCAATTTTAATTCCAAACTCATTAGGTTCATTTCCTCTCGTACATATCAAATTCGTTACTGTTAATCTTACGGTAATACTTCAATTTTTACTAACTTCTTAATTACAAGCATTTGTACAATGTACAAATTGTTTCGAATAATAGTCTGACAATTTTCAATGTCGCCTCAGAGGTGCCATTAGAGTGCTAAGAGGTAATAACATTCGTGTTTTCCAAAAGCCGGAATGCTTCATTAAAATTTTGCTTAAAACAGGAGTTAAAACAACTTCGAGTGCAAAGGACAATTTGATATTTCATATATACTAAACGTATTTCTGTTTAACACTTTGACTGCCATATATGGGTGACGGAATTATTTGTACGATTTCTAAATAAATTTTTACGCTAATATATTCATTTGTACTAAACTTGATGATTATACAGAAAATGCAAGAAGGTAGAGGGGGGGGGGGGGGGCACTTTACAGCATAAATTTTATTTCTTCAATTTTTATTTCAATCGATACTCATTTCGATTTTATAGAACTTTCGTGGCTGCTAGTTTGGCAGTCAAAGTGTCAAACTAGCTTCCTAAAAACTTTAATTTAACCCTTCAGTGGTCTACTGAGACATGTATAGTAGTTCTATTTTGTAGTACTGTTCTGACAATAAGAAAATTTATTAAGTTAAACATATTAGGTCGGTGCATATGAAATGTCGGATTTTCTTTACACGTGAACGTTTGTCTCCCTGTTTTCGTTAAATATAGTCGTTTATAGTCGTACTGTTCATTGTCAGAGTGACATTTCAACAAAGAAGATTTTCTCAAAAGTTTTTGTATTTTGTTTCGAATTTTGCAACAATATGAATTCAACCGATATTCGTGTAATTTTTTTATGCGAGTATAAACTTGATAATAATGCTGCAAAAGCTGCACGCAATATAAACCAGGCGTTTGGGGAGCAAAATTTCGATCTGGTGATTTTTCCCAACAAAATGAACCGCGTGGAAGACTAAAAACGTCTGTGAAAAATGATGCTCGGAAAGCATCGGTGGAAACGAATCCAACAGTATCTACAAAGGAACTTGCTACCAGAATGAAAGTTGACCATACAGCGATATTGCGACACCTTTTTGAAATTGGCAGAGTGAAAAAAATGAATGAATGGGTACCGCACGAACTAAACGAGCAAAATAAGCTGGATCGATTGAACGTATGCTCATCATTACTAACCCGATTTCATCGAGAGCCATTTTTCGATCGGATTATTATTTGGGATGAAAAATGGGTTCTTTCGCCAGCCGAATTTCATGTTTTCAAACATTTAGAACAGTTTTTACGGGCTAAACAATCTGAAAAATTCCGTATCAGAGTTTCTTTAACACATTAACCGGCCAACTGACGACCTCAAACATTCCATAAAATCGAAATAATTTATTGAATGAAGCTGCGATTGAAAACTTTAAATGTATGGCGTATAGTTATCAACCTTCTTGTATTCTTCAAATATCAACTGAATTTAATGCAACGAATATATTAACGTACAAATTTATTTTTAAACATGGACTAATAATTCTGTTACCAATATATGGGTGACATGGCAGTTAGTGTTAAGACAAGCATTTATGCATATTTTGATTAAATAAGCACCTTTTGAGAAATGATATATTCATAATAATATGAAGAATTGAACCAATTTTGCTAGAGAATTTGTATCCCTAATTAACAGTGGACGCATTCAGGATTATAATGTATATAAAATTTCTTCTATATTTGCATGTAAATAATATTCCTAAATGTAGCTTTTTAACAAAATTATAGGAAAAATATTAAGTCGTTCCATAAGTAATAATATTGTAAGACTTTGTCCATATTTTTGAGAAATAAAGTAGAAAAATGTAATCACGTCAACTAGTGTGTTTTGCTGAAATCCATACAATCATACATAAATAATAATGTGTGTAACTATTTTTTTTGTGTTTTACGTATTTGCGTATTTACGCACAAAACAGTAGTCAGCTATGTTCTTACATAATCTTCTGCAACATAAGTTCTTACTTACTTCGATATAGAGAGTGCTACTGCAGAGCTGAGGATTGAGATGCTCTGGTACGACCTTCCATCCGCAACAACTAAATTCTTAATAAATCACTATTGCACAGCTGGTTCGAAACGTTATTTAATCACTGAATTAACCACTACTAGTAACGCGAATGAACTGTAACACTCTGTCAAGGTGTCGACCATTTGGAAGTTGGTGGTATACTAAATGTCCGCACGTGTTTAGGGGCGAATGTTACCTCGCATTGTTATCGGTAGTTGTGTGCTACGATGGGGGAAGTTTGGCGGTGTTTACGAATAAATGGGGAATGTGGTTATCTTCACGTGATGTGTCACCTCTAAACATTCCAGTTTATGACTGCGTCGACTTACACGGCCGATGGTCGTTGCCTTCCCGTTTACCTGCGTTAGGGGTTGATTCAGAAAGAATATATGAAAGCACAATGAAGAAGTTGCGGTGGACGTATTTACGTTTAAGGAAATATGTACACGAGCTATTATATGAGCAATCGTCGTTGCCTTCTCGTCTACCTGCGTTAGGGGTTGATTCGCAATTGAAACATTAGGGGTACCCGTGAATAACAAATTATTCCGACAGAAGTTTTTGCCTTTAATTCTTTACCGATCGTTGAAGAAGCAACACGTATTCTTTTACAGTTTTCAGTGAAGCACCCTGTATTCTAAGCATTCTAACAAGGGAACATATTCAGCTGTGAAAATCCGATTTTGATGAAACTTATATCTTTATTATTTAAACAAAAGACATTTGTGAAAATTTTCTTGCGCGACTACATTTCCCATTGAAAAACACACAATTTAAAAAAAAAATTCAAATTTTGTCGACCTCTGCTTTGCGAGATATCTTAAAAATACCACAACGTTGAGGGCTGTTTTCACCCCTTCAAAGTGGATGGTTGCCGATAAAAAAAACACGTTTAAAATATTTTTCAAAGAACTATAAGCTCCCATAAGTTTCATCAGAATCGGATTTTCTCATTTGAATATGTTCGCTTGTAAGTATAAAAATTTTTGCTGCCCTGTAATAAAATGGCGACTATATACCTTCCGAGGATCACATTCGTCATTGTATACTTTTTAAGTTTCCAGCGGGAGTTAAAGCAGCGATAACAATGAAGAAAATTTGCAATATTTAAGCAAAGTATCAATGTTGGTTCAGGAGGTTTGCTGCTGGCAATTATGACCTTTTTAACAGGTCTCGAAGTGGGGGTATTTTGAGTCACATTTTGCTTCAAAATTTGGCAGGAAAGATGGCAAACTGCCCTTGATAATAATGGAGAGTATATAATAGATTATACATGAAAATTTGATTTTACTACGGAGTTCGTTTTACATTTCAAAATAATTCATTATTTATGAATATCCTTAATACAAAAGCACAGTGAATAAGTTACTGAGAAGGTATTTCCCTTTGAGAAGGGATTTACACACGTCCCTCAATTTACACGGCTAATTATAACGCTATTTACGCGATATTAATTTACACGATCTGAATTCGCACAGCCAGATTACGAGCCAAAGGGGTGGGGGCAAGTAACACAAGCTATTGGTGGTTGTGTGCTACGATGTGGGAAGTTGAAGGTTGATTGTGTACTATCTGCCTGTATATGTTTAACGACGAATGTGTCCACATTGTTATTCACAGTGTTCATATTGTTATTAGTGATAGCACGCCGCGATGGCGGAAGTTTATTGACGTCAAATATGGAGAGATTCTATGGAGAAAGTTTCGATCTATTTTTACAAGCTACCTGAACTGTTCAAGAATAAATAAAGAATGTGAATCTTCGCGTGATGTGCCTACACATCCTAGTTTATGACTACATCGATTTGGATGAACGTTAGTGGTTGCCTTCTCGCCTACCTGCGTTAGGGGCTGATTTAGAATAAAAATATAAAAGCGCGATGAAAGAGGAACAGAGAAGGTATTTCCACCTATCTTTCCATTTGCGAGGCACATTTTTTACGCGGTTAACTCTTTGCTCTCGAATGGTGACTTTGGGGCACCATTAAAAATCGCAACGCCATTATTTGAAATAATTTTTACATCGCTGTGCTTGTAATAGTAAAAACGTGAATATGCATAAAAGGAAATAAATCACGTAATGTGAAATTTTCGAGACCAGAAGGCATGCCTTGATTTTCGAAGGTGGAGCAGCTTCGAGTGCAAAGGGTTAATTTTATATTTACGCGATATGAATTTATTTAGCCGGAAAAATTAGCCAAATTTCGAGTCAGAGAAGTGGGAGCTGGGTAAAGCAGAGTGAGGGCATAAGGGTGCTCCTACCCCACTAAATTATTAAACGCTATTTACGCGATTTTCATTCGCGTAAAATAAATCCACACGGAACGGATACTTCGCGTAAATTAAGGGATGAGTGTAATTTAGAACATAGTTTCATATTAACACGTTTACGCTCCCGTGTCCCATATAAGCATCGTAAAGAATTAGAATTAAAACTTCGTTATACCTGTGTGAAAACAAGAAGCTCTGCAACGTAAACTCATTAACCCTTTCCTAAGCGACTGTAACTTTGGTGTTCTTTAAAATCGTTCAAAGTTTCGAACATCAATTTTTATAAACATATTTTTGGAGGAACTTTATTGTAGATTCATTAAGCCTTAGCACTCCAAGCAATTTTAATTCCAAAGTTGAAACATGTTTTTGACTTAAAACAGTTCCATTGTACATGGTTCATATCCTTTCGTGAATGTAAAGTTTATTATTATCGCTCGTAAGTGTAACATTTCACATGTACACACTTTTCGTATATTTTTATAGAATTATAGGGGTGTACGTGCAATATATTTTAAGCGGTCGAGAAGGTACAGCCTCTTTAAAATTTATAAAATAATATGATGTCATTTCCTTAACACTAAACCCACCGAGCTATAAAATTAAGTCTTTGCACTCGAATGACGCCTCCAAGGCGCTACTAAAAATTGTTACACTATTATTTAAACAATTTTTACATCGCTAGGTCTGCAGTTAAGAAATCGATAAAAATTTGAATGCTGTAAGTAGGAGTAACAGTAATTAATTTCGTACGCACGAAAGGAAATCGACTACGTACGACGAAGCTATTATAGTTAAAAATATGGTATCGATTTTGGAATGTAATGGCTTCGAGTGCAAAGGGTCAACTGAAGAATATGGCCTTGTAAAAATGACAAGATTAGATTTATTTAAATTTTGTACGATTTTTATTAAAATATATGATGGAATAAAGAAGTATGCAGATTCAATTTCTACGAAGGCAATTTTGTAACTTTAATAATTGTAAAATAAAAACTCTGGAAAGGGTCATTTAACTCCTTGTGGTAAGTTCAGTGTTAGAAAAAAGAAACAGATTTTTAATTAAGACCTGTATCTGCAGAATATTTTTATTTTGCATACAATTGCAGTAGAGTAAAAACGTGGGAAAGGGTCAGTTGTTAAAAATGGTGCCTTTAGTGTTAAGAGAAAACTTAGCCCTTACTCGAGTGGTGTCTTTGAGGCATCACGAAAAATTGGCACACTATTATTTTAAACAATTTTAACATCGCTATCTTTACGACTAAAAAATAGATAAATATTGAACGGTTGTAATGGCTAATAATAGTAAAAAAAAAATCCATATACATAAGGTGAAATAATTAATGTAGAATGAAAATATCATAGGTCAGAAGAAATGTTTTGGTTTTCTAGTTAAAACAACTTCGAGTGCAAAGGGTTAATATTAATACTTTGAAAAGAGCGATTATCTTTTTCCATATGGGAGCTTAAAGAATTGAACAGTGATCGTGTCGATTTAAAAAATTACAGTTTAAACTTTATTGCACGTCTTCACACCTTCGAAACTCGTATACGACCCGCTTCTCTGTTCCAATCATT
Organism: Agapostemon virescens; assembly: GCA_028453745.1. Taxonomy (NCBI): domain Eukaryota; kingdom Metazoa; phylum Arthropoda; class Insecta; order Hymenoptera; family Halictidae; genus Agapostemon; species Agapostemon virescens. Next base: position 13,526,057 of record CM052098.1, read on the forward strand.
AACAATCCCACTTATCCTTCCGGTTATTTATAAACGCATGAATACGCTCATTCGGTAATCAGCTGCATGTATTGCATCCATTCTTCTTCCACTGTATTTAGCCACATGCACGTGCAATTTTCTGAATAAAAATGGCAAAAGAAATTCACGTAAGTCTAATATGACTTTTTAATATTACATTTGACTCGTTGGCTTTATCAGTTCGTTCGTTTGCTATTGCATAAAGGATTGCATATCCTTGGTAATATATAAAAATTCGACGTTTAAAAAATTGTACATTCTAGTCGATCTTTACACTCTTCCGCAGTTTTATTTGGAAATCCGTAAAACTGCTATCTTCATAGTTCCGACGTTACAGTCATATCGCATAGTGGTGAAAGATAATTGCAATTTTTATACGCCATTTTCTTGAAGTAAAGTTTTCAAAAATAGCACTAACACATTTTAATTATTATCTAGTTTTTGAGTAGGTAGATTTTCGGTTCGTACATTTTTCCTATTCTTATTAACAAAGGAAGCTGAAAATTGAGAAGAAAGATTATATATTTGAGATGAAATTGTTGTAATCTCTGAAAAAATTGATTTATTCGCAATCAATTTCCAGAGGGACTAGAAGTTTTTGTCTAGTCTAACGTAAAATTAAAAAGATAAATATACATATAAGTACAAATACGTTACATACATACAATGAGTAAAATAGTTGCAATTTGCTCCATTTTTCAGTGAAACTACTTAAATATCGTATAATAAAACGTATATATTGATTCATTTAAAAGGAATAATTTTACACGTGACACAAATCGTTGAATTTCGACACTTTCCCTAGAGAAAATCTACCAATACGATTATCAAAGATTGTTTCTCATTAAAAAGAAACTTAAAAATCTCTATCTACGTTCCTAAAAGAAATTCTTAGAATCTGTGTTTTAAAAGAACGAACCTGATACTGATTTACATTGATTGATCATAAAAGCTATCCGTCCACTACTACATACTACATTAGACTTGCAATATAGGAGTCATATGGCCGGCTGTTATGTCAATCAGTGTCAGATTTCCCCCTTTGAAAAACGTGTTTTAGATTACGTTACTCGGTATTTTATTTATTGGATCATGACTGAAACTGTTACTGATATTGAAAAATTTATAGTTCTTAGCCGAGACTTATGAATATTTAAAACTTTTCGAATAGTTGTGCCTCTATGTAACACGCTAAAAATCGAATAAATCTCGCAAACACTTTCGAATTACACAAAGGTGATAACAGAGCTTCATTCCGTTAAAATCGTCCAGAAATTTAACCTTCTAGCCCTTAAATGTGTTAAAGAATCAGTACACTAATGTACCATTATATAAATTAATATTAGCACAATTCAAGGCAGATTGTAACATACATATCTATGAGCTTTCTTCGTCATCCTCGTACTCTGAATCAGCGGTTGTAATACTTTCTGCATAGACTGTTGCACGTTATGCATTTTAATTAGTGTACACCTCTGTGCAATATCCCATGAAACTATTATATGTATACTATGTTCGCATTCTGAATTCAAATGTAATGTTTACAATGTAACAGAACGTAACTGGCATGCGCGCGCATTACTGTCGATAAGTGTGTCGAACAATCGATAAATGAAAAACTGCCAAATGCAAAAGACTATTGTTCTTTAAAGAAAACAATTAAATCACGGAAAATCTCGGTTAATCTGTTTTCCATCAAACTACAATTTATTTTCATATTTAGAAAGCTCATCGCACCTTAAATCCTTTTCCGTAATATGATAAAATTTCAATATTTCCTTCGGAATGGAACACCGGAATTGAATCAGTGGATAGATTTATATTTAAATAGATAACGCCCCACTCTCTTTTTGCACTACAGCCAGTTTAATCTTGGTTCTAGAAGTTCCATGAAGTTTCCACGATTTCATTTCATTTCATCTCTTGAGAATTAACCCTTGGACGTAACATATTCTTGACCCACATCGAAATCTCGTATGAACAGCTTTGAAATTCCATTTGTTCTTTGTCCACAGCTCATTATATGTTTGCATATAATTTCTAAACGAATGAGACTTATTTATCGACGCAAATTCTGAGTTCTGCAATAACACGAGCAATTAACATAAATGTTTTATCACATTTTCCGCGTTGCGTCGCAGATTCTACTATTCTATAGATTCGACTGTTAAACAATGGTACTTTTCGTTCGATAGTTCATTAGGTACGTGTAATAAAATTATGTGAAAGAACATCGATATATGAACGTTACAATGCAACCATACCTTTTGTTGTTGTAATAAAATTATTTACATCTGTGACCAACATAGCTGGATTTTACATTTTCGGTTTGGATGATATCGATGACAAAAACATTCGAAAAATCAACCTGAACCGTAAAAATTCAGGAACAGCGTCAAACTTTTTTTACTCATTTATTTTATTTATATTTAAAGTGAAATACATGTTGCACAGTAGTTTGAGTTAACGAACTATAACTGTAATTACTTTTCAATTGTCCATCGTGAATTAACAGCAACCTAATCAATTTACATTGATTTTGAAACAACATAAATTATTTTATTTAGAGAGCCAGACAAAATCAAGTAGCACGTTTTAGTACAAAAGAGTGAAATGTCGGAAATGTTTGAAATGAAAATCTAAACATTGTAAAAAATGGTCAATTGATGGCCAATATGATTATTATGTATCTCGCTATGAGATAAAAATATATTATAAATAAATTAGCTATAAAGGTGACCCGTATTTTAATACCATTTCTCAATAAAATGGTTCCTTATTTGAGCAAAACACTTGAATTTTTAATCGTAATTTTTTAAAGTTCCTTTCCACATCAATATCATCGAAACGGCTGCATAAAACCAAGCAATGATGGTTGCAGCATACAATTTTGCCTCACCCTGTACACGATTGCAGCCGATAACAACCATCTCGCAAAACCGCACAGAAAATAACGACCGCCTTTAACTCTAGAACTACCAAACCAGTCATTTTGACTGGCCCCTAAATTTTTCTTTCGCAATTATCGAAGTTATAAAAATGTTTTCATCAGAAATTTTCGGATGTACTTCTTTAACAGTTTAAATGGCCAAACTAAGAACCTTAAAAATCCCACTAAATGAAAGTAACATATTTATTGAAGCAACAACTGGAAACTTAAAATGCGTGACACACAGTTATTCTTCAGATCTCAACTAAATTTAGTGCAACGAACATATTAATGTACAAATTTATTTGTAAACATGGACAAACAGTTCTGTCACCTATATATGGATGACATGGCAGTCAAAGTGTTAATGACGTACACGTTATAATAAGAATTTTATGAAATTATAATAGATGCTTTATTATGACACAGCAATGTATATCGTTGGATTTATTGTTCGGTAGTTCTAGTGTTAAAATTCCAACGATCTGAACAGTGCAGATTCTGTCGAACGTTCTGTGCATTCATTTGCAATACTCGAACAGACGCACGCAATCTATTAAAATTCTCTCAAACTATTTTCTCGTCGATGAAATCGCCCTTGTTTTTAATAACAGCCTCGCAAATTCGAGGCATCGCAGCGACGAACTGTTCCACCTGTTTCGCTGCGATGGCTTTCCACGTATCTTCTAATATTTGCCAAAGATGTTTTTTCGTGAACGGATGCTGCAGACGAACTTCCCGTTCCAGTTCGTCCCACAGAAACTTCATCGGGCTTATATCCGTCGAGTGATCCGGCCACTCCATATTTTCGAACACTATCTCTGCCTCTTCCTGCGCAGGTACAAACGGAGACGTATAAACGGCGAAATAGTATTTCGAGTTGTTCTCCTGCTGCATAACGAAGCTGTCGCCCACCAGCCGAAGTCCAGAAGGTATTCCGTGTTTTTCCATGATCGACTCGTACTCGTCCTGGCTCATCCCTTCCCTGGTTGGAATTAGATCGCCGACGCCGGCTTTCGAGAAACATCCCCACGCGAAAACGCTACGTTTGAACGCAACAGTATCGAATTTATTTCTGCCAGTCCAAAGGACCTTGCTCCAATCGTCGATCGTCCAATTTTCATGCAATCTCGCCCACTCCAGACGCTTCTTGCGAATTTTTGTCGACAGGAACGGCTTGCTTGTAATCACGTACTCGTATCCGGGGTTCCTCAATCTTCTTTTAATTGAATCCAGAGGAACTTCGTTCGCTGTTCCGTCGGTCCCACGTTTCCCTCTTCCTCGTCCTTTTTTCCTCAACCGTGCTGCATTATCCAAATTCTCGGTATCGAAACGTTTCTCTTCGTGCCGAACATTGTTGCAAGGATCGTAGAAACTTTCAACAATTTTTCGCGAAGGTTGTCGCTTTTTACGAATCCTGGTAATCGTCGTTTTCGATTTAATCGACACTCTGAATGTCCTTGTCATTTCTAAGCCTTGCGCGCGAAGCTTCGCTGAATGGTCTTTACTCGGTGATTGATTATATACGAATGACTACGACGCCGAGGAAACGTTCGCTTTATTCAGTTTCTTGATGACGAATGCATCTTATAGGGATTTTGCATTGACTCACGCTCCAATAGGTATGCCCAAGGGTGTCCACTATCTTTTTAGATAATGAAAATATATCATTTAATCGCTACGTACTCCGACGTTTTGTTCTTGAGAAAAATGGCGGACAGTAGAGGCCCGTACAACGCGATCGAACAACTGTTTAACCCTTACTGTACGGAGTCTATTTTGTAACATAAACGACAGAGTGGGGTCACTAAAGTCCCCCACACAAAAATTGTTTTATTTTGTTTGTAAGTTGGCATATTAATATTACAAAGACTGTTAGTAAATTAAAAAACGATTATTTAATTAAATTTACAGCATTTATTTTTAATAAACAAATAAAATACTATCCACTTTCAAACATTTCATGTTTTGACATAAAATAAACTTATAATTATAAATAAATTAATAATAGAATGCCACTAATAAGTTTTTATACAAGATTTAAAATAAAACTCGACTACCTAAAGGGAAAAAGAGAGAAAGAAATTATTTACGAAGTTATTAAAGAAAAACTAATCTCGGGGGACCTACAGTCCCCCACTCCGTACTCTAAGGGTTAAAAATGTTGAATATTTTTTTTTTTTTGGTCAGTAAATGTACCGTGAAATAAACGGTAGACTGCTCGAACCTCTCTTTAACTCCTTGGCCTATGACTTATTTTCTAATAACAGTGACTAGATTTTCTTTATTCTTCGCAGAACGACAGAAAGAAAAGACAAATTTGTTATTAAGACAAGTCACTGTATGCCTAGCTATTTTCTAATGACCGTGCACGATCAACAATTAAATAAAATGTTATTTCCGTTTAAAGAAAATTAAGGAAATACTAAAATTACCGAGCATTAAACTAGACTAACATACATTGTTTTATAATCATGGCAAGGCTGAAATTATTGAAATTTCCTAAAACTTGTATCTTAGTGTCTGCGTTAATGAAACAGTTTATTTAAAAAGTTTTTGTGGAAACATACGTGTAATTTGTAAAACTGTGAAAGCAAAAATCATTAAGAAGTCATTTTAACCCATTCGGTAGTAATGGGAGTCTACTGTGCAATGTACGTGAATAAATAAGCGAGAAACATGAAGAGTATTATTAAAGTAGTATATATTTTTAACGTGGTTAGAAACAAATTGCAAGAATTAGCAGGGTTCTTAAATGAAAATTGAAAACGTGATCGTCTTAATTTGTGTAGAAATATTGAACAATGCATAAAATGTTCATATTCTTCGTATACTCGTAGCTTATCAAATTATTTATCAATGGATGTACATTGTGATAAAGTACACGTATTTGTATGATTTAAAACGTTAATTTTAACACCATTTTTGTGTACTTCAAACAAGTTTCATTTATTGCATTCATAAAAGTGCTCTTAAGCACTTATATGCTCTCTTAAACTTATATGCTCTTATACATAGAAGTAAGCTCTTAATTTAATGATAATCATTCTTAAACGACGCAATGGTGCCGCTCATCGGTGACCACCGTGGCATTCAACGTGTTAATTTAACATTTAAGTACGCAGTAAAATTTCTATAAGATTCATTTAAAATATCTAGAGATTGTTTATTTTCTTTATTATCTTTCAATATTAGTATTTATTCTTATTCTTTTATGTTTCGATCATGTTTTAATATTAACATTAGAACTACCGAGTGATAAATCCGAGCGATGTATATTGTTTTGTAATAATAACAAAATTGCATCCATTCAGATTTCGTACAATTTTTATCGTAATGTCTACTTCGATGAAGAAATTCATTTGAAACATTTTGGTGAAAATGTTTTTCTAACTTCAATAATTGTAAACGAAAAAATCAGGAAATCAGTCATTTTGACTGGTTCGGTAGTTCTAGTATTCAGAAGTGTTTTACTGCAATTGTGAAACATATGTTTCAAAAAGTAGGTTCGCTTAAGTTATTAAATGAATGTTTTAAATAAACATCGCGTACTTTCAACTACGAAAAAAGATAGGCATGGTGTCTTCGGTGTGGTAACCGGGACATAGCGATTAGATCAGTTTTTAAGACTCATCCTTGACTTGCAATAAGTGATTTATCCTTGATGACTTAAATAACACGGTTTTAGTCTAGCTTTTCACGCCATTGCAATTCTTCTGGCAATACCATTTTTCCCAATGAAAGAAATTTACAATAAATACTTTCAATATATCGTTTTATATTATTTATATCGAAAAGTTAACTGCGAAATATTGTTGCGACAACTTACAATGAAAAAAATGCCAGTCATTGACGCCGATAAGATCGTCATAAATATTTCAAAATTTTGTACGTGTTTGAACAGAATGACGGTGTTAAATACGTCTCGAATTAACATAAAAGCAAGCTTTCGACAAGGGGAATTATAAGTTTCATCCTAAAACGCATAAAATTCGGAAATTTAGAAACGAACATAGTTTTTCGTTAATTATTACATTCATATTTTCTCTTATTTTTTATTAACTCATGGTATTCAATACTTTACGTTTATATTTTTAATATATCGTTTCTAATATTTTCATAAAAAATATTTAATTTGTATTTAGTTATAATTTTTTGAGAAAAAATATACATCTATTCTCGTTGTGCATCATTATATTTGTATTGTTCACATGAACGCAGGAAATTCAATCAACGGTAAGTGCAGCATATGGCAAGAAAAGGTAAATATAAGCGGCAAAATTAAACGATTCTAATCTAAAATGTGAAAGAGTGTTAAAAGTGCGGTCTGTGATAATATCTTTCACTTTGTTTATCACACATCCATGATAATTTAATTATATAAGAGCGTTTTCCTAAATATAGAGTACTATATGTATTAGACTCAAAAAATTAATTCTATGCTTATATTGAATACTCTAACATTTAATTTTATACTTATATTGGCTTCTCTATAAATTAATTCTATACTTATATTTACTACTCTAAAAATTAATTCTACACTTGTATTGACTGCCCTAAAAATTAACTCTATACATATATTGACTACCCTAAAAATTAATTCTATACTTATGTTAACTACTCTAAAAATTAATTCTATTATATTGGCTACTCTAAAAATTAATTCTATATTTATATCGACTACCCTAAAAATTTTTCTATACTTATATTGACTACTCTACATATTTCCAACGATAAAATCCCAACTCATAGTTCATTGATTGAAACGTTGCTATCGCAACCCCTGTTAAAAGTATCTTCATAGCTCCCGTTGATATATGTATACATATACAGTGACTCTTATTAATATTCGGACATTGTGCTATTCAAAAGATTGTTGCTAGTTTCGATCGTTTGCAATAGTAAATTTGGAATTATTGTTTTATAATATAACAGAACATTTATTGTAGTTTGTAATAACATAAATTTGATTCGTTTGTTGCACATACTTTTCTTAATATCAAACAGTGAACTAAATTATGTCGAAATTTGTAGTCGCAAAAATATTCGGACGCTTGACAAACTATAACATTTAAACAAGAAAATTATTAACATAAGCAATAATTAATATTTCGTTGGATAGCCTCTAGCTTTAATTACGTGTCGCAACCGCTTAGGCATATTGTCTATAACTTTTTGTAAGTAACATAGCGGTATACGTCTCCATTCTTCAATTAATCGTTTTTTTAATTCTTCCTTCGATCTTATCGGTGTTGTTCGAATTTTCCTGTCGAAAAAATCCCATACATTTTCAATGGGATTCAAGTCTGGTGACTATGGTGGCGGATGTAATACTTTTGAGCTATTATATAAAAGGTATTCTTGAACTATTCTGGCTTTATGTTTAGGATCATTATCTTCATGATACTTAAATGTGTCTTCTATATCTATTGTGATCACACTTTTCTTAAGATATTGTTTTAAAATATTTAGATACTTAAATTTATCTAAAATTTCTTCTACAAAAACCAGTTGTCCAACTCCTTTAGATGAAATACAGCCCCACACCATAATACTTCCACCACCGTGCTTTATTGTTGCATTTAAATTTATTCGGTTAAGCTCTTGATTTCGTTTATGCCATACTAATTTTCGTCCATCAGTGTTAAACAGATTAAATTTATTTTCATCAGCGAAAATTACATAATTCCACCAAGTTTTTTCCTCATGAACATATTGTTTTGCAAAAGCTAATCTTTTTCTGCGATTCGCCTCATTTATATACGGTTTCTTACGCGCTACTCTACCATTATACCCATCTGTTTTCAACACCTGAAGTATTGTATCTGGATGAACTTTCTTTCCTATCTCTTGAAATAATTCAGCACTTAATGTTGGAGCATTTACACCAGGGTTCACTTTTACTTTTCTCAAAATAATACGTTTCTCTCGGTTGCCAAGCTTCTGTGGTCGGCCTTTCCGAGGAATTGATTCAATTTGATTTTCTTCATTATATCTCCCTATAATATCAGCTACGGTGCTCTTACTTAATTTTAGAAAATTACCGACTTTCCGATACGTTTTCTCTTTTTCTCTGTAGAAAATTACTAATTGTCGTACGTCGAATGAAGTATTTTTACATTTTCATCCCGTACTTAGAATTTCTAACTGATCCTAACGGCTTTCGAACAGTAACTGATATCGTGAAGCGTGGTCTTCATCTTGCTCGATATTATGTCTGTAAACAACCGGTAAAGGTGTGTCTTTATTCGCAAGAAATGCGAGAATAAGTTATGTGTCCGAATATTTTTGGGACGATAAATTTCGACATAATTTAGTTCACTGTTTGGTATTCAGAAAAGTATGTGCAACAAACAGATAAAATTTATGTTATTTCAAACTACAATGAATGTTCTCTTACATTATAAAACGAGAACATCAAATTTACTATTACAATTTTTAATAGCACAATGTTCGAATATTAATAAGAGTCACTGTATATGTGAATAGAAACTATTTTCGAATGCACAATGCAATCGAAAATTAGTAATCCTGTAGAAAACTATTTTTAACGCAAGGTATTTCGTAAATTGCGATATTCATTGGCTAGCAAAAGTCAAACAACATACTCTTCGGCTTTAAAAGTGAACGCATTGTTATCAAAATGGTTGTGATCTTGATCCCAATGCAAGGCATTTCCGCTTGTATTTCCTTTAGAATGAATCAAATGTTACGCTACGCACGTAACGCGCGAGATGAACATAACCTGGGTGAAAGGTAGCTTTATGTTTATTTGTATATTTTCACGGTATATTGCCGCACAGCTGCTACGGAATACCGAAGAACGCCGAATTCTAACATTCGGCTATAGTTGATTTTCCAAATGCAATCGTCGTCGAGGTGCGTTGCAAATTTATGCATTACTGTGCCGTCGCGTTACACATCGGAACCAACAAATTAGAGCAAGGGAAGGTCTATCGGAATGAAGTAATCGATCATTTCGTGTCCTATTTCAAGAACATGCTACGGTATTGTACAGCGTCCGCATCGTTCCCACAATGCCAAAACAATGTTACCTCTCCAATTTAAATTTCGGACAATTTAACAATATAACAACCAATACGAACAATTTGACAGTTCACGATTTTTAAAACTTCTCTGCCCCTCTACAGCTCGAAGCATGTGTTATGAAATCGTACACGCTGAAAATGAAAGTGTCCGATAATCTATCTAGATGAGATAATAAACACACATGTCAAATCAATGTTCCGTATCTCTTTCGTATTATCTTTGTTCAATCGCTGAGACAACTATGCATTTCGGTATAAAATTCATTGTCAATCAACATATGTCACACTAATTAAAATTGGTCAACATGCGTACACGAAATCTATAAATTTCAATACAGTACCGGTTTTACAAGCTAGTCGATAATACGCTGTGCGAACCGGAAATAGTAACCAATTAGAAAGTAGTAATTAACGTAACCACAGGACCGTAACTTACCTTTAAAATATGAATTCGAAATGGTTACAGTTTTCTCCTCGGCGTGGTTCTTCCGAATACTTTTGACATTTATCATACACGTGCGGGTATCAATAGTCACACTTATCAACGGAATTACGATTATTCATAAAGTTGTTTACGGATAAGGAACGATCGAATTTTACTCTTTTAATTTGTGCCACGCGGGCTTATCGCATGTAAGAATTGAACATAGCTGCGAATCTAGCGGTCATGGATCTTTTCTACAATGAAAATTGTTGGAACACATATGTAACAGGCGAGAGACACAGTCTACTGTTTAGTAGAAATATGTTTGATGATATAGATCACTGTAAGCCAATTACATCATGGAAATATGAACACTTCTCGTATATTTTTGGAAGCATGACTGCTACGCGAACATCAATCACCCACGATCTTTACGCGACTCGTGGAACAGTGTTACGTTATAGCGAAAGAAAATCACGAGATGTCGTATCACAACCACCGATCATTGACAGTAACGTAATTTCTGCATGCTAACGCGATCTGTATACATTTTAGAGAAAGTACGATGTTACCGACCGTCGACATATTTGTTTCCGAAAGAAAGCAAAATACGTTACTAACGCTATCTGTGTTCGATTTTTCTGTTACATGATCGCGGGGTTTTATCATAGACGAGATAAAGGAGGAAAATGATGGAGGTTCATGTCACATGATCTGAAATACCGACTTCGATTGATACAACGTCTATACGTATTGTATAATACCGAAATAATGAAGAAAACAAAAGAATGTTATAAACTTTTAATTCCACTATACTTGCGACGCAAGTGAATCGCATGAAGCGTTTTTACGAAGGAAAGCTTATATTCAGGTAAATCATATATATTTAATTTATGTTGATTTTGTATGTTTTTAGGTGATTGTGTTCAAAATCTTTATCACAAATCTGACTAATTGAGAATGATTTTTGAATTGTCAATATTCGCATTAATTTATTTGAGACAATTTACTGATAAATTTATTATTTATAGCTGGTTAATATTTATAACAATTTCTTTTTGGCAATGGTGTCGACCAACATTCCCTTAACCTTTAGCTGTATAATCTTTTAGTAAATGTATGTGATACACCTCGAGATTCACAGTAGCTTTTAACACTTACAAATATTAATATAACGTTATCTTTGCATGTTTAGCGATTATATTAGCGATTATATATTAGCGATATTATCGAGCACTGCGTTATCTTAGTATGTGCATAGCTTAGTACATATTTTTTTAGTAAAAAATGGCTAAGAAGTACTCAAGATACTCGATTGCCATTAATATACTCAGATTCATGAGTTATGATCACCAATTTAGTGATGGGCACCATCGACTAAAAACTATCGACTAAATCGATAGTAGCCAACTATTATTTTCAGTCGACTGATTTTTTAAACTATCGACTGAATTTAGTAGTGGTTGGGTTACTATTTTCAGTCGACTGTTTTACACGTTGCCATCTTGAAATTTCAAATGTCAGTGTCGTACGATGAAACGAAAAGATTATGACAGGACATGCAAGTAATGAAATATGTAATAGATATTTCAATACTTTAATTTATATTAGATGTTAAAATCTTATTGCTATTTATGCGATATAAACTATATATATAGTTTAGTATATATAAAAATTTTTTAAATGCCAATAATAAATAGCTTACGGTAAGTGGAAATATTACTAATTGTTAAAATAAAAAACTTGTTCACACCTTGTATTTTTGGAATTTAAATTATGGAGTAAGAAATTTATAGAAATAATGGTGAATTCAGATTCCAGCACCACAATCTGGTATATTTACTCCAATTTACTCTTACTGTGCCTATAATACTGAGTGAGCACTGCAGTACTGTGCTGTAAGAGTGAGTGAGAAATGAGATCTATACGTAGGCATAGACTATAGCCCGCAATCTAGGCGTAATCACTAAAACGAAATTTCAGTCGACTAAAAACTATCGACTAAATATTCGATAGTATGTAGTAACTAAATAGTAATTAGTCAATAGTTGAATTTAGTCGATAATGCCCATCCCTACACCAATTGGTTACTCTATTTGGGTAGAAGGCACAACAAAACTGCTGAGTTTTAGCAATGTCGGTATTTCAGATCGTCCTATAGTCCTATAGTCCTATATCCTAGTCTCTGGTAAAAGCATTTTCTTCCTTACTAAAACAAAAAAATAAATTTGAGACATTTGAAAGTGAGCTTAAACGTTCAAATGTAAGAATTCCGGAAGGAGAGTGACATAGCATAGGATCCAGCACTCTTATAATACATCATTTGTAATTTGTATTAACAGAGAGAAAACTATTTTATATAAATCATTTGAATTATAAGAATGTATTGTGTTGTATAAACCATTATTTATATTACAAAAATGTATTATAGAAATGTATTGTATTGTATAAATCATCATTTGTATTAGAAAAATCTGTTATATTAATTAATATTTTGTAATCTGTATTATAAAAATCATTATTTTAATCAACGTTTACTGTAAATCTGAACAGACTTTGCTCGTATTCTGTCATGTCAGATTTGGTTATCTGCGACGCTTCGACTTATCATAATTTAATTGTAGTACTATTGAAAGCAGTGCATGTGTGCTTAGGATTCTAGTATCGAATTATCGGATAATATATTGTATTTTACAGATAACAAAATAAATGCGATGCGTAGTATTGTCTGGTATTCACGTGACAGTATCTCTTTATTGGTATTTAATCGTCGCCCGCATCATTCGTGTCATAAAGCTGAAGAACTCTTCAGAGTGTGATATTTACATTCGCGTTCAGCTCTTATTCAAAACTTGATTGTGTATACGCGAATACAGTGTTTGAGTACAGTGAATTATCAAGTATTTTAATGTGGGGTAATTAGTAGGGAAGTTAGCTCTGTCAAGTCCATAAGTACATAGTTAACACAATGTTTTATTGTGTGAGATTACTTTTTATTATATGCCTACTGCGAATGCACTTTGTGATATCGTTAGATTATAACACAAGGAAGGATGTTAAGGCATTTTGCAACTTGTCACCTAAGTTGATAGAAGAAATTCATTCTTATAAACCAATGGTGAACACGATAATAAATGAAACATTATCAGGTTCTTTTAAAGGAACCACATGGAATGAATTATCCACTTTTGTGGATACTTTTGGTGCAAGATTTACTGGCACAAGAACACTTGAGAATGCAATTGATTATGTATTAAACAAGTCAAAAGAGTTCGGTTTAGAAAATGTGCATGGGGAACCTGTAACTGTGCCTCACTGGGTCAGGTAATGTTTAGTAACTATTTACTTATACAAATTAAGTAATTCTATATATGTACAAAGTAATTTTCTGAAGAAAACATTGAAAATGATGATGTGTATATTAGAAAATAAATGATATTTTTGTAGTTGTATGGATAAATACAATTTATATCATAGAAATATGTTTCTTTCAGAGGAGAAGAATCTGCAACTTTATTGGCTCCAAGATATAAGAAAATAGCTCTTCTAGGATTAGGTTACAGTGTTGGCACTCCACCTAAAGGAATAACTGCTGAAGTTATAGTTGTAAACAGTTTTAAAGAACTTGAAAAGAGAAAACATGAAGTATATACTATTTAATACTGTGAAATGTTTAAATAAATTATTCTTTTTTTTCTGTATTCAATTTAAATGTGTTTCTTTTTTTAGGTACCAGGAAAAATTGTTGTATATAATCAGAAATATGTTTCATATGGTGAAACTGTAATATATAGAAGTAAAGGAGCATCAGAAGCAGCTAAACATGGTGCTGTTGCTGCATTAATTAGATCAATTACACCATATTCTTTATATACACCACATACTGGTATGCAGAGTTATGCAAAAAATGTAACTAAAATTCCAGTTGCATGTATTACACCTGAAGATTCATCACTATTAAGAAGAATTGCAGTGAGGGGTAACTATATGTCTACAATGTTTATTTGGATTTAACAATAATTAACTAGTAACAGCAGATGTATACATATACACGGTGTTTCAAAATATATGAGCATAATTTTAGGAATAGTTCAGTATGATAAAATACGAAAAGAAATTCATATAAGGTATACCTGATATAATCTTGATTCTAAAAAATAGTTCTTTATATTTTACAGTAATCCTTACAATTTTACTGACTGCTTCTTCGAATTATTTAAAATGAATGCTTCTTATCTAATGCATGACTTTCTGGTCTGAAAACTTTGTATATCTATATTAACTTACTTAGATCTAGTAAAGATATATTTGAAATTTTGATCACAGAAGAAAAAGATATTTATTTTAATTTTTTAGGTAAACCGATAACAATTAATTTAAAAATGGAGGCTAAAACATTACCAGATACATTATCACGAAACATAATAGCTGAAGTAGTTGGTTCTGTTATGCCAGACAAAGTAGTTGTTGTATCTGGTCATGTAGATAGTTGGGATGTTGGTCAAGGAGCAATGGACGATGGTGGTGGTGCATTCATTTCATGGCATGCTCTAAAATTGTTAAAACATCTAAACTTTCGTCCTCGTCGAACAGTGAGGTAATTTTGTATTATACTTAGAAGGAAACAATATGGTACTTATTGTTAAAATGAAATTACTGATTAAAGATATCTGGTTCTAAGATAGATCTGGGTTACATACAAAGTTTGGGCATAAAAAAAATAACTGTACTGTCTCGTTTTTTTAAAAAGATCAAAATATTTCATACAGTGTAGTAACTTTATTCTACAATCTCCATATGAAAATTATATTGTACTTTCCAGGTTGATTATGTGGACTGGTGAAGAGATGGGTATTATAGGAGCTAGTCAGTATATTAAATCTCATAAAGCACTAGAGAAGAATCTTCAGTTTGTCATGGAATCTGACACGGGCACATTTATGCCTTTGGGTTTACAATTTACTGGAACAGATCAAGTCAAATGTATATTAGAAGAAGTAATGAGGTTAGTGAAATGAAATTAGAGCAGACTGTATCATAATGTAATTATTTATCTCACATAATGTTTTGAAGCTTGTTACTCCCCATGGGACAAATGAAACTGCGTAGTCCTCATAGTGGTCCGGATATTGCTGAATGGGTAGAGTCAGGTGTACCTGGAGCATCATTGTGGACCCAAAATGACAAATATTTCTATTACCATCATACAAATGCAGATACAATGTTGGTTGAGAATCCAGATGCACTTGATAGAGGAACAGCTTTGTTTGCAGCAGTGTCGCTTATACTCGCTGATCTCAGTAGTGATCTTCCTCGAAATGGATGAAATTAATGTGAGAAATTGAATAAATTTCAATTATATGAGTAGTCCATGATGAACGAAATTTTAAAGAAACGTTGTAATATTTTTGTACTATATAATAATACAAACAATAATATTCATGAGGGCTTTTTATTTATCAAATGCAGGTGCAAATATAAATTTAAATAAATAGGTATATTACAAGAATGTATAAGTAACAACCCTAATACAAATTAAAAAATACGAAAAAAATTACGTTAGATTCTATGATAACACAGTAATCAAGATTTTACAAGTACAATTAGATTTTCAATCTTATCTGTATGTCTATCAAGTTTCAACTCATGATTGTGATATATCCATAAAGGTGAAGAGTCGATAAAAGATAACAGTCAGCAATTTTTATTGATTGATTGAACATTGATTGAAATTACCAGTACAGCCACAATTATATAGTGTAACTATAATTATTATCAGAGGATTTTTACAGACAAGATGTATGAATAGCACCGTAGCCTGATTTTGTAGAGTTCAAAAGTCCTATTATCATTTTCGTGGCATCAATATTATTTGTATTGTTATCGATGGTAGACAGCTAGAATGCTTAACTTTGCCGATCATTATCGTATTCAATTGTGCGTATTCATTATTGTATTCACCGTTATCTCTGTACATTTTGCAAACTTGAGAGCAGATTTACATATTTTACCTAGCATACCTAGAATTTGTTTCACTTGTATAAAACCAAATACTACGTTAATTATTTTCAGAGAATATTCTGTTGTAAATAGGGGGCACAGCATTTTAAGACTAATTTCATAATATAAATTTTTCTATGATATAAATTTGTGATTCCCCAAGGTTTCTCTAGATTCCTCTAATTCTGCAATACGTATCAACAAACTTGAATAATAGTAATCAAGGAAACTTTAAAATTAATTGGAATCTCAAGAATAAATAATAATTGGAATAAACGTAGGGGACTAGAGAAAAGTTCAGTATAATGCTTATAAATTATATTTATTTCAAATGCATTTACTTGTACAGGGAATCGTCTCATACAAACATTTGTGCCTAATTATCCACGTGGTCGTAATTTCACTATACATAGTCCCTAAATATTACAAAGTATTCATTGACCACATGGCCAGACTTTGAACATATACATGTATTTACCAGCAATTGGTGTTTCCGGTCAACGGAAAACAATGAAAACTCTGAACACCATATTAAATCGTTTTATTAAGTTGCAGTCACACTACATCATCACTCAGGATTCTCTACGTTTCATTTTCGACCGAACCTTTAACTGCTAACAGAATTTTTACCATTTTGCTCTTAATTACTCGATGAAAGGAAACAAGTATCCTATACGAGATACGACGGTTTTACTTATTCGTGAAAATAAAACGCTGTACACTGTGCTAGTTGAATGAAAAATAATTTGTTAGCAATTATAGGTTTATTAATGCCTTGATCAGTCTCGTAACAAAACATACCGACTGCGTTCGTTGATTACCTATATCAACGTGTCCTCGTCCTGATTCGGAAATACTATTAACAAGGAATGTTGAGACGTCGTTCTTTGACTGGAAGTCAGCAATGCGGTCTTTTCTCCTCCGCTCCCGTTGATAGAGCAGTCTGGTGAACTGCCATCGAAGGCTATAACGTTCGTCGTGGTGCTACTGGTCGAAGGCATATCATTTAGATCCGGTGATGCCAAGGGTGGTGCTTGAACTGGTCGATTATTGTTGCTGCTGTCCAGCGATACCAGCTGCATGCTGTACGATTCGCGGTAACCAGACGTGCTGGAAGTGTCTTCGTCCCACGAGACGTCTGATGTTTGCAGAGTAAGATGATGGTGATGATGATGAGGGTAATGGTAATGATGGTGAATGTTACTCTGCATCTGTTGCTGATCGCTCGGCGCGATATTGCTTCTTTCGCCGTCCGATTGGTGAATAGTGGAACCTCGTCTTGAACGAATGGACGATGAATCCGAAGGGATGTTGAAAATAGATGTCTCTATTGTTGTCGTCGGCGGTGTTAGAACCAAGGGCTGAGTCGTCGTCGGTGTTGCAACTGACGTTGTTACTTCGCTTGGTTCTTGTGCTAGTTGTGACACCTGAAAAGTAACGTCGAATATTCTTGATCCTTTATGTTAAATTGTGTTTCTTAGAAAATCGATCGACAAGCGCGTGTTTTATTTTGGCGCTGTAAAAAAACTCGTTATATAAGGCGAAAGCATTCATATATTGGGTTGTTCGGAATGTAATTTCGTTTTTTTTTGTGAAAATGAAAGACAATTTTCGTATAATGAACAAATATTTCATTAAATTATATATTGGCCATTCTGGTCCAATACCTTTTGCCATCTTTCTGGTAATAGCATGATTCCACACTCATAAAATTTTTGGGCTTTGCTGGCAAAAAACTGATCGAGGTGGTTTTTGACTTCCTCATTTGAAGTGAAAGTTTTACCGTCTAAAAAATTTTGCAGTATCCGGAACAAATAATAATCCGAAGGTGTCAGATCTGGAGAATATGGTGGGTGTGGCATTGTATCTCATTCAAGCTGTAAAAGCTTTTGGCGAGTGATCAAACTTGTATGAGGTCTCGCATTATTTTGGTGGAACACTACACCTTTGCTGTTGATTAATTCTGGCCTTTTCTGTTGAAGTGCATTATTCAATTTGTCCAGCTGATAACAGTAAATAAAATACAAAAAAATACAATTAAATCCTCTGTCGGGAAAAGACGAAATTACTTTCCGAACAACCCAATAGAATGAAGATATCCTACCTCGGAAGAAATACTTTGGTTTTGTGGTTAAAACAGGCTCGAGTGCAAAGTGTTAATAATATTGAAACTTTAAACAGTCGATTTTCTAGTGTTGTTTCTTTAAGAAGGATTTTACAAATGTAAACGTTTTGTAAATGTTTGTGTAATTATGGACGCCATAGGATTGAACGTGCTCGTAAGATATGGATTCAATAGATTTAAATTATTATTCCAAAGTCTAAAATTGTTTATCTTAAAACTACCTTTTTGACTATTATTTTTTACTTTTTACTTTTACTATAAATTTTACCTGCAAGTTTCGAATGCCATTTTCCATAAAGTGGAACTCGTAGATTAATATCGAAACATAATCTGTATACTTGGAATTAAATTGTGAGGCAAGGGGTTAATAAATTCCCGAATTATTTTAATCCTTGATTTATGGCAGATAAGTTATGTCTTTGAAGATTTTCGTACCTCAAGATGTGCCCTTCGACTTTTCCTCAGACGGAAAGTCTTTTTACTTTGGCCCATACATCGTTGCAATCGAGGCTTGTCTGGTCGGCATTCGCCTGAGCTGTCTTCGTTTGGGTTTGTCGGACTGAGTTGACTCGTCATTGTTTCTCCTATTAAAATAGTATTTGATTAGGTCTTCTTTATCACCGAACATTTCTCGCTATACGATCTATCCATGCTTTTTTTTCAAAATTTACTAATTTCCAGCCCGATGCATTTCTTGAAGTAAAATGAAACATAATGTTCCGCGAGCTATGATTATTTCAACATTGCACTATGTCTACTGTGACGAAGTTTTTATCGCATAATTATCAATTTTCGTCTAAATCAGAGCTTAGCGTTATCGCAGTGTTTCTATTCGTTTTAAAACAGAATTTTGTACATACAAAGATCGTATGATAATATTTTACACGCGTATCGTCCAGCCGATTTGTAAAATTCTAAATTTATTTTGATAGAAAGAATTTCGAAAGCAGTATATCGTCCAATGAATGGTTAAATATTTAAATGTTTTAAGTAGAATATACGTAAAGTTTCAGGGAACATATTGTTGTATTATTATACCTAATAGAGAGATAGATAACATTATTTAGGAAATTAATACTTAAGTAGCAATTAAAAAATCTCACCTTTTAAGTGTATTCAAAATAGATTAAACCTAATTTGAAGTGTTTCAGCTAGTATGAAAAATTGTAAATTTACTTGTATATATGATACTATGAGTATGAGGGGATTGTAGTACAATGAATACATGGTAACTATATTATAATACCAATAGCACGAGGAGGTTCAAGGGAAACGAGGTTTTGAGAAATAGTCAAATATTTATAGTTGAAATACGTAAATAGGATACATTTTTACTGCAACAATTTTAAGTATGTGCAATAAGGAAGACTTTCATTGAAAACAATTTGGTCGTTTTAAAAATGCAAAGTGTTTCGTCTTGTTATCAATTCCGTGCTTCATGATCTACAATGTATTGTTGTAATTAAACAATAAAAAATGTAATCATTAAAAACAGTAGTAATTTATTTTTAAATTAAATTATTTTGCAGAAAGTTATGTTTTTCCTTATTTAAATTTGTTTAAAATTATACAAATACTTATGATCTAGTTACTATAGTTTTGCTACTCTTCTTTTCTGAGATTACCAATTTTTAAAAATTGTAAATATTCAATGACGCTATTAAGAAAATGTGGAAACTTGGTACACTATAATTTTTATAGTGTAAAATGTGTAATTCAGAAAATTACGCCAGGCAAATAGATTGTCAAGAAAGTGAGCATGATTTTTTATTTATGAAAAATGTAAAAAATAAATTAGCGACAAACTATGAATTTGTTATTGTCTTTCGTTGCTTGTATGAGAAAAACTGAGAACCGAAATATGTAAGAATAATATGTTTCGTTATAAAAATTTATATTTTTAAGTACATTTTCTTTGGAGATATACATATAATTTGTTGCAATAAAAATGTATCGTACGTATTACTTGAAAACGTGAACAATCGACGCTGTTAACGAAAATTGAATAAAATACAAGATGTAATGACGATAGTGACAGAGGAATGTAAGTAATACATGCCAATAATGATTTATACCTACTTCGCAAAATGTTTATAAGGAAATGCAGTGCTTTCGTGTTATTAGAATACATTATCATTATATATACACATACGAATGTTAAATAAGAGAATTTTGTTTGGATTCTGTGCAGTAGTGCCCCGTTTTATAATACTAAATTGTACTTTCAAAATATGTACACATTCAATAATGTGCGAAGAAATTGTGAAAACTACTAAGTGAATTATAATAATCAATATATACATTATTATCTGAAAATGCACAAAGATTATTGTTGACAATCGTTATGAACGAAAATGTCTTTTTAGAATTAATTCCGGTTCCAAATGGAAAATTGATGTATTATGCAACATAAAAATGAAAACAATACAAATAACATCGATATCTTCAGTAATCAATTTACAGAAAATTTATACATTTCTATTTAATTAGATCTTTGATTTTGGTTACTATATAATACGTATCATACGTTAAAAAAGACATTAAATATAAAATATTTTGAAGGTATATCTGTCGAAGTTCATCATTTTCGTTTATAACTATTATTGAAAAAGAAGTAAATAGTAATAAAAGAAGTTTCGTTTTTATTCTCAATCATATTTGCTTGACTAATTTTACTAATTTTCTATGAAGGATATTTTAGAAGAAAAAATCATTTTACCAATGTAACATATATATCTTTATACATAAACAATAGTAGTGTCGTTAAGTGAAGCTGCAATATTTCCAAAAGTTCAAGTTCATTTTAAAAATAGTTTAAACGATTTAAAATTGTATATTTTTTACACATTTCGTGCTGAACTATTTTTGGTTTTAGTTTGATTATAGACTGATACATTATCATAAAATATTTCATCATATCATGAATAAATAATATCTTCTAGATTTTGATTTCGACGTCATATTCTACCTTTGTATGAAATAAATGCTATAAAATTATAAGTACGTTTTAAATGCATGCACCGTCGGTGAATTATTGTCTTTTTAGTTACTGAAAACATGAAAAATTTGTAAAAGAACATTATCCACGGATGAAATTTTGTTAAAAAAAAGGCTGTGGCGTTTCAGTAACTGTTATGAACCATGTTATAGTCACAGTCATTGAACGCTCTTAACATGAAAATAATTCTCTTACAAATTATGTGCATCATGATTTCCGATTCATGATGAAAAGAATGAACAAGCAGTTTTGACTTAATCTAACAACAAATTACTTTAATGGCTAAACAAGAATGGACATAGAATGACTAATCCGGATGATATCGATGACGATGAATGAATTATACATGTCTATGTTAGGTTTGTGTAAGAAGTATTCTGTTTCTATTTCAACTGATAAGATAAACAAATACAGAAAAAAGCAAATAATGCAATGAAGTATGCGATGACCTGAAATTCTGGAGAGGCAGTTTTGAGAATAGTAGCATTCAGGAATTTATAATTAGAAGGAAAAACGTTTATAAACATTCTTCGTATAGATTGAAACATTACTATTGCAATGTTATGCCATAGAAAAATGCAATACGCACTGAAATGCTTCTATTTCGTTTAATATCGACAATGAGCTGTAGTTTATTTCAGAATTGCTATTTTTCCGATATTATTATTTCATTCGCAAAGATTGATCTCTTGATAAGTCACTGGCAAAATGTTTAGCTTTTCTTCTAAAAATATCCTGGGAACGTGATAATTTATATATTACGTAGAGTAGAAATATGCTTCAAATAATTAATATTGTTACTCCAATTCTGATAACGTTGATATCGTTATTATGTGCAACTAAATAATATTTATGTAGAACAGGGGCTCGAAATTTACCTGATGAGTGCTTAAATTCTACGGAAGAGAGAAAGCGCAGTTTTGGCGCCTTTTGATGAGTTAATATAGGATGAGGCTTAACATGGTTACGTTCATCGCTAGTAGAAGGTGGTTGGGATTTATCTGAAACATGCCACATTCAACGACTAGAATGAAGGGGAAGACGAAAAATAAGACAAACCGTGTGTTGATGTCATTGTTACGTTAATATTCTGTATGTAACAACGATTTTGCATCGGTTTTGTTTTTTCTTTTTCAACGTAACAGAAGTAACAGATATAGCCATAATTTCAATTACTTTTCAATTCTAGTCTCACTCAGTATTGAAATTTTGATTATATGAACTATCCTTCCTTCAATGCTTAAACTTTAAGAAAAATTAAAACTACAATCGTTGATGAAATAGTTAAAGAATTTTTAAAATTATGAAAGAAATACTGCATCGTATTTAATCATGTGTAATACAATTAGTGGACAGCTGCTCATACGCGATAATCAGTAACTGAAAGTACAATCGAAAAGGGGATGATTCTCCATGAAAAGACAAGTCGAAAATATGAAATAAAATTTTTGTACAGGGGACTATGTTTTCGAGAATATATGTTATTGAAAATTCATTACGTTCGCGTGCTTAGCATTTGTAAAAAGTAGAACTAGTAGTTTATAGATAGACGGACTACAGGATTCGTGTTCCATAGTGTTTAATATGAATTTTAATATTTTATATGAATTTCCCGAAAACAGCCTCACGTGAGAAAATCTTATTCTATATTTTAGACTTTTTTCTTCGTGTAGAATCGCTCTCTTTTCGGTTGCAACACCCGTTACTGATTACCTTGTATGATAAAGTATTGAATTTATAAAGAAAAATTATTATTCATAAAACAAAGATGATTGTACGCACAGCTGCGTGTAAATGTTGTTATACTTACGAATACTATTTCTATTTATTGAAGATTCCTTCAATTCGTGACTCGAAGGTTTGTACCTTTCAATCTGAATACTTTTGCACATGTCCTGCAATCATTTCTTGTGGAAAAAACGAAGGACTATATACTACATCAAAGAGAATAAAGATTCGGTAAGACATGTGTTTAGTAAGTAACAAGAAATTAGCTAAAAAATTTAAATATTTATAAACGTGATTTATAAAACATTTCTGTAGATATAAAATTTTTTGTAACTTTAAAGTTCAATCGCTTCTCATGAAGACGATAATTACTTAATAGTACACGTTTCTTGATACTGTGTAAATGTCAGAAAACATAACTTGCTTCGTTTTTTAAATTATATTCTACATATTCTAATTATATAATTCAATTCCATTTAATAAATTGTTCTACTTTAAATCGTCAAAGGCACGATATGGCAGCATACTGTGTAAAGTCATGTACACTCAGTGTAAAAAGTATTCGTGTATCCTTTGAAAACGAATATCTTTCTTAAAATTGGACCAAACAGCTTGAGTCTTTTTTTCGTGAGATGATAGAAAGACTAAGTTACTAGATCATCTGCAAATATTTTGTTTAAATTACTACTGTTTGTAAAACAGAAGCAAATGTCACGATTTGTTAAATTATATCTGCATATGATATCACGAAAATTTATAACATGTTTTTTATAAATCTAAATAAGTTATAAACGTGCACAAAGTTTCATTGAAATTGGTGGACGCATGGAAAAACTATCAGCATTATAGTATGTAAAAATCTATGAATTTTAATCAATCATATTTCATAGCAATCTTGATCAATTTACATAACTTACTCAGATCAACGAAACACAGCTTC
>CM052098.1:13550280-13564818 GCA_028453745.1 Agapostemon virescens
TACATTTTTATTACAGACACAAATAAAATCACTTAAAAAGCATTGCAACATGTGAAAATCTTCGAATTTTAATTAAACATATTTGATAGCAATCTTGATCAATTTATATAATTTGCTCAGATCAATGAAACACAGTACATTTTTATTACAGACACAAATAAAATCACTTAAAAAGCATTGCAACATGTGAAAATCTTTGAATTTTAATTAAACATATTTGATAGCAATCTTGACCAATTTATATAATTTGCTCAGATCAACGAAACGCAGCTTCTACATTTTTATTACAGACACAAATAAAATCACTTCAAAATCGTAATCTTTACTTTTGTTTTCCTAATTTCAACCAACAGTAATTAAAAAGAACATTTACGCATTCCCTAGTGATTTAATCCTTTTATCATTTAAAAAAGAACTCGTTTGGTCCAATTTAAAAATAGTTATTCGTCTTCAAAGAGTGTACGAATATCTTTTTACACTGACTGTACGTGGAATAAGAACATGTCATTAATGTGTTATGTAGTATCTGTAGAGGGTGGCGAGAACGGGGTTGCTTCGATTATGGAAGTTTTGTGACACAAAATGACTGAAAGTTCACTCAACGGTGTTAATGAGAAATGATAGAAGATGCTTATGCGATATATGTGGATGTGTAAATTATATGGAATTTAAACATCAGACATTCACGCGCACACACACGAGACCTACGCATCTGTTTTCTTTTCGTTCGATTCGATTCGAGAGACAGTCGTGTGATTTGGTAATACAAGAAAGCGGTAGAGAGTCGAAGCAACTACGTTTGTGGTCAAATATATCTACGTAACGACGAATTGGATACCAACTGTTGGACATTACCATTGTCTAAATACTGCTATAGAAATTGATTACGGTCGTGTACTAAACGTGACGGGAAAAAACAGCAACTATAATAGAATCTAGTAAAGAAACACCGTGAAAATGAGATTCATGTACAATGAACGGTTGCTGCAATGTACAAACGATTAAAATACTGTTTGAAACGAATGAAAGATCATGTACTTCGGTGATTACGCTTGCCAACGAACCACGAAAATGTACATTATTTTTCTACAAACTTTCTTCGATAATTCTTTTATTTCCTTCGCTTATTAGAATCGCTGATAGATAAAATATCTCGTGAATTTTCTATTTTAAAAAATAGGCCACTACAGCTTACCATTTAACAAATATTAATTTCATTTAATATTAAGGGTACTCACGAGTAATGTCGTTTTTACGTTAAACATTGCCACTCTATCCGTGAACTGTATATTAATTTATTAACGTTCAGTTATGAAATTAATCTGTGATCAAATTAATTTCAGTAAAACGTTCAGTAAAAAGGAAATTTTATAGAAATGTCAAGACACGACGTTACTTGCAGATAAACCTAATATTGTTTAATAAATATTAAACGGTGACTAAGCTGTAATTACATTCTCTCGTGTTAACGTGTCGGTTCAGGCACGTTAAGGATACAACGAATCTCTGTTCACGGAAATGATAATAAAAGTAGCAGCATGTATGAACGAGAGGAACACAGAAAGGTGAACAAGATATGAAAAAATTATTATACGAGATACGGAGAAGCGTGATAAAATAGACTGCGGATGTTCATGCACGTGTATATTTTTCAAGCATGTTCATCTACGATTTTATCGTCTACGATGGAAACCACGTACACGTGATTTTTCTTTTCGGCATTTTTATACTTGGGATTTAAAAATATACTGCAAAATTCTGCATCCTGTATGCTTGCGCCTCGCAAAATTCATTTAGCACTTACGATAAGTCCTCCAGCATTTATTGTAATAGGAATAAACTGCGCATAAGCTTTATTGAATTACATACGATGGAATTAAATTGGATTACTTATGAAAAATACATTTTCTGTAATATCAATATCTATTCTTCCTACAGTGGCTATACTAAATTGTTTCAGCACGATCCGAGTTAGGTTATAGGAGCTCTACACTGTATATTGTATACTTTATATTATACATACAATCTGATACATCAATTGTACATAGATTAATATTTATGTGCAAGTTGAACCACGAATTCTATGGCGACTACTGTACACATATTTATCCAAGATGATAGTAGAAAGAAAGTCGTGGAGGAAAATTTTGAATGATTTCATGAACTCTATTGTTATATGTTTCTGCCTAGTGTACACGCGTGTAAAGTTCAATTATGCATATTTCAACGGACCACTGTACCGTTTTTACAATCCTCTATATCGATACCCAGAATCATCGAGTGATTAAATTTCATTTTTCGTGTTAGAGTTATTACATTACTGAGACTATTGAGTTTCTTAACCGTTGGAACTCCAATGGCTCCTCTAAGACGACACTGCCATACTTTGGCAGCATAAAAGCATACTGCTTTTGGATCACTGCGTTTGAATTTAACAAAATGGTAAAAATTGAAGAGTTGCATGTACGAGCAATAGCAACAAACTGTATATACACGAAAGGAAATTAACTGTATACAATAGAACTGTTCAACGTTAAAAAATGTTTTCATTTTTTAATTAAAATTGCTTGGAGTGCGAAGGGTTAATGATCTTATCTCACTGTTTATATGAAAAATGATCCGAGGAATCGATATATTAAAAAAATATAGTATTGTTTCTTTCAAGCACCTATATATTACCGTTTAGAATTGTTAATGTAACGTAATTTATCTTTAGTATTTGTTAGAAATAAAATATAATAGGCAGTCGAGTTAAATTGTGTTAAATTCTTTGGATTTTTATATGTATGGTGATAGACACTTAATTAACGAAACAGCCGATAAAAGTAGGCCAGTTTAGGCTTGGAATTAAACTTGTGAAGTACATTAAAACGGGTGTCTCTAAAGGATAAGTCAAAAATGTAGAATACAATGTGTTCATCTGACACTTTGAATGCAAGAAAATCGTAAGAAAATTGCGAGCTTAGAATTTGTAGAAAGTAGAATTGGTCGGTGATGAACAGACGCGTTAGACGATTCCTCTTCAACAGCACGCGTAAATGTTCAAACTCGATTTTCTCAGATCTTCGTGTGACAGAATTTTATTCTAAATTATAGATTTATTTTTTTAAGTCGGAATCACTCGGTTTTCTAGTTGCCAACTAATTGCCAATTCCCATTTAAGAAGAAGAAAGACTTTTCACTTATTAAATGCAATCCAAAACAGCAATAGACAATTTCTTGTTTAAATAAATAAATAATGAATTGTAACGTAAGTTGCTGATTATTATTAGATTGTGATTCTTTATTATAAATAGTCCGTCGTGGACGAGATATGGAATATTCTTGTGCCCTCGCGTGTGAATCCTGCACATCCTGTACACAGACGTATTTTACATGTTCGTGAAACTGTGCGTGCACGAATCCCACAATAATATTCTTTGCATATATCACGTGCATAAACATCCGCAGTTCAGTGATAAGGGAACACACCAGCAGGACGTTTATCATAGATTTTGTCAGAGTTTACTAGTAGATTCCGCTTACCTCCGTTCCCTAGCTAGCAATGAAAGTAACGCAATGATCAATGTGTCAATATACGATTAAACTGGGAAAGGCCCGAACGATGAAAAGTGGAGAAACAAAAAGTGTAAGCGATGCGAACCGAGTTGAAGCTAAATCCTAATGTCTGGCTCGATCGGACGAAAAAAAAGGAAAAAAAGAAAAGGAAAGATAAAACAGAAAGAGTATTTTGGAAACGGAAAAGAATTCCTCGCAAGCCTCGTTATTTTGACGGACTGAAATGAAGCGATGCGCCTTCAATTATGCAACGTAGAAGAACGTTGCGGATAGAAAGAAAAGGGTTTCGCGAAAACGTTGAAAATTCCGTCGCAGTGTCCTGTAGACAATGGCTCGATCCAACTGTGGTAAACGTCTTGCAATCGCTTAGAAAAACAACGAAACATTTATGAGAGGCTTGCAGTCGCACTGAAAGTATTTAAAGTTCGGGACTGTTAGGTAAATTCTAGAAAAAATATTTCGATACCTGATTGTGGCGGATGATCTGCGTGCTGATCGGCTGTACCGACTTCACTGGCTTCCCGAAGAGTTGATGATCCCACGCTGGTACTTGAAATTGATCCTGAAAACAGTAATCAGAATCGTTTCATTTACTGCACGATTTCACTGTTTCGTTCTTAACGTTAGAACTACCAAACCAGTCGTTTTGACTGGTCCCTAGTTTTTACTTTCGCAATTACTCAAGTTGTAAACATGTTTTCATTCGTAATTTTCCGATGTACTTCTTTAGTGAACCACATTGTTGTAACGGCAACACCGAAGGTTGTACGTGCCTAACTCTGTTTTCAGAAATTTGTAACGCGAAATACGCATCATAAGTCACGATAATCCCTCATTGACCGTTTCTCCCTCCTTCAGGTATACTCTTTTAGGCACACGCCTTCAAGCACACTCCTTCCATTATTTCTACAACTAATTAAAAAACGCAACATTCCTCCGCCTCAAACTACCCTCAACCAATCACGGCAAAACCGAGGTGACGACTTCTAAATTCTTAGAATCGTTGTTTTGGTAGATTTCATGGAAACGTAATCCGACAAAATAATAGCACACATGCTACACTCTCACTTCTCAGTTGAACATGAGCAAAGGAAGGTGGCTAAGTATTTAATATATAGTGTGGTGAATTATTGCGGAAAACTTCTAAAAAAAATGGGTCATGGAAAGAAGTTAACAGATAGTGAAATGAAAACAATTATGACACTATCTAAAGAAAATGTTTCTATTTCAAAGATTGCGAAAGTAATTCATAGAAGCCGGAAGGTTGTCATGAATTATTTGAAAAACCCCGAGAAATACGGTAATACAAAATGTTCTGGACGACCTGCGGCACTATCAGCACGAGAGAAACGTGCTATTCTAAGGGCAGCATCGAATGCACTAATGACTACCAGACAGATTGCTGAAGCAGCAGGCGTACAAACAAACGTCAAAAATGTGCAACGTGTCCTGCAAAGATTTAAGCACCTGCAGCGAAGGAAGCTTAAAAAAAACCGCCTCTAACCGAAGCGCATAAGAAGGCAAGTGTAATTCTAAGGTAATTCTAGTGTTAAAACACAGAAGCTATCATTGTTCTGTAAGAACTGATTCTGAAACAACATTCAACTAGTTCAATGAGAAAACTTTTGCTTTTCAATTAGGTGTGATTTATGATATTTCTATGAACATTTTTTTTAGAAATGTGATTTCAAACATGACACGCTGTGACTCGAAATGATATTCGGAGACTTTTTAAAATTTTAATATTGGAGACTTTTTTAAAACTTTTTCAATATTGAATTATACGACTTGGATTTTTTAAAAGATTGAAGCAATGAGTTTACTTTATGATGCGAAGAGAAAGCTTTTGAAAAAGTTGCAGTGGAAAAATTGCTTTTTTATGTGGATCTTCGTTGAAAATTTAAAAAATACAATTTGCATATCTGTGTCAACGTTGTAAGGAGCTACACAAACTTCAAAAATTTGCTATCAGTTTAATATTTATAAGACTTGGATTTTTTTAAAGATTGAAGCAATGAGTTTCCTTTATGATGCGAAGAAAAAGGTTTTGAAACAGTTGCAATGGAAAAATTGCTTTTTTATGTAGATCTTCGCTGAAAATTTAAAAAACAATTTGTAGATCTGTGTCAACGTTGTAAGGAGCTATATATATTTAAAGTCAGTTTTTTGTAAATTTCTGGCACTAACTGTAATAAGTTGAAGGATTCGCACATTTCCAATGTCGGTCGTTTTTTCCACATCAAATGATTTTGATGAAATTTTCAGAATACATGTATATAACTGGTCTTAAACAATAACAAAAATCTAGCTTTCCAATAACGTGTAATTTTGTGCACTGTGCTAATTCTTTACGGAATTATTTCATGTGTGTCTTTCAAAGTATACAGAGAGAGTGAGGGACAGTAAAAGTATGTATTTTACGAAATCAAACGTTGTAACTTTTCATCCAAGATAGTTTTTAAAAAATATATAACTTCGTGCATTTCACTTATTTTATGCTTAATTATATCACGTGCCTTCAAGTACGGAACATCAGAAATATTGCTATTATTTTGATATCTTTAAGTAGACTGCGGATCTTTACGCAAAATAAATATTTTCTGCATAAAGAAAATATATTTTGCACATTTTCGATTGCCTGTACGAAACAGGGCCAGTACAGAATCAATGAAACGTACACCCTTTTTTAATCCTTAGCATTCCAAGCAATTTTAATTCCCAAATCGAAACATATTTTTGACCTAAAACAGTTCCATTGTGCGTGGTTCACCCCTCTCGTGAATATAAAAACGATATAAAAACTATTTCAAATAACAATAAGGGAATGTTTAGTGCCGTCTTAGAAGCGCCATTGGAGCGCTAAGGGTCAACAGTTTCTGAATTCATAGCAACGTAACATAATTTCTTAATCCTTCTGATGTCTTCGGTGCTCTGTATTTCGCTCCTCCGTTTCTTGCTACAAATGCATGAAACGCGTAATTTATATTTATAAAGAATAATATGAACGAAATCGTACCCCGTGCAGCATGTATACCATTAGGTGGTGCAGATACTTGACTGCCTTGCGATGCTTTAATGGTACTACTCGAAATCGATTGATGGGTTGAATGAGATGCGGATTGTGGAGCCGTCGAGTGAGAGATTGGTGTTTCTGCCGGCGTACGATTCGCATGAACTCTGGCACCATGGTCTCCGGTCAAAAGATCGATCAGCAACGATGGCCTTTGAGTACGAGGCTGTCCTTCGTTCGCGGAATGCATGTCTGCGAGGCTTCTCTTTGGTTCTGGTTGCATTTCATCTGCACATAATAAGAACAAATCAGTTACTTAGCCGAGATATATCATTTTTTCTTGCATTCTGTGGTACCGGGAATCTTCGGGCACCCGGTAAATAATTATAAGAGACATGCTTTAGGACGTTAGCGCGACGAGGGTCGGAAAAGGGCCACAAAAAAGAGAGAGCGACGTCGATCAGCGTTGGGTTACAAGCGACGTGGCCCTTGGGCCCATAGACAATGTTTATGTCCATATATGGGCGTGGCGGAAAGTATGAATGGGGGAAAACGCGGGAAAAGCGGAATAGTTGCGACGAGAGGGATAAATTGGAGGGCAGTCGCAGTTGGAAAGTCGTTGAAGGGTGAAAATTGTTACAGTATAGTCGTGGTTGGAAAGTCGTTGAGGGTAGAAAGTTGTTAGAATAGAGTCGTAGTTGGAAAGTCGTTGAGGGTAGAAAGTTATTAGAGTAGAGTCGTGGTTGGAAAGTCGTTGAGGGTAGAAAGTTATTAGAGTAGAGTCGTTGAGGGTAGAAAATTGTTCGAGTAGAGTCGGGGTTGGAAAGTCGTTGAGGGTAGAAAATTGTTGTTATTGTAGAGTCGTGGTTGTAAAGTCGTTGAGGGTAGAAAATTGTTGTTGGTGTAGAGTTGTGATTGGAAAGTCGTCGAGGGTAGAAAATTGTTGTTAGTGTAGAGTCGTGGTTGGTAAGTCGTCGAGGGTAGAAAGTTGTTGCTAAAGTAGATTCTGTATAAAACACGAATTAAGAGTGTACGAACCGAATCGCCGATCTTCTATCTCCTCTTTGAGATCCTTCAGTTCGTGTATGAGATCAGTCAAGAGAGTGCTACGCGATTTTGGTACTGTCTTAGTATCTCCATTAATTTTTGCTCGTATGGTACTTTGCATGTTTCTTTCGTGTTCTGAAATCGGCGCCTGGTTGATTTTGTGCACGGTAAACGGAAGCATTTGAATGTACAATGCGGTTCGATGAGTTACTACAAATTCTAAAAAATTCCACAGGTACGTGGAAGCTTCGTTCCGTTTATTCAATAAACGCATCGTACGCAAAATTCTCGGCCACTCCGTTTTTAATTCCGTTTCGAAGCATATGGTCATAATTTTCAAAGCTAGGAACCGATTGAAAACGTTCGTTATTATTAACCGTAGAAGTAATGCAATTGAGATTCTGCAGGATTTCGATTAAAAATATTCTTCGTTACCTAAGAAGGCCACTTGATACAACGTCAACGACGTTTTCGTTAAAGTCTTTGAATCTCGTGCTACAAATGTTAAACTACCCGCTCTCATGTCCGTTGTGGTCTTTAGATTTTGACTGGTTACTGGCACTGATTTAGTGCTTGGTGGCCACAGCGTGTTCAACACAGCAGTCAAAGCGAAATTGATGTCCACTTGCCTTAATTTTTGTACATCTGAAATGAAACGAAATGGATGAAGTGCGTCGTATTTTACAACAAGTGTAGACAGATCAATCATTTAGGTTTTAAACTAAACACAGGGTGAGTTACTTAGCTTTACTGTCTAAATTTATTCATAAACCTATTGTATAAAACTGTGTCGCAATCTATTGTATAAAACAATCTTTCAGCATAAAATAATTAATCAAGGATGATAAAACTGGTTAATCAAAACTAATCGAGTATCACGATAATTTCCAGATTTAATGATCTATTGTTAAATTTAACGACTATAGTATATTAAAAGTTGAATATAAATTGTAGTATATTTTAAATCGACATAAAATATAAAAATAGACATTACTGTCTGTTGCTTGACTTGATATTCGCATTAACCCTTTTCACTCGAAGCAATTCCATTCCAAAACCGAAACAATATTTTCACCTATAACAGCTCCACTGTACATAGTTTATTTCTTTTCGTACATATGAAATTAATTACTATTACTCGTACTTAGAATTTTAAAATTTCTATCGATTTCTTAACTGTAAACGTAGCGATGTTAAAGTTGTTTAAATAATAGTATGGCTATTTTTAGTCGCGCTTTAGTGACGCCATTCGAGTGTTAAGGGTTAATATATAGAATATAGCTGAGTAAGTAGTATAAACAGGCATGGGGCGATTCTTCATGTAAAAATAAATCGATAAAGAGAAATAACATTTTTACGTTTAACGTTTTGTTTTCGGGGAAATCGAGTTTAAAGATTCGACGAATGCGCGTGCTATTCGATAGGCTTAGTCTAGCGTGTCTGATCATGGTCAACTAATTCTACTTCCTGCATATACTAAAGCACGCGAATCTGTCGGATATTTCCATTCGATTTTCTCAAAAATAAAGCGTTAAAAGAAAAATGTTATTTCTTTTTTTTTACTTCTTTCTTTGTATAATATTGATATTTTACCTTTCCTTCCAGTTCCCACGCGTAAAAACAGTGGTATCAACAAGTTGAGTAGCGTGTTTTCCGTTCTAGTTTGAGTAGCAAACATAGAATGACCGACACATACATTTTCAAGAGTATACCCTTCACCAAGAGATATAACATGAAGGGCTATCAATCGAAGAACCGTCGAGCAAAAATGTTGAGGTGGTAGTTTGTTCATCAAAGTAGCTGCAGTAGCCGAAGTTAAATCCTCCACGGGTACGTCTCCAATAATTAATAACTGCACGCAAATGAATATTTACGATTAAGAAACAAGTTAAATATTACCATCTTTATTTCCATAATTATTTAAAATTTTCGAGGCTCCATATTCTCATGATTTATAAAACTATAAGAAAAATCAACAGACACAAAATGTTTGTAATTAGATCTTTTGCATGTCATAATTAATATCTATAAATTTAACGCATAGTATACATTTTTAGACAGAAATGTGCTTTTAAGTAAATACATATTGTAGACACATGTGTGATGATCAGACTGTGGATTTAAAAATATTATTTATAAGGTGGTATTAGTATTTATAAGTTAACCAATTAATTCGTAACCCTTTCCTCGTGAATTCATTAATTACTTCCAAACGATCAAAGTACATTCTCCTTTTGAAAATAATCTCTATTAGTTTGCTTCAAGCATGATTCATCATACAGGTATGCAATAAATAAATATTCCATATAGGGAGTAAATGATTAGAATTTAAAATAAAGTTACAATTATAGATTGTGAGCGATACGAATTAAATTAGCGAATTTTTACACATAAAAGGAACACTTAAGAATAGTGTCATATTAAATTCGATTTCAAACTACGAAATGAAGAAATACTCTTCTATTTAACTACTTTTTCTGACAATAGAAAATATTTCCTTACTGATAGAAGCATTCGAGAATACTGCAATATTATATTCGACTTGAAACTACTAAATGAAGATTATTTCCTATAAAGATTTACAGCCTAATACTGATCACTCAGGATAATTATGTGTTTTTTTCAATGTCTTAGATGCATTAGCCTTCTTAACAATTTCATATTTTCCTCTATACTATATTTATTCTTTAACGAAATTTTACGATTTTCGAAATGATGTAAGTATAATTATAATATTTTGAATGCGTAAAAATACCTGGCAGGTACTCAGTAGTGCTTTCCAAAATGGAAAATGTGAAATGTAGGGACACCTGGCTAGTGTTTCGTAAACTCCTTTCAAGAGATCACCAGCAGCAGTCCAGTCGGTATTTCTTCTGATGGAAGCTTTCTTATGTATTTTGCTGAAAGTTTTGTCGAGTCTTTTCAAAATTAATGTTAGCGCAGGCCTCATGTCGTCGTTCGACCATTCGGTTGACGGTAGAATATCGTTCATGTATCTTCTTAAACCACGACATCCCATTGTCGCCGGATCGTATGGCGAGATTTTTAATAGACTATACGCGATCTCTGCTAATCGCTGTTACACACACGCACACACAAAATAGGATTGCTATTTTAACATATTCATTTTTTGTTAAATATTTTATTTATAGAATATCATTAAAAAGTTTCGAATATTCTCGTGAAGAGTACTACCCCTGACAGAAAATATTCGACCAAAATTGTGGATGTGATTGTTGAATGAATTATTTGAGCATAGATATTAAATATGATGTAACATGCAACGAATGATATTTTTAAAAAAGAAAATAATAAAATGTTTTGATAAATTGTTCATTCGTTTGAGAAAATGATAAGGAAATCTCAGAAAGATAAAATACATGTACTATACATCTTAATATTTTTAATAGTGAAGACGATAAGCATTGTCGTAAAAATGCTCTGAGTATTTGAGTATTCGATATTTTTGAAAAGTGAAATGATAAAGTGTTTTGACGAATTGTTCACCTATTTCAGAAAATTATAAGAAGACTTGAGTAACGTAAAAGACATACTGCGTTTCTTAAAATTTCTTATAGTGAAGATGATAAGCCTTGCCATAAAAATGTTCTGAATATTTGAGGGTAATTAAATTACCCCTGAAATCGGTGTCTAATTTATTCATTCTTTACATAGTGAAAAAAAACAAACATATTTATTTTTATATTAATATTCTCTTTATACGATGTGTTTTATTATTGCTTTTATTACTGTCAATATTGGAAATATTCCCATATTGAAAGTATAAATAATGATAATGATAACTGCTTGATTCGTTGGTTCGAAAATTTCATCAAAAATATTAGTATCTAATGAATATCATTCAAAAAGTTTCAAATGTCCTCATGAGCAAGGTAAATTTTATTCATTTTATTTTATATAAATATTATTATTAAAATATTACTTTATATAACGGTCATGAAATCATGTCGTTTGATGCAAATGAAACAGAATAATAATTGTTATTCATATTTGCTCTTCTCGATTAACAATTTTCAAGATGAAGAGTTTAATCCAAAATTCGTAACTTTATTTTCCTTGATATTCGATAATTTTAATAACCTCTTTTTCAACAGCGAAATAAAGAAATACTTACTACGTGACATTTCGAGTCCAATAATTCGATCACCTTTCCATCTTGAGATTTTTTGTTTAATTCTACTAAACGAGTAGAGCATCGAGCGACAAAATCGCCCACCATGTTTAAAAGCGTATCTCGTGGTCGACGAAATTCATTTTGATGGCAATTGTCTGCGTTTTCGTTATCCCGATCATAAAAGTTTTTCATTTTAATATGCTCCATGTATTTCGTGGTGTGTGTTTCGTCTTCAAAATCAAAACCAGGCGAATATGGAACCTTGCCATAGTTTCTTTGACTGGACCCTTTATGCTCGGGACTCGATTTTTGTGGGCCATTGTAATATCTGGAAAAAGTGACCACAAAATCGAAAATGTATTTCTTCTTCTACATTTTTCTATGAATTCATAATAATGCTCAGGGATGTATAAGGAATTTGCTTTTTGTATTTTCATTTCTATCAACCCAAAATAACGGTCATTCGGTAGAAAGGAATGACCCGATACCAAAAATTTAAGTTATGTTTATATAATTTCTTTAAATTTTTTACTTAGACCACTTCCATAATTAACACTAAATGAATTCCATATAATGTTGAAATTGCAACCACTATCTAATGGTTCATTTTTGATGACATCGTAAAAATTACATTGAATAAATTTAGTTTAAAATAATGTGGTGTGAAATAACTGATAAACTCATTTTTTTAAATTTTGACTTGGACCACTTTTATAATTATGGGCACATATCTAGGAATTGTTAGTTCGCAAAAAAATGTACTTGTCTTTTTATGTAATAGAATTAAACGACGTATGGATATTGCAATAATAGTATAGCAGTGGCAAAGAACAGATGCAACAAAAAAAATGAAAGCAAAAGATATAAACGATATAAACGATCGAAATAAATAAATGTTTTTATTTAAAATTGCATGGCTGATCAATGTAAAATTACAAGTGCAATGAAACTTACTTCGTAAGTGCTTCCGAATTATTAACCAAGGTTTTAACAGCTATGGCTAATTGATCTATTATTTCTTTCTCAGTCTTTCCATCTTTGTTGTAAGTCGGAGATTGAATTTGTTGCACATAACACGGTAATATCGCCTCCAATGTGATCTATAACATTAACAAGACTTAATGAAATACACGTCTACGCGTTTGTAAATACTTATGTGTTTTATATTAACCCTTAGCACTCGAGTGGCGACTCTGACACGCCACGAAAATTTGCCACACTATTATTTAACACTTTGACTGCCACGTCACCCATATATGGGTGACAGAATAATTGTCTATGTTTAAAAATAAATTTGTACGCTAATATATTCGTTGCACTAAATTTAGTTCATATCTGGAGACTACAAGAAGCTTGAACGATAACTATGTGTCAGACATTTTAAGTATTCAATTGTTGCTGCATTAAATAAACTACTTTGATTTTCTGGAATTTTTTAGGCTGTTGGTCGGGCAGTTAAAGTGTTAAAACAATTTTAACATAGCTATCTTCATATCAAAGAAATTGATAAAAATGTAACTGTTGCAAGGACGAGTAACAGTAAAAGAACCCCACATAGATAAAGTGAAATAATTAATGTAGAACGAAAATAGCCTTAACAAAGAAACGCTTTGGCTTTCTAGTTAAAACAGTTTCGAGTGCAAAGGGTTAAAATTGTTTTTCCTTACCAACATTTGTTGCCCCCTAACAGAATCAGGCGCGTATGCGATCACCATCACGCAAAGAGATATGCAGTCTAAAACATTGACCATCTCGTTTTCGTCATGATAACAAAAGTCAATGGCCTTCAAAGGCTTTTCTTCTTTAACCAATTCGTCTATGTTCAAAGGGTCCGGCGACGGGGTTTCCAAACTTAGCAACAAATTGAATAAACACGTAGCAGGAACCTTAAATCGTTTAGGTAATTGTAATTTCTGGTAACTGTCTAACTAATTATCAACATTATATTCCGTTCATCGTCATCGTCAAAATCATCTGTGATAGTCATGAAATACCTTGTGCGCTTCTCCGTGAACGCTGGCTTCATCTGTATCCAATATCGTCGAAACGCTTCCAAACATTTGAAGGATAAACGGTTTCCGATTCATAAGATAGAATTGTTTAACGGCGTATTCGACAGTGGTCGTAACTAGTTTGTTTGTCTGATGTGTCGAATACAATTGCAGCAGCGTGGGAATGATTAGTAGATATCCGTTCGTCGAGAAAATATTCTTGAAATTGTGAGCTGCGTTTATGTACGTTGCGACAACGTATCGCAGAATACAAGAGTCCTCGCTGTGAATAATTATCGCGCCGTTTAAAACGTTCAAGAACAAATGGATGTCTCCTGAATAGGCGAAGTTGCCAGCCATTGCCTCGAACATTCTTGCGATTAACTTCACCCACATAAATTTGTGCATTACGTCCAGGCCAAGAAGCTCCTATATTGGCAAAGATAAAGAAGAAATACGTATACACAGCAGTGGGTGAATTATACAGGGTGTTTGCGAAAACGTGGTACAATCGACAAGGGGATGATTCCCCGCACGAAATCGAAAATATAGAATAAAACTTTTTCATACAGGGGTTTAGTTTCGAGAAAATCTAGTTTGAAAATTCGTTTTGTACGGGGTGCTCTTTTTAAAGGGGAAGGTTTAAGGAAGATTTTGCCGTTGGGCTCATGTCGATAGCTCTAATAGTTTGGTCGGGGAACGCCTTCAAAGATTGCGAAATATTGGCAAACGCTGAAGGGACGACTCATGACCTGTCTAAAATCGCGAAAAAATGGGGAAAAAATTTCAGGTCTCCG
>CM052098.1:13565318-13581832 GCA_028453745.1 Agapostemon virescens
ATTATTCTAGGACAGAAAAAAATATCTCGAGTTAGGAATTAAAATTGTTTTGAGTGCAAAGGGTTAATATGAAATCAATGAATGAACAATTATTGCAGCCAGTATAAACGGTTACGGATCTCAGTGCCCGGTCGCGCTACGTCTCGTTGCCTGCATTCTACTTTTGGAAGTGACAGCATTTTTAAGGGAAACGTATCAAACTTTGCCAAAGCTTAATGAACTTTTAACAAAAGAACACCCGCCGCCTAGAGAAACGCTTCGACGATGGAGCATGGCACTCTCATCGATGGGCCATTCCCAAACATCAGCTCAAAGCCTTCAGTCGATTGTAGGTAAGTATCGATAACGAACCAATTCAACGTAGATTGTAGTAGACCGATAAAATTTTCATATAACACACTCATATTGTATATTTCTGTATAAAGTAATAATTGTATGATATGCATTTTATTTGTATACGTATACATAGCCTTTGTGAATTTCTTTCAGGTTATAACTAATTTCCTCGCTTCTTTCTTCATTTGCGTATAGATGGTGTAACAAAGTTAATTTCCATATTCATTTGTGCTTATGGTGTTCATAATTTGAAGTTCAAAGCCTTTCCTTGTACCAGGACCACACATTGTTCGAATCTTCCTCCATTGTTTATTTTAATATTTCTTTCTTTTACAAACACAATAACGTACGCAGGGTGTCAATTGAACAAAAGCAATGCAATTTTGTAACTGCAATAATTACAAAATAAAAATTCTGAAAAGAATCCTTTGACCCGCTGTGGTAGGTCTAGTGTTAATGCAAACAATTTTTATTTTACATAAAATTCTACAATCCTTGTGTATAGTAAATAAATCAGCAATGTAGAAGAAAATTCATCGACTTAGACTACCGTCTGTGAGATATATTTAGTCTGTATCTTGTTCGAAGACGTTCAACGCCATGATGCTTCTTTTGCTTATACCATCATGGTTGTGGATGGAGGACAGACAGATAAATTTCAAATCATAGATTTTTATAGAATTCAGTACTATAATTCGGTTTCCCGATTCTATCATCCTTTTAAATTCAAAACACGATCTAATTGAAATTACAATTTAAAGAATTAAAGATCAACAAAGTGATAGATGAAAAACATTTTCCTTCTCACACCAGTTTTACTATGATCTTACAAATCGATTTTATTTTTACTATTTTGCTTCTTTCATTTCCATTTTCTCTGCTATGTGTACACTTAAATGGGACATATGTTTTATATAGGTTGTAAAAGAATCAGAGCTAACTTAACAAGAATTACCAACAACATTTTTTAAACATTTTTGTTAAAATTGCAGTGACTAATTCAATGAATTTAATTAGAGTTTCCATTCTGATTTTAAGCAATGAAATGTTTTTTGTTGATAAAATAGATTCCTATTAGCAAAAGAATATTGGTAGGCTTACGTATCATTTCGGAACACCCTATATAATTACTAGAAAAATTCTGCACACCATTTGTCTTATACACGCATTTTTATCGTCTCGTTGATTTCCTCAGTTTTCGCTTGTCGCCACTAGCAGTGACTTGACTCCAACCCTCTTCCCTTCTTTCATACACCATTCGAGTACGTGAAACGAGACATTCGTCGATGACGGTAATGAACCATAGCAATCGAAATTTATGGAGTTTATAATATCGCTGATTGCGTGTACATATCCTTCCTTTGCACTCTTATCTCGTTTCTTTTATTTCACTTTGTCCCGTTTACATCACGGTTCTATCATGTTCTTCATGTCTTTCATTTTATATTCTTGTACAGTACCGATCATTATTATTTGAACGACAGAAACTCGAATCTTTTTATTCCGTTTCTGAAAAGTCAATGAAAATTATCATGCAATAGCTAATTCCTAATAACGAAGCGAAAGCGACTATGTTAATGTAATCCTTTAAAAAGTATCTTTTTCTAATGAATTCCTAAATGAAAATTGTAATTTAAGTAACGCTTTTAACTTCTTCAAAAATAACATTTTAACTATCGATCGAATAATTATGAATGGTCTGCATGTACTGTATGACGTATTCTTTCTGTAATCCTAAAAGTGTAATACAGGACACATAATACCCATACATCATTTAAATATTTCATTTTCACTGTAACTCACAATTTACGTTCACACGAAAAAGACGCAGAATGGAAAAAACAAGTAAGTTTTAATTAACATTACGGAGACAAACGAAAATATATACGAGAGTGATAAAAAAAATATGTTTCTACGAACACCCAATATGGTGTGCAACAAATCAAAGAAAAATTTTACATTTGTCTTTCTCTGTTTTGTACGTGTTTCGATGTTCTTAAATTTATTAAAGAAAGATTATATTCTTCTCTGATATTATTATTTCTTCGACTATCTTTCAATTTCTTTTTCTTCTCTTTCTCCTATTTATACTTTTTTCACCACCTTTGGATGACTTTCTCAAAGATTCTTTCGACTTCTTTTCTTTCGTCTAACTTTCCTTCGTTCTCTTTGAAATCAACTCTGTATCTTCTTGGTCAATCGATTCTCTATTTTTACTATTCCATCTACACGCGACAGTTCTTGTCTTTTATCTACGCTCGTTCGATTAAAACACTCGAATCATCTCTTTCCCCTGTTCCTGATAATATAATTTCGATTCGATTCTTATTTTGTTCCGCGAATCTACTTCTCGCGATAGAAATGTTCACTTACGTGTCTACCATAACTGACAAAGATGATATCATTACTTGTTTCGCTATTTTCCTACTTCATACAAGCGTATCCTTTAATCTATTCGTTTCGCTTCTCGACATTCCTGCTTACATTACTTTGGGAACTCTTTCTGATTCTATTCCTTCTACCTATGTCAAGTCTTTATCGCTTCTCGAATATTTTTCTATATTTGACGATTATTATATGATTTATGTTTAATTAGAAACACACTTGCATTATAGAGAAAACATGCTAACAAGGAAAAGGTCAGAAGAAGAAATACGTTTTGTAATGAGTCCAGCTTCAGATCGTAGATCTGAATTTTCGTGTTTTATCGATTGTTAAAAAGTGATCTCTTGTCGTTTCCGTGAAACGAGAATATACAAAAATTTTCGAAAATGCAAACGTTAAATATCGAGAAATTATCAGAAACTTAAACGCTCGTTGTTACCGTTAACGATTATTTCTGTTAACGAAATACTTTGTCTATGGCCCGTTCTTTGAACTTATTCTACTAACAATTTTAATTACTATATTCCACGTACGTATATACAATACATGCTCGACCAAAAACTTCTACTACTATGTACTCTGCTATGCACTCTATTATGTAATCCAGAGGTTTAAACTATAAATCATTTGTCGTTTATGTATTTCAATGTATTCACAGTAGTTAGGTTAAACAAGCTGTTCTAGAATTTCCACTTCAATTTCTATTTCGCACTCTATTTCAATGCGAGATAAATATATTATTTACAAATATACGTTTAGATATACAGGGTGGTCCACGCAATTGTTTCAAGTCATAACTCCGTTATAATTGCATTTACGAAAAAAATGTCAAAGGAGAAAGATAAATGGTTCGAAGAGCACTACATCTGTAGGCCTTTAAATTTTTTTTAGATGCAGCAGTGCATGTGCAATTAACAATTGCATCATTTTTTTAAATAGAAATGCATATTTTCTTTTTACACAGATCGATTCTTCTGTTCGTTGTACGTAAAAAATGATTAGAGTACCATGGCAAAAAAATTATTAGATCTCGAGATATTTAAAAAAAAATGTCTTTATTGAAGAAGATACTCAAACACTACATAACTATGTTGTAAAGGTAAACACCCTTTCGAAATTGTTACCGTAACAGAAACTGATTTGTAAGAGTGAGCATTTCATCATTCAGTAGCAATTCACGTATCCTAACTCGAATACGAAAACTAAGAATAACACATAAGAATAAAGATATTTTTCGTAATTATCTCGAGATCTAATAATTTTTTTTGCCATGGTACCCTAATAATTTTTTACGTAGAATGAACAGAAAAATCGATCTGCGTAAAAAAAATATGCATTTCTATTTAAAGAAATGATGCAATTGTTAATTGCACATGCACTGCTGCATCTAAAAAAAATTTAAAGGCCTACAGATGTAGTGCTCTTCGAACCATTTATCTTTCTCTTTTGGCATTTTTTCGTAAGTGCAATAATAACGGAGTTATGACTTGAAACAATTGCGTGGACCACCCTGTATGTGTAAGCAATAGTTTGAACAATTTGAATTATTTATTTCAAGCCTTGTCTATGTCATACTAGACCTTTGTCTTAACTCTCTGTTGCCTAAAAGTAAGCCAATCTTTACGAAAACTATCTATTGTCGACATTTTCGAATCGTTTAATTCATTTTTTACTGAATAGTAAACGTGTGTATTATATTGTGTGAGTATTGGATGTCGATCGATTAATAAATTATTGTCAATGTTAACTGAATTGATCGAAGTAAAAGTTAATCAGAAATGAGAGAAAGTGGATCGAACGCTGTTGCTACAGTACTCTTACGGGTATTAATGTTGCTTACTGTAAACGAATCGCAAACGATGAGGTGTACGAATAAGAGAGAATATTTTTTAAAAACGAAACAAATAACGGTCTGCGTTCGAAGCGTGACTCATTAAAAACCGCATTTCCACTCCTGATCCTCTTCTCGTAAGTATTAGTGAAGGAACATTACGTTGTTTCGATTCACTTAATCTAATCACTCTGGATTAAATTTTCAGCAGAACGCAAAATTAGTTTTGTTGTTTGCGAACCTGATAACCAATCAGAAGGTAGTAGCAAATCGACTGTTACAATTCAAGGGGAGGATTTCCAGAATGCGGAAAAGGAGAAGACAAAGCGGGTACAACCACCGCAAGGTCGG
Source organism: Agapostemon virescens (assembly GCA_028453745.1). Classification (NCBI taxonomy): domain Eukaryota; kingdom Metazoa; phylum Arthropoda; class Insecta; order Hymenoptera; family Halictidae; genus Agapostemon; species Agapostemon virescens. The sequence goes on from CM052098.1 coordinate 13,570,222, forward strand.
CCATTTCTTCTTCGGCGCGATACCACGGATAATACGACCGGTTCGTTTAAGAAAAGAAGTTTGAAACTTCGACGCGACACCAAGGAGGGCAAAGACACCGAATGCGAAGCCTGTGAGTACCGACGAAACGAGATTCGTATCAGCTGACGACAGCATTTGTTAGTAATGGGGCTGTCATCTGTGGAACCATTAATCTGGGATAGAGAGTGTTCAACACATTCTTGTTCGAAATGTAGACAACTTTAAAAATATTTCTTCCATTAAGGAGAAATGTATAAATGCTATTCGTATATTTTGATGGGACAATTATAAAGCGAAGCATTCTATGGAATAAGGCAATTCGAAAATATGCAGAGGATAATCGAATTATTACGGCTACTTGCACAAATGGACGAATTCGTTGTTACAAGTAAAAATGTGTTTCTTTTTTGAATAAATTGAATATTCTGTTAACCTTTCTATTATTTTCAATTTAATCTACTCGGTTTAGTTATAAATATAATCTGCAGTCTAGTTGTAATTTTCTATTAAACGTATCACCTTGTAAAGTACGAAAAAGTGTATTACCACAAAAAGTTGTACATTTCAAAATATGCTGTGCATTATAAACGTAAGTAACCAAAGGCGTAAAATTATCTCAATTTTCATTACAGAAATATAAAATTGTATTGACAGACCAGCTACTCTGAATTTTTATTACTTTTATAAACTATTGTATGAAGTATTTAGTTGCAACTCTACATTTTGAAGAACAAATAAGTATATTTGTTGTATGTGTGGCTTTAATAATTTGATTACATTGCTAGAATAATATCGATTTGGCTGTGACTGTAATAAAATAATCTCCTGATCCCTTGATTGGTATAAAAATATTTATTCGAAAAGGATTCGATTTGAAAACATACCGGATTTGAAGATTCATCTGGTTCTCGTGCGTTATCTTTTTGTACCAAGTAGAATTGTCAGATCATGGTCAGACGCGTCAGCTGATGCCACTTCAGTAGCACGCGCAGTTATCGAATTTTCGTTTGAAACCTGGAAAACAAAATTTTCGTCAATGAGACCTCGATAACAAAATTTTATTCCCTTAATTTATTTATCAACTTATTTTTGCATCCAGATCTACTTCTTTTCCTTTGTACCATCAAATAGAAAGCATTCTGTATAATTCCACGGATGAAAATTGTTATAAATTACAGGCTTCAATCACAACAAAGAAATAAAAATAAAGTACGTTTGCGTACAGTAGAAACTTTGTTAATCACTTGTTAATCACTATAAATAACAAAACAACGTATTAACTATTCAACGATGAAATATGTAAAACTGACTACTACAGTGGGACTTGCTGAAATGTTCCTCAATTTAACTTCACCTTAACATTCAATTAATTGAATCGCAAAGGTAGCAAAGAGATCTTGCATGGATGGCAGCCCTAGTTAGAAATAGAATATAGAATACAATTACAAGAAACTGTTCACAAAATTCTCGTGATAACATCGCAATAACAGACAGTCGATACAAATTTAATTTTCTCTAAACATTTCCATAGACATACACAATTTTACGCAATACAATCGCATTTGTTGATGCTTCCAAACAGATTAAGAAGCTGTCTTATAGCTGGTACGTAAACACAGACACAAAACACACCGGAAGTCTCGATACAGACATACATGCACACACACAGAATGTTTAAAAAAACTGGTAGGCATACTTTTGGAAGATAACGATTCCATACACTAAAGCGATAATAATGTTCCTATTCGCATACGTTCGATGACAAGGTACAACTTTTTAATTACAAGTTATTTTTTTGCCCTGCGAACCAAGTACCGGAAACGCCTGCAGAAGAGCTAACACCTTAAAGTGGAATACATTCGTTGGTCTGCTACCCCATTTTAACATACTGCCCATTACTATCATTCGACCATAGTAACTTGATACTGGAAGTTTGTTCATGTTGAAGTATGTCACGTTAAATACAATTTAACGAACGAACGTTTCAATGGGAGTCTAATTATCTAGGAGGAAGATGCATGTTGCACTTTATGAAATTTACAGGAAAACGTAAAAACAATTCGTTGTTCCACGCAACAAGGTAAATATCAGCTAATGTGACAAATGAGATTTTCATTTGTAAAAGCAGATGCGCGATACATTAACCGATTCTTTCGTTACGTTGAACAACAAATTGTTCTTACGTATTTCTTTAAACAGCAAATGCAACGTGCGCCGTTTACTAGACTCTCATTTATTTATAATCTTCGTATCACACGGCGTCCTTGCTGTGTCTTTAGAAATATTGAAGAATTATGTATTTTTCAGACAGACAATTTACTAGCAAGAAAGAATAGGTTTCTTTAACCCCTTGGGTACATTTGACGTCTGAGACACGTCATTCACTTTTTTCCCCTAGGAGCGGATGACGTGTCTAAGACGTCAAACAAAAAATTAAACTTTGAATTTATTTCATTTAGTTTTATTTTGTTGTTATTAATTTATTTTTGTTTTGCAATTCTAATTAGTTGAAGACATCTTAATACTACATATGTCACCAATATTTTAGAAATAAATACATTCTTAAAATGTACTGCCTTTACATACTACTCCAAGCAACCAAAAATTATTTCCGTTCCACATGCAAATATTTTCTCAAATAAATCCGTACCCAAGGGGTTAATAAAAAAAAAAAAAACAAAGCAGGAAAATAAAGATGAGTTCGGCTTCGCTTAATTAACACTAGAACTACCGAACAATAAATCCAACGATATACATTGCTTTGTAATAATAACGAAACTCAATTTTTATCGTAATATATGGTTTCATCAAAAAAGCACATCCGAAAATATCTGATAAAAAGATTTTTATAAATTCAACAATTGCAAAAGAAAAAATTGGGAACCAGTCATTTTGACTGGTTTGGTAGTTCTAGCGTTAATGTCTTCAGTTACAAAGAAAAAGCGAGCGTACATCATCTAAAATTAATATATATCGTTAAAAAATGTTAACATTCTTTTAACCCCTTGCCATATCACTTTCTTTGGTAGTACAGTTATTGTAACGTCTCAATCGCCAAAAATGTTACAAAAGAAAAATTTATATTTCTTGTACGGCAGCGTTTACTTCAATAATGGAATATTGATTAAAAATGGAGAACATTGCATTTTGTCGATAAAGAAAGCCATTGCATTTATATTTGTTAGACTTTATTATCGGCAAGAGGTTAAAAAGACTTTTTTTTATAAAAATGGAAACCATCTTGTAAACTGTTTCTCAATTTTACATTTTTACAGTGGCTCACGAAAGTATTCGGACACTCTTTAAATCTAAATAACTTTTTCAAAATTGAGCCAAACGACTCGACTTTTGTGGAACAACTAGAAGCATTGACTTACTAACACGGGAACATATTCAGATGCGAAAATCCGATTTTTATGAAACTTATGGGAGCTTATAATTCTTTGAAAAATACTTGACATGGGATGAAAACAACCCTAAAATTTGGGTATTTTTTAAATATTTCGGAAATCAGAGGTCGAAAAAATTTGATTTTCTTTTTAAATTGTGTGTTTTTCAATGGGAAATGTAGTCGCGCAAGAAAATTTTAACAACAGTTTTTTGTTTAAATAATAAAGCTATAAGTTCCCATAAGATCCATCAAAATCGGATTTTCGCATCTGAATATGTCCCCTTGTAAGTGATATGCAAAAATAATTTTGAAAAAAAGTAGAAAAGACATTTTTTAATACATTTCTATTCCAACTCGTAATGAATATTTAAAATATGTGTTTTTCAGAACTGTGTTAATTATACACACGTTGAAAATTTCACCGAAATCGATTGACGCGGGAAAAAATGACACGCGTAAGACAATTTCGTTACCGAAATTAAAATTGTGCAGTGCTTTATTATTAGTCAACGTAGTAACGGAGATAAGAACCGCATTAGGCACAATAAAGTGCAAAGAATATTTGAGGATAGATTCGACCGTCACTCTCGCGTGGCTTCGAGGCTCTCCAAACAAATGGAAGACCTTCGTGGCCAATCGTGTCTCGCAAATTCAAAATGTAACATCAAGCGATAGTTGGGGACACGTAGTACATTATCTCAGATTTGTAAATATCATACGAGGTGTAACTTAATACAGCGTACACTTTGATAATTGTACATCTTGTAAACATTGTAATTTTGTGTAGCATCATAAGGATAGCATTAGTTTGTATAAACTCATCATAGATACTAAGGAATAAGTAAATATTGTATAGTCATAAGTTTAAATTCTAGTCCTAGATAACATTCATTGTACAGAGATAGTTGAACATGCGATGCCTGTTCAAGGTGGGCGGCATGTTAAGACAAGATAGTCTAAAACAGATTCGACCGTTCACGGTCTACCTGGCGACACCCGTCGCCGAGCAGACGTCACCACCGACCGGGAAAACCCGCGCTCCCACTACCCCTAACGCTCGAAACAAAGAACGAAAATCCAGCACAACCATTGGCCAATACTTGGTCACGAAAATAGTATATAAGCAGCAAAATGTATCCCTACAAATTAGATTCGATCACACAGCTTGTACAGTACAGAAACGCAGAATAAACTTCAACTAAACCCTACAAGTCGATCGTCTCTCACGAGTTCAGGCTCTCGTTCAATCCCACCAGTGGGAGTCCTGTATATTCAGAGTCATTCAGTCCCACATCAGTGGGTGGTCCTTCGAAGTCAGTAGGCACTAAGTGCAATATTCAGAAGAGTCGTTCAATACAGTGAGCGACGCCTTAACAATAACTATCATAGATCTACCAGATGCCTCTTTAAAATGTTCAGTACGTCGTTCAAATAAAAACAGTGTAAAAAGCTCCTTTTTTATTGGTCATGTAATTCATACCAATTACAATATTTACAAAATTCATTTCGCATATTATTTATTAAATTAATGCAACTAATTGCTCAAGAAAAATCAAGACGTTTGGTCCAATCTTAAAAAAGTTGTTTAGACTTAAAGAGTGTCCGAATACTTTTATGAGCTACTGTATATTAATCGGATTATTATTTCTTATATGACTACATAACTACCGTGTTATACGAGGGTTACTTGTACATACGAGAACTTGTTCTTCTTTGTAATACCTTTTTATAGTATAATACACACTCCCTTGCTACATGTACGCAGCTACTGGACCATGTAATATATTTAATATATTCAACCTATTCTTCTACAAAACTTTCCCCGTTTTTTCATCGATACGCCACACTCTCAAAGCCTTCCCTTCTCTACATAGTTTTCTTCAACTCGCGTTCTGTGACAAAATATCTGAAAATGAAGCTGACCAAAAACACTTAACCGATCACGTGCAATACTACTCCATTCTTCTGACGAATACTTGTGTAGTTTTATTTTGAATTTGTGTCAAGTTCCAGTTAACTCTTTCGAGCTTCTCAATCCTAAACACGTATTCGTCAACATCGAAATGATTAATATCGGTAATTTTAGTCGTACTTGTCTTTCAATAAATAGATGATTCCAATTACATCGACTCGAAATTGAAAGATATAATCAAAATTTACTGGAAAATACATGAAGAAGAACAGAAAGATGAACAAAACAACTATGCAGATCTGATAAGTAAAAAAAAAAATACGAAAATACCAAAAATAAATTGCGTGACCGTTTAAGTACAAATTAAAGTATTAACCCTTAGCACTCGAATGGAGGCCCTAAAAATTGCCGTACCATTACTTAAACAACTTTTACGTCGTTGGATTTCCAGTTAAGAAATCGATACAAATTTGAACCTTCCAAATACGAGTAATAGTAATTAATTTCGTATATACGAAAGGAAATAAACTGTGAACAATGGAGCTATTGTACATTGTTTCGATTTTACAAAGGGTTAACCCATAATCTTCGACATCAAAATTGCCGAATCGAAATTTTGCAAACCAGTTCTGGCACTGGCGTACTGTCAACACATCTTCTCCATACACATCGGTTAATTTCTTTCTGGCTTGAACAGCATTTTTACCTTTTCTACAGTAAAAAAGTAAAATATGACGAAAATGCTGCTTATTGCTCTCCATATTTAAAAGGGCACCAACCAAAAACTACTGCGTAGAATCAATTGGACTTTTTCACACACAAGCCTTGCTATATCAGCTCTCAAAACATATAATGATTATGCGGCTTAAGTGTGAAGTTGGCTGCAAAAAAATAGAATTAAATACATAAGGTGAATATAATTCATATAGAATGAAAGTTTCCTAGGTCCGAAGAAATGCTATGGTTTGCACGTTAAAACAGCTTTCGAGCGTAAAGGGTTAATACGAAGTGCTAATCGGACGAACCGAATGCGAGCAAAGTAACACTTAATTTTCACATATTTTCCCGGTGATTTTGTAAATAAAATTGAGCTACTTGCTTGTCATTATTTTCGTTCTACACCTTCCTCTGACAATGAGTTTCACGATTAACAGTGAGCGTGATGGTACAGTTGCTAAACACGTGCGACGAATTATCAGTTACAGTGAAACGAGCCGATTCTATCCAATCGAAGAGGAAAGTGAGCTCGTTGTCGGACAGAAGCGACACATCCGAGCCCGGTTTTTGCGGTGAAATTAGCGGCGAAGAATCTCCGGGAATACTGATAGACGATCAACCGCCGGAGAGTCCCAGCGACAGTAACGAAACCGATGAGACTAATAAAAATTTCCCGTGGATGAAGGTACTGGTGCAGTTTTCCAACTCCCTGAATTTCTACTGCACGCACCAGAACTACTGCCATCCGTACTGTCATCGGCGTCAAATGCGAGCCAGCAGTCGATTGATCAAGTCCGTGAGAAAGATATACGGTGAGAAGTTTGGAATTCTAAATGGTACAGGGATCTTCGACTTCGACGCGGAAAAGAAAGAGACTAGTAAAAAGGACAAACGAAGCCGCAAAGTATCCGAGCAAACCAGCACCCAAGTGTCACCTGTACGAAGGAAGGACAGCGTAGGAAAGAAATACAAGTAATCTTTATGAATATCGATCACACACTCTCACACTACACATCAATCTCATGTTAAAACGCCACCAGAGCACATTACAAACACACCACATTTTTCGAAACTTTTAACATTTGCTGTCTTGAGGAATTACTTTTTCGTTAAATCTGTTAGTCTACTTATCTTAACAGGTTGCACGATACTGCATGCTAATACTGGGTTAGGAAACTAAATGATTGCGGATTTTGTTAACCCTTTGCACTAGAACGGCACTACTAAAAATAGCTGCAACACTGTTTAAAACAATCTCTACATCGCTATGCTTCTGTCAAAGAAATTTGTTAAATTTTAATCGTTGCTAGAACGAGTAATGGTAAACACATTTTATAAAATATTCTAGGTCAGAAAAAATGTCTTGGGGTGGAGTTAACACGTTGAATGTTATGTCAGTTCCTGGGGACTGACGGTATCAAATTTACAAATTAATATGTTATAGATAATTCATATAATATTAAGAAATATTCGCACTATTTCAATAGATACGATTGAAACAGAAAACCACAAATGGACTAAGCAAGTCTTTTGCTTATGCACAGTTGCATTATTTCCGTTTAAAGGTAAATAAAATGTGACGCGAACGCTAAGCAAAATGGCTCCGCATTCAACGTGTTAAAACAGCTTCGAGTGGAAAGGGTTAATAGATGATTTTAACAGATTCTTCTGTTTTCTCAACGTGTTCAAAACACCTAATCTGTATTGCTTTCTTGTTGTTTAAAATGTAAGTCAAAATGACTAGTTCGTAATTTTGTCGTTGACAATTTTGAAAAATTATAAAAGTATATTCATTGGAATGCTTCGAATGAATTTCTTCATTGAAGCAGACATTGTAATGGAAATGGGACAAGGTTTGAATAGATGCAGTCATTATTAGCAGACAATATACATCAGTCTCGTTTATTGCTCGTTAGTTCTAGTGTTAATTATTAATAAGAAAATTGCATCGTCTGTTATTTAGTTTCGGTTTTATACCAATTTAAAAATGGAAGAACAAACCGCGCGTTTCAGACATGTTTTATCGTATTGTTTCCAAAAAGGCAGGAAGCTATTGCAAGCATTTACCTTCATATTTTAAATTCGCAATCGCTTAGTTGCTAACCTAATATTTCGAAGTCTTATTTGAGGAAGTACTTTAACTTAGGCTTGTGTCTCTCTTGCATTTTGAGAAAATACTTATTGCTTACGAGATGATAATTGCTTATAGTCGTATATGCAGTAAAGAGCAAGAGATTTTTTAGAGTATTCGCCAGCCATGAATGAAACAATTTGATCGAATTTTTTAACGGAATTGTTGAAATGTAGGATCTTAGGAAAAAGAGGAAACAACAATTTTTCCTAATTTCTATATATAATTTTGTTTGAGTGTCCTAATCCCGTACTCGGTCATTCTGCAACGATATTCGTCTTCGAATGACCGTCACAAGGTCATCATCGTTTTTTTATATCGTTTTGGCTTCAGCGCCACCAATATACATAATTAGTTTCTTTACATTTACGGGAACACCATTGCACTGCTCTTTTTGCAGTTTTTCTCTGCGATGTGCCCCTCACTTCACTTTGTTCCGCCTTCTTCGCTCGCTTCGTCGTCGTCTGTCATCGTTATCAACGCCGTCGACGAAGTTCAGTTCCTCCTCATCACAAAGAAGCCCTGAAATTTAGAATCTTAGAAAAACGAGGGAACAACAAATGTTCTTAATTTCTCTACGTAATTTTGTCTGAGTGTCCTAATCCCATACTCTGTCATTCTACAACGATATTCGTCTTCGAATGACTGTCACAAGGTCATCATCGTCTTTTTGTATCGTTTTGGCCTCAGCGCCATCGATACACATAGTCAGCTTCGTCACACTTATGGCAACACCATTCTACTGGCCTATTTCACAGCTTTTCTCTGAGATGTACCCCTCACTTCGCTTCGTCGACGTATGTCATCGTTATCAGCGCCGCCGTGCATCCCATCCCGAAGATGTAGGATCATCTTCGAAAAAAGAACAACAATTTCTTTATTAACTGTCCTTCTAAACACACTTGTATTCACATGCCCATTACACAGAACGGGTCGAGGAACAGTTAGATAAAATACTATCTACACCAAGTACATGAATAAACCGTGACAGACATGCTCGATCGGTTCGACCGTACAATTTCTATCGGTGACAGTAACATTACTCGATCTACCTTTTCTTACTACTTTCGCATGTGTAAAAAACCCAGAAATACTAACTCCCAATTTCTAGTGACAATACAAATCTGTGTACTGTGTACTATGTGTTCAGTTCTACGTATCGAACTTTATTCTTAAGAACATATATTTTTATCCTTGGTATAGAATTGATAAAAACATAGATGGCTCCCAATCTGGTCGCTTAACGCAACGAGACTCGTCGAAGGATTTAGCGGACCAAGATTCCGAGAAAGGCAAAGAATGCTTGAACAAATCTCAGAAAGAAGAATCGGAGACGGAGCCACCGGCGATTTTGAAGTACATCAAGGCACAAGTGAAAGACGTGTTCCACGCGCCGTTGGCGACGTTGGTAAAGGGTGCGGTGGTGATGACGGAAGAACTGTTTGTCGACGTTCTGCCGGTCGCCTGGGAACTTTTGTTAGAATCGAATCAAGAAGTCGCAGCATCGGCTGCGTCGCTTTTCATAGTCGCAGCTGTGCGAGCGCCGAATCAAGCGAGCGAATTGATGCACCACGGTCTGCAGCACAGCATGACCAGCGTCCGTATAAACGCGATTTTACGTTTCCAAGTTCTGTGGAAGCTACGGTATCAAGTATGGCCGCGAATGGAAGAGAACGCTCACAATACCTTCAAGGTACCACCGCCTGGAATAGAGTTCACTTTGCCGTCTCCGAAAATCGGTATAGAATCGTTGCCGGTTGTCGATCCGCCCTGGATGCCGCAGGTCAAGACGAAAGTCGAAGAAGTGACGATCAATCAGGAACACCATGTAAGTCTGCTTGACGCTTCAGCAATTAGCTTTCGTAGTGTAGAATAATAGCTTTTCAGTAGATTAAGTAGAGTATATTATGACTATTACTTAGAGGTCTCTGGTGACGGCAACGAAAACTCGTAAGAAGCAGCAAACTGAACTCATAAAAAAGGCTTTACAGGCGCAAGACGATAAGAAACGCGAAGAGCGGGAGAACTTCTTGATCACGACTATACCCATTACCGTGCAAGCGGCGTACGAACCTAGTCCCGTTGGAGATGACCACGACGAAGGTGAATACTGAAATTATTACAATTTACGGAAACATACTAGGCACGCATTGCTCTGTGGGGCTTGCGCTGACTCCGGCCGAAGCAATATAGTCACGCCTATTCGCGCCGTTGTGGTCTATCCACATAAATAAAACTTTAATTTAACTTTGTTAATATACCAATATGCGAATGGTGAACAATATCATGATAATTAATATTTGTGTTATAGAAACCCCTTAGGTTTGTCAGATCAACCATCGTCATATTTTAATCTGTAGGGCCCTCCTCTGACTCCACCCAAAGTAACGAAGCCACGCCCATTCAAACTATTGTGGTCTATCTACAAAAATTAAACTTTAATTTTGTTGGTATACCAATATGCGAATGTTGAATAACCTCATGGTAATTAATATATATGATAGATACCCTTAGGTTTGTCAGATCAGCCATCGTCACGTTCTTATCTGTAGAGCCCTCCTCTGACTCCACCCAAAGTAACGAAGCCACACCTATTCAGGCCGGTATGGTCAATCCACAAAGATGGAACTTCAATTAAACATTGTTGATATATTAATATGCAATTATTGAATAACTTCACGATAACTAATATCTATAAGATAGAAACGTTTAGATCCATCAGATTTACCATCGTCACGTTCAACTTTGTAATACCCTGCTCTGGCTCCACCCAAAGCAATATCAAGCCACGCCTACGTAGGCCGCTGTGCTCGCACAGAGTAAGATGTAGTAGTTGAAAATAGTGTTTTAATTTTATTGAACCTTCAATAACTACTTCTCAATATAATATGTAATAGTTAATCTTTCCATTTTTAATGCCACAAACTTTTCTGGCTTCTTCTTGCCTGAATCAATTTCTATTCGAATAATTCAATCTTCCTCTCACATAATTACTCAGTTAGTATAATTTTGGTTACGAAAAAAAAAGAAAGAAAATGAAAGTTAGGATAAAAGGATTAACCGCATATTACAGCCCCTCTTGTCCCATGCATCTCTTGTTTTGGAAACTTTCCGGCTACTATCATACTTTCGGAATTATTGTTGGTGGCAATGGTTACTGCAGCACCCTATATATTATATACTAATATTTATACATAATTATATATATTATTACTATATTATGTATATTATTACTATATTATGTATATTATTAATATATATATGTATATATATTATTACTATCTTATATATATATTGTATATATATTGTATATATATTATTACTATATTATATATATTGTATATATTATTAATAAATTATTAATATATTGTATATATATTATTAATATATTGTATATATTATTAATATATTGTATATATTATTAATATATTGTATATAT